>JBCFYV010000935.1:16549809-17037309 GCA_039000515.1 Timema cristinae
AAACTTTAACCATGAACATTGTATATTTCAGGTTAGGGTTCAAGTCATGGTGGAGTTTAGGAAAATTATTGTAAAAGTGGGAGATTAAACTTTGACCATGATCTTTCCATATTCAGGTCAGGGATGGAATCATTGTCATAAGAAGTGAGTCTATCTAGAGATGTTAAATGTATATCGAGTAATAAGGCGTTACCCTGTTTTGCAAGTGTTAGATGACTTTAATCCTTGTTGGTTTATTTACAATCTCATGAGAAATATTAGGTATTAGGTTATTTATATTGTTAACAGTCAGATGACTCTAATCTTATATGTTATGTTTACAATCGTCGAGACATATTAATTAGTTAGCTTGTTTGTAAAGATAACTTACAGTTTTGGGAGTGTTGTATTCATATAGGGAGGTATATTATATGTACCCCTTGTTTAGTTTATTTATTAGGGACGACTTCCCTGTCGATGTCAAATAATGACATCCTGTTGTATATCTACAATTATGAGCAGTATTACTTTGTTATTCGTACCCGAGTATTGATATCTATCAAAGTTGGATATACTAAATTGTACTTATTATTCAATGTTAATAATCATCCAAATAAACGAGCCCTTGGGCTGTATTTGTTACCTTCGCTTGTTCTTGTCTGTACCCAGACTACCTCATGGTGTTATACCTTAGGCTTAGCCATAATATATCTGGTAAGACTAGGGTTTTGATGGGCTTGCAGAAAATAGATAATATAGATCCCTTGTGATTACCCTTCTTTTATGTTGTATTATAACTACGTGCTACCTGTGGTGGTTGGTTGGGACTTAGGAGGTACAGCCAAGGTACTGGCCCACAGGCGCCCGGTTGAATAGATAAAGATAACATTGTGTGTGTAGAACAAATTATGGTAATGTAGATAAAGATAACATTGTGTATGTAGTAACAACTGATGGTAATGTAAATAGAGACAACATTGTGTTTATAGTAACAACTGATGGTAATGTAAATACAGATAACATTGTTTGAGTAGTAAAACTGATGGTAATGTAAATACAGATAACATTGTTTGAGTAGTAACAACTGATGGTAATGTAAATACAGATAACATTGTGTGAGTAGTAACAATGATGGTAATGTAAATACAGATAACATTGTGTGAGTAGTAACAACTGATGGTAATGTAAATACAGATAACATTGTGTGAGTAGTAACAACTGATGGTAATGTAAATACAGATAACATTGTGTGAGTAGTAACAACTGATGGTAATGTAAATACAGATAACATTGTGTGAGTAGTAAAACTGATGGTAATGTAAATAGAGACAACATTGTGTTTATAGTAACAACTGATGGTAATGTAAATACAGATAACATTGTGTGTGTAGTAACAACTAATGGTACTGTAAATACAGATATCATTGTGTGAGTAGTAACAAATTATGGTAATGTAGATAAAGATAACATTGTGTATGTAGTAACAACTGATGGTAATGTAAATACAGACAACATTGTTTGAGTATTAACAGCTTGATAGTAATGTAAATATAGACATCATTGTTTGTGTTATTTTATGTTATCGATGTGACCACGATATTATAAACTTTCTTGCATAAAATTTTGTACATTCGTACTTAACTTTAGACATGTCTCACAGCACAGTCTGTCTTCAAAACAAATTAATTAATTACTTTCGAATACTGCCACATTTAATTGTTTCTACGTTTATTTCGTTTCAAACCATTTATTTGAGATAACAAAGTATTTCTTTACTTATTAAATTGGCAAACTCCTATTAATGGGAAAAGCGTCCTAGGCAATAACCTTTGCATTTACTTCAAATAAACTAAACAAAAACTTGATATTAGAGTAAATAAATACATAAAAATATTTGAGTCTGTATAATTTATTTTTGATTATACTATGTACAGATAACATTGAATTTGTAACAACTTGATGTTAATGTAAGTACAACTAATATTATATGTGTAGCAACAATTTGATGTAGAGAATCTAAATACCTTATTGATGCAAGTTCGTGACTTACCGTGGCGTAAATTTCGGCGAATCAGACGTGCCCGGATACTGCGAAACGCTCCACGGACACGCCGGCCTAGCCCTCCGCAAAAGCCACCGAAACATCCGTTGCTCATTTTGCTTTTATAATTAATTCAACTGAATTTCTTGTACACTAACTCAAATTGACATCTTTTATGGTGCTCCGAAAAGACACCACAAAGATTGATATTGCTATGCGACGGCTATAATTGCAATAAACAATTGAATTTATAGAGAAGAGCACTACGAGTAGTCCTGGTGTAGAATGAAATCGATATAGGTAATGAGTACCCGTACTATTCCATTGTGGGGGTATTACGTCAGAGATTACAATGATTTTATTATGGAGAAAACTTTATTTTAAACATTAATACGTATGTATTTAGAACTAAATAAATTATGTAAAGAATGTTTATGTAATCATAAAAGTTAAAAATGTCTGAATATTAAAGTGAAAATCCATAAAAATAGCACAACTTTAAATAACTACCACCTAAGTATGGAAAGTTATGTTAAGGCAATATTAGCTGTCATTATAAGATAAATACTTCCCTAGTTAAAACGAACTATTGTATAATAGTCGCATAGCAATAAATATTTCTACATAATCATTACATGTTTAATGTAACAAAATGTATTATTAGTTTTTGTTTATGTACACTTGTTTTGAGTTGATTGAGTGAGAGAGTTAATTATTTGATGTGGGCGTAAGAGACATGGTGAGATCCTACCTGATGCTGAAGATCCGGTGTGCAGTAACCCAAGTAGGCCTACCTGGGGTTGTGATGAGATGATCTTGAGGGATTTTGATCAGTCGCACAGTTAGAAGTTAAGCTGAGAATGAGGTTATTTGATTTAAGTGTACAAACCATGAAAATAAACCAAGAGGTTGAGCCGCGGTGGTAACGCACGTCCACCTTTGAGGAAAACACTTAGCGGACTAACAGGGTAACGCGCGTAAAAGCACGAGAAAGCAATTGTACCACCCTTACAAAACATAATTTATGAAAGAAAGGGCGGTAGACCAAAAAAGGATAGTTATATAATTAATAATGAATGAATATAAGAAATATTTAATTAAGTAAAAAATAATGAAGGTTATAGTAAATAATAAAATATAAAGAAATAAATACTAAACATTCTCCCCCCGTTGAACCATTCAGGTTCAAGAATAAGGAAGAAACACAGAACACAATGAGACCTAATTACTAGGTAAAGGGAAAACCTTTACAGCAGGCCGAGTAAGAGATCCTCTTGATGTACGTAGAGTTACTACTCGTACCACGCCGTCAGGACCTGGAGACGTTGAAACTATTCCCCCAAGAGGCCAAGCAAGGGGGGGTGAACCCGAATCATGTATTACTACAAGGTCTCCATTCCTTAGGTTATCATTTTGAGTATTCCACTTGATTCGTTGTTGTAAATTATGGAGATACTCCCGGTGCCATCTTGACCAAAATCGTTGTGAAAGGGCCTGAATTATCTGCCATCTCTTGAGACGATTGAGAGGAATTTCTTCTAATTGCGACTCAGGGAGAGCCGTGAGAGAGTTCCCAATGAGAAAATGTCCCGGGGTAAGTGCATCAATCTCTGACGGATCTGAAGACAATGGTGTAAGGGGGCGGGAGTTGAGCATAGCTTCAACTTTGGTGGTGAGTGTAATAAATTCTTCCAATGTCAATATTTGGCTGCCAATAACTCTGGTTAGATGGTGTTTAGCACTCTTAACAGCGCTTTCCCAGAGTCCACCTTGGTGTGGCGAGGCAGGAGGTAGGAAGTGAAACTTGATCCAATTTTCTGCGGCAAATCGGTCAATTTGATCTTGATTCTTCTTTTCTTTAAGGAATGCTGTTCTTATTTTCTTCAATTGAGTAGAAGCTCCCACGAAGTTGGTGCCACAGTCAGAATAAATGTCCGAGCATAACCCGCGGCGAGACACGAAGCGAGTTAGTGCAGCAATAAAAGCGTTTGTAGAGAGATCTGTTGCAACTTCAAGATGTACCGCTTCGGTGGTGAAACAAATAAATACACACAGGTATGCTTTTACCGGTTGCGATCGCCTTAGTGTATGTAACTTAATTGTGAAAGGACCTGCATAATCCACTCCTGTCTTAAGAAAAGGTCGTGAGGCAGTGATACGAGCTTCGGGTAGATCTCCCATTAAGGGGGCTGTGTTGGTTGGCTTGCATCGGAAACATCTTATGCATTTAAAAATGCGAGATCTGATGATGCTCCTAGCCGAGATAATCCAATAGACTTGGGATATTATGGATTGCAATAGTTGTGGGCCTGCATGTAGGTGCTTGTGGTGATAATAATCTATTATCATATAGGTAATATGTTTTTTGGGTAAAATTAAGGGGTGTTTAGCTGAGTATGGCAACTGCGATTGTTTGAGTCTACCTCCGACACGGAGTAATCCCTCAGAATCCAGAAACGGTGGTAAACGTTGTAATCGTGGTTTACAACTTTTGCCGAGTTTGAGACAATTGATATCTTCCTCGAAATGATTAGTTTGGATTAATTTCACAATTAATAGGGTGGCCCTTTCTAATTCTCTAGGAGTGAGAGGCCCAAACAAATGTCTTCTTTTCTGAGTTTACAGATGAATCGTAGTATATAGGCAACAACTCTCTGTAGAATGAACCACGATGAAAATCGAAATAGTAAATCCCAGTCTTCTTTGTGTGTCGAGATAAGTATGTTTAATGGTTGGGGTTTCGTTTCTAGGAGATTATGTGATTCTGAAGATGATCAGTAAAGTGGAGGCCATTGTGTGCTGGATGCTGCTAACCAAGGTGGGCCTGTCCACCACAAAGGGTGGTTACAGAGCAGGCCAGATGTGCCTTTGGCACTTGCGTCAAATACTACACGCAGCTTAGTGGTAGAACTTGTTTCTTTATGTACGCCATGGTGAGGTAGAAAGTAATGTTGGGAATTATTTTGGAAGTGTGTTGGTAAATAATTTCATGTGTCCAGATTTATGATAATCATCCATGAATTCACCATATGATTTCTTGAGAGCTGGTTGAGAATTTAATTTATTTTCAAGGGCATTAAAACGCCGTTTTGCTTGAGATGATGAATCACCAAGAGATGGCCTAGGTTCCTTGAATGGAAGTCGAAGCACATATCGACCAGTGCTGTCCCTAGCGTGCTTGTTGCGGAATTTATTTTCACATATTTCCTCATCTCGCGTGACCACCTTCGAAAGGGGTGGTTCCTCTAATTTCCAGAACTGTTGAAGTGAGTTGTGCAGGTCAATGTCAGTGGTTGATAATAATGTAATAAGATTAGATGGAGCTGGCTGGTTGTTATCTTCACTAATAGAGGGAGCGCTTCCCATAACTACGAAGCCGAATATAGTTCCTAACGCTATAGGCATGTCTTTTCCAAGTGGATAGAGATCACCAGTGAGTGTTTGAGCGAAGAGGTCAGCACCAATTAGCATTTGAACAGAACACTATCATTAAACGTAGGGTCAGCAAGAACAAAATGTTTTAGTTTTTTCATTACATCAGGTGAGATGCGAGTTTGCGCATATTTGATGTTATTTTATCAATTATCAAAAACTGAGTGAGCGTGTGCCGAATGGTATACCACCACATGTGGAAATATTTAAATGAGTAACACACTTAAGTTTCACTTTAGTTGATGATATCCCCTGAACGTTACTGGGTTTGAGGCAGTTACGTTTTACGCCCAGCATCTGTGCACAGTGTTTAGTGATCAGCGTGGATTGACTCGCCGAGTCCAATATCGCACGCACAATTTGTGTATTGCCGGAGGGTGTAGTAATGTGGACTAGAGCCGTGACTAGGAGTACAATATTATGAGTTGTTGAAGAGAGACCAACAAAAGGTTTAGTTGGACCAGAATCGGCCAACTGTGAATATGTAGGGGTGTCTGTGTGAAAAGTAGCACGATGGTTTCTCAGCGGTTCAGTGTGAGATCTCTGTAATTGTAAACTGGACAGTTGTTTGTGTTGCATCTGGTGATTGAGGAGAAAGATGCAACAATGTGTGATGAGGTTTATTGCATTGTTGACACACATGTTTTGACGGACAGTTTGAGATACGATGTGAAGTACCTAGGCAATTAACACAGAACCGATTTGATTTAATAAATGTAAATCTTCTCTGTGGCGTTAAAGATTGAAAATCCGTACATTTATAAATATTATGCTCTGAATGTTTGCAAAACGAGCAGTGATTATTTGAACCTATATTTTCGGATAGAAGAACCGTCCTAGTTTGTCTGGGTGCTGATGGGCGTGAAAATGAGTGTGTTGGCATTACCTTTGGTTTTGGTGACAGTTTGTGCGATAGATTGGCCGCCTCTAGATGTGTACACTCAGTTTCCAAAAAAAGTATCACTTCACTGACAGTTGGTAGGACCTGTGTATCAGCGCGATTACTCTCGAATATCTTTCTGAGCTCTTGAGGAATTTTACGCATCAAGATGTTTGAAAAAATTATGTTTTCCTCGTAAACCTTTTGGTTAAGTGCGGATAATGCTTGTGAGTGCTCATTATAAGTTAATAAGAAGGAGCGAAGAGATTTTACAGTCGCTTGTTCAATATTAGGTAGATCAATTAAATTGTCAGTGTGTAGATTAATTAAATATCGGATGTTGTGATATCTCTTCTTGAGCAAATTCCAAGCAACTGGGTAGTTTTCTGCAGTGAGTGGAATGACTTTATTATGTTTAGTGGTTCGGATGTTAGTGAGCTTAAGAGATATTGAAATTTCTCGACCTCTGTCAGAGACGTGTTATTGTGAATTGTGGCCTCAAAGAGACTCGAATAAGTTAACCATTGTGTGGGATCACCAGAGAATTGTTTTAAATTAATTTTGGGCAATCTAATATTGGACGCAACAGAGTGGTTTGATTTTGTTGATTCATTTAGTGGATCACTTGTGGAAACCAATAAAGGAGGGACTAGCAAGCTGACAGTACATTGGATATCAACATCTAAATCTGCAATTATATTCTGAAATTCGTCAATTTTTTCTGGATCATATTCTTGAGTGTGGGTTGTGACATTATTTAATTTAGACAAGGATGCATCAAATTCTGCCTTTTTAGCACTTGATTCTTACCAAGAATTGTGCTCTTTTGTACTTGAATTGGGTTTAACGTTTCACATCGAGAAATAATGTTTAATTGGTCCTGTATTTTAGTAAGTCTTGATTTAATTTGTTCTGCTTGATGCACAAAGCTTGAGTACTTCATCTTGAACTATGTTAATAATATTAATAATAATCAATCTGCTTGTGCATATATTTTTTGTAAATAATATTTACTTTGGAACAAACACAATATAGAGCAAACAAAAGAGAGCAAATGTCATTCGAAACTGTCTATACACAATTCTAGGAACTGATTGTTCTGAGAAGAGGGTGTTGTTGAAAGCAACCTTGAGCTTAGTGTGCCTAGCGAAATAGAAAGGGGGGGGGGTGGTACTACAAAGTAACTAAGAAACATTCCAAAACAGCTCACAATGAATGTTTGGCGGAGTGATATTATTTTCAACAACAAAGACAAAACAACTTAAAAACATAAAATGGGTGGTACATTGCATTTAACCGCGCACATAATATTACAATTAATATTGAATGTTTAGTTCACAGATCACTAACTCAATCTAGTTATTATTTAAGCGGCACATTAACACTGAATATCATTTTCGCCGATAAAAAGTTATTAAATGGCGGTCTTTCTTGGCGGCAATTCACAAACGAGGGTTTTTTGATTTTCTACAAAATTGGTTTTCTTTTCTAAAGCACTTATTTTAACACTAGTTTTTATTTGGTTGTTTGAGAGGAAAATGTTCAGTATTATTTTATTTTTATTATTGTTTATATGAATGGACTTTAACACAATAGCGTGGTACGAATGTTAGCTAAATAAAAGAATTTAATTTATTATCTTATGTATTTAGAAACATTCATGGCCGGAGGACCAATGTTTTGAGTTGATTTGAGATGAGAGTTAATTATTTGATGTGGGCGTAAGAGACATGGTGAGGTCCTACCTGATGCTGAAGATCCGGTGGTGCAGTAACCCAAGTAGGCCTACCTGGGGTTGTGATGGGATGATCTTGATCAGTCGCACAGTTAGAAGTTATGCATGAGAATGAGGTTATTTCATTTAAGTGTACAAACCATGAAAATAAACCGAGAGGTTGAGCCGCGGTGGTAACGCACGTTACCTTTGAGGAAAACACTTAGCGGACTAACAGGTAACGCGCGTAAAAGCACGAGAAAGCAATTGTACCACCCTTACAAAACATAATTAATAAAGAAAGGGCGGTAGACCAAAAAAGGATAGTTATATAATTAATAATGAATGAATATAAGAAATATTTAATTAAGTAAAAAATAATGAAGGTTATAATAAATAATAAAATATAAAGAAATAAATACTATACAACACTAATGAAATATTATAAGCAGCGGCGGGGAATCTTATTTGTGTGTGGAAAGGTGAGGGTGTAGATTTAGCGACTTTATTTATTTTATCGAATACCCCTTCTCCTTTCTTCCAGAGCTTTACATCTGTGATAAAGGGGTTGGGCCAGGGGGAGGTGTAAAAAAAGAGATATTGCTCTAACCTGCCAAATAGAAGGCCATAGAAATAGACAATTTGCACTAATATTATTGTAAGACTATCACCTAAAATTCTCGCATAATTTAATTTTTAGAAGAGAGCATGTGCCCCTTTTCTCCAATGGATATATCTGTATTTCACACTCTATCGAAGAGAAAGAAATATTTTTCACCGGTGTTAATTAAATAGGTGAACCGTCATTTGAATGTGTGTGAGAGATTCTTTCACTTTAATAAGGGGGGCTTCTACCCCAAGGGCACAACTTTTTGAAAATTATGGAGATGTTATTTCTTAGTTAAATTGTCTGGTTTGAAAATATTTTAAATATAAAAGTGTTATTTAAGAAAATCTAAATATAGGGGGGGAGGTGGGGCTCAAATTCTCGCGTGCACAACTCATCCTAAAAATGAAGTAGATAGGATTTCTTCGCTAAAATCATTAGGATGGACACACTTTCAATAGAAAATGGTGTCTGAGAAAATTATACTTTGGGAGGGCTTTGTCCCGCAGATGCAACTACTGATCTAAAAATGATGGAGATGAGATTTCTTTGTTAAAATCCTTTGCGATTGACCAAATTTCGATAAAAAAAAGTGTTGCCAGAGAAAATTTAAATGTTAGGGGGCTTATGTTCCCCTAGGCACAACTCCTCACCAAAAAATGGAGATGGGATGTATTCACCAAAATCGTTTGGGATTGACACACTCTCGATGGAATAGTGTTGTCTGAAAAAAAATTGACTTTTGGGGTGCTTTGCTACTCCAGGCAAAACTACTTGTCTAAAAATGATGGAAATGGGATTTATTTGCTAAAATAGTTAGGGATGAACACTCTTCCAATAGATAATTGTTTTATGGAATAATTACAATTTTGGGGGTTTATACCCCCTAGTCACAACTTCTCAGCTAAAAATTGATTGATATTTAATGTATTCGCTAGCATTTTTATTGTTGGACACACCTTAGATATAAGAGTTATTTGAATTTATGACACTGGTAAACCCTGACACGCTGGCGTTGAGGCCTTTGAAACTTCGGCAGAAAATCATCTACTTTTTGAAGCCATTTTATATCTTCACTCAACTAAAGTAAACACCTAATAATCATAGAACAAATCTTAAATTGAGATATTATTTAATAAAAGAGCCAATTTTTATGTATACCGCTCCAACCATTTTTGTAGTATAAGCAAGAATACCAAGGGAGAGCTCTTCTCATCATTGTATTGATGTTGCATATAGTCCTATGATGAGAACTGCAGTCAAAGTACGTTAAGGGTCGAAAAGTTGAAAACCAACATACAAAAAAAAGAGTAAAATGGTATAATATTGCAATAGTAGACAAAATAATAGTTTCCAATTTCCTAAACTCATAGCACCTATTAATTTAATTACGTATAGATAGCCAAATACCGTCAAATGTGGATGCTTTTATACAGAAAACACAATATTTGTGGAATATTTTCTATACTAAGCCGTGTACAATCACGGTTGTATTTTTAAAACTATAGGACAGTTTTGTACTATCAAAATATTATCAATTAAAAAATTGACATGTCAATTTTTAACTGATAAAAAAATGTTAGCGCCTGTTCAAAGTAACCCCACAGGTTACTTTGAACATATATTTAAGAACATTGTGACAGGCACACTCTTTCAGTTAGGAATTCGTTTGATAGATAGCTGAATATAGGGGACTTTGATGAACATTTTGATATAATAGGCATATATTATAGACTTTGGTTAAAATGAATTGAGCAGAATAAAAAAAATGAGCGACTTAGCTGATTTCCACAAAGTACACATAATGTTTTATTCTTGTTACTTTTTAAACATTGTAAATACATGAAATTGTTCATAAAGGTTAAAGTATTTTTTTTTTAAACTTCTTGGGTAGATTTTTTTTTGTTTTCTTAAAATTATAATATTCACACGGTAGGCTATATACAAGTTGTTTTCATTTCACTGTCAATACTTAATCCAAGTTCAAACCAGCGAGTTCAATGATGTTAAACTTCATAATGCCGCTATTGTTTGTTGTGGTCTCTGGCGGTACTTGAATGATATCTTCTTATTCAATATCTTCACGGTCCTCAACATCTGTCCATATAAAGCCAACGAGGGTATTTATGGTAAATTTAACTATGAACCCAGTTGGAATTTGTTTTATTGTAGCAATTTTAGCTACAAGTCAAATAAAAATGGGCGTGTCAACAACAACAACATTTACCCAATCTCACCGTCCAGGCTATGAACGAACTAATAACAACACGTCTGGCCACATTATCAGTCCGCGAACAACTGCCAGCTCTGAGCCGAGTATCAAAATTCGCCCTCTAGAGACCGCCGCCATGCGCAAAGCCAACCCAACGACCATGAGAAGAGAAGAGATGCCAGTGTAGAAGGGGCCAGTACCACCCAGTCGTTTCGAGAATAAAATAGAAGTTCTCGTTGTCACGCACATCCCCGTTCCCCCCTTTGTGATAAACTCTTTGATCCTGACCCTTTTTATCCCGCCTCACCTGTTCAACGAGCTTTGTGCATCGTATACAAGACCGTCCATGAAAAAAGAATGCACTCTTGGACTTGACCTAGAAGTAGTAAGACGAAACAGAGGCTTCAAGGACTTATTTAAAATGTAAGGAGAAATTCACTTTCGGCTTAATGATAAATTTGTAATTATTCAAAATTCTCTTTCGGCCATTTTTTTAAATATAAATTAGTAAAGTCCAGTATTATTCTTCGTTTTCTAGGAGATTGAGTCAACTTTGACCTACTTAACTTGTGAATTGTATTTCACAATTAATTTGGTAATGATTTACTTGGGAGAATTCATTAATTATATTATATTGTATTATTAAAGATTAGTAAGCTTATTCGTTATACTTGTGTACCGTGGAGAGACTAACCCGGCACAAACTACATATCTTACTCACCCTATTCAACGGACCGGCTGGATTCTCGTACAACGACAATGATCACGCCACATCAACAAACATCGAACTGTGTGTGAGAAAGTGACAGTTAACGCGCTCTAGTGCTTTTGTGAACTGATACATCTATCAAAAGCGCTCATGCGTGAAAAGACTGTTAGAAGAAAGGCTCTCTGTCTCCCGCGGCCCGAAGTGACTCCCGCCCCCTTGACTGTGTGTCCGTCCAACCAGCGCTATGCACACGCGCTTGGGCAGATATAGGCTTCATGATTGGATTATAGTGACAGCATTATGATGTAAGTCTCTCCTTCCCTTGTTTCCTCCACTGAGTAAGATCAGATATAAGCTTATGTTTTGCTAAGGAAGTCACTCTTTGGTGCCTGATAGACGTTAGGCTCACATGGGCGATATGTAGGGCCCTAGGACTAATAGAACGTAAGTCTGCTAGGATGACAGGAAATTAATCTAGACCACGTTATTATAATATTCAGGTTAGGGTTGTAATCTTGGTGCAGATATGCCAAATTATTATAATATTCAGGTTAGGGTGTAATCTGGTGCAGATATGCGTATTATATATATTCAGTTAGGGTTGTAATCTTGGTGCAGATATGCCAAGTTTTGTAATTCAGTTAGGTTGTAATCTTGGTGCAGATATGCCAATTATTATAATATTCAGGTTAGGGTTGTAATCTTGGTGCAGAATGCCATATATTATAATATTCAGTTAGGTTGTATCTTGTGCAATATCATATTATTATAATATTCAGGTTAGGGTTGTAATCTTGGTGCAAATATGCCGTATTATATATTCATGTTAGGGTTGTAATTGGTGCAGATATCAAATTATTGTAATATTCAGGTTAGGGTTGTATTCTTGGTGCAAAGGCCAGGGAAACTATTTGTTAGATGCCATTATTAGTTTGATTGTTTATATGGAAAATACAGTTAGCGATCAGTCAGATGGCTGTAATTCCTGGTTGTTGTTATTACAATCTTGCGGGATTTAGTAAATATTGGTTGGTATTTAAGGTTATCTCTCATACAAAATTAATGCTCCTTTTTTATGCTCTCAGTCTAGGAGGACATTTTTGCATATTAGTTTGTTTATAAACGGCAAGTGATAAATTTCAATTATCTTATATCCCTATGTTTCTTTACATGTGGTTTAATGAGGTGTATAAATAAATCTATCAAAAATAAGAACCTAAGAATATGTTAATAGTTTCAGGCGTTAGCGAGCTAACTGTTTTAAACTGGGTTTTGGGAAATATATCTAACATTGTAATCTTTTGCGATAGCTAGCGTGAGGTTAAATTTACCTATTGTTGACATTGTAATAATGTATAGACGGGGATGCTGGTCGTTTACTATTCCTCGTTTAGCCTGGTCTTAGACATTGTTATGTTAGTTGAATAGGAGAAGTGATGAGTCTCCCATGTTTATGAGAGTATGTTTAATATATGGTTCCATGTAAATTACCACTTCAATAAATTAGCCGTTGGGCAATGTTTGTTACCTGCACTTCGTTCTTGTTTATACATAAATTTATTTACTGAATCTTCCCATGGGCATAGTTGATACTTCTCAGGTGAGACAGGGAACAATTGGACTTGTAGTGGATATCCAAATAAAACCCCTTGTGGTTATCCTTCATATTTGTAATAATGGCGACTGGGTGTTGTGGTGTTTATTTAGGGATTTTGATGGTTCTGCTAACAGACTGTACCCACATACCCGTACGCTTGACTTGGTATTCATAAACATTGAATTAAATTTGAACTACTTTACTTGTGAATTATTTTTCACGATTAATTTGCTAATGATTTACTTGGGAGAATTCATTAATAATATTATATTGTATTATTAAAGATTAGTAAGCTTATTCGTTATACTTGGTATTCATAAACATTGAATTAACTTTACACTATTTACTTATGAATTATTTTTCACAATTAATTTGGTAATGATTTACTTGGGAGATTTCATTAATAATATTATATCGTATTATTCAAAATTAGTAGTGTTATTCGTTATGCTTGTTATTCATAAACATTGAATTAACTTTGAATTACTTAACTGTTGAATTATATTTCACAATTAATTTGGTAATGATCTACTTGGGAGAGTTCATTAATAATATTATATAGTAATATTCAAATTTAGTAATGCTATGCATTAGGTTTTGTATCCGTAGACATTGAATTAACTTTGATTTGTGTAATTTTTCTATGTTATTTAAATGAAAACATTAAAATTTGTATGAAATATATTTCTTTTTGGAAATATCGATGTTTATAGTTGCTCATATACGACATGATGGCCCGCTATATAATTTAGAACTTAGGCTCTTTACGGCTAATTAAGATTTGATTTGATGTATGGATTGTTTTTTTGTCACCGTGATTAAACCTTTGAGTTTTAAGACTATTATATAATTCTGTGGAAATTGTGAGCTATAATAGAGGATAATCTAGAGATTTCCTTACTATTTGTTATTATTGAAAATAGTTATTTAACCGATCCATTTGAACGGTCTTAATGTAATGTTTCGCGATTCTTACGAATTGTAAACGAAGACCATTTCTGTTTATTGTATCTATGCGTAACAAGTTTAAATTTTTTCTAAATATATGCATTTTGTTAAAATTTGGCATACATTTAATAAACAAAAGATAACCAAACCATAATATAAAGAAAACACAATATACAATTTGACTTTGACAGTTTTTCAGTAGATTCTCAATTTGTGCGTGTTATTTTCTTTGTACTGTTTAATCTTCGCTTCTCAATCGACACATTTACTTATTGTTTCGTTCTATTCAAAGAAAACAAAAGAGTACCAAACCATACTATAAAGAAAAAACATTTGGAATTTAATTACTAACTTTATAATTATGAACTTAACCTTAAAATTAATATAAACTACTTGAATGCATCCGTAGATTTGACACGTTCTCTTTCTACGATATACAGTTTGAGTTTGAGTTTGGACGCCTTTTACCGTACAGATTATCTCTGACTTGAAACACATTAGTTTCTTAAACGTTGACGGGTGCCATCTTGATACTGGAATGTTTTGCACCGTTGTAAGCGTCGACTAGATCTTGGAGGACGTCCACATATCGATAGGGGAGAGTCGTGTAGTACCGGACACTTAAGATTTTTAAATTTAATTTTTAATTTTATTAAATGAAAATGAGACAAATGACATGTAAATAATAAGATTACATGTGTATTCATATATCTGCTGTATTAAAATAGCTTATATAAAATATTCTTCTTTCTAGAGTCATTTAAAAAAATAGGCTTAGTTCACTTTAAAAAAGTACTGTCGGGTAGTACCGGACATATTACAATATTACAATTTTTTAATCAAATTTTGACACCAAACTTCTCTTATTGTCTTAAGATGCTTTCTCACAAGAGTCACATTTATAAAAAGAGGGATTTAATTCAGTATTGGCACAATTCTCGTGCGCCCACCCTTGGCAAAAGTCACACTTTATCCAATCCTCGTCAAAATTTTCTCCGCATATTATGCAGTAGGTTTTATCTTCATCTTCTTCGCTCATAAGTTGTGCCGAAGTTTTGTTAACTTTTCTGTTATGTTGATGTAATTTTTTTTCTTTTTTTATCGTGACTTCCAACTTAGGTTTTGATTTTCCCATTTTCTTTAATTGTTTTTCTTCTAACTGAGCTTTATAAGGACTTGATGTTAGTATTTCGCTCTTAGCACCACGTCTTCTTCTAACATTTAACCTACGTTCTGCAGCGACAGGCACTGGTGACACTTGTGTGATTATGGTGTGGAAAAATTCAGTTGAAGGAGTTGATGACTGCGGAGTCTTTGATGTTGAAGTTTGTACGGTTGAAGTTGACTGTTGTGAAGTCATGGAAGTAAATAACTCTGGAAATGGAGGTTGTGGAGATACAGAAGTTGAGGCTCTTGGAGATTCAAATGATGGCTGTAAATTTTCGTGTCCATAATTTGATGTGTGTGGAGTCTTAGGGGATATTGATTGTAGATTTCCTGGATCATCTTTCAATAGCTCTGAGTCTTCATAGACAGAGTAGGGAATATCTAGTCCTTGCGATGGCAAATAATCCAAATCTGTGAATATGTTTGGATTATATGGATGTATACCTGTACATTCAAACTCTTTTTTAGCTATATCCATTCGGTAAATTTTGGTAAAAGCATAGCTTACTAATCCAACAACATCATAATCTGTTATCCTGGAAAAAGGATTCTGTCGCATCCAAATAGCACAAGCTTCATTATATGACTCTTTAAAAGGCTTCATTATGGTCCTAACAAGTGGTTGCAGTTTGTGCGTTGTGTGGGGGGGCAAACTTAATATATGAACATTGTGTTGACGTGCAAACAGAATCACGTCAAGCTCCTTGTGGATGCAGTGACCATCTAAAATGAGCAGCACAGGTTCATGTTTAGTAGGATGGACACGTTTGACGAACTCTTGAAGCCACTTCAGAAAAATTTCACCAGTTATCCATCCACTAGTTTGAGCAGCAAACAAACTTCCAGGGGGTGCACCAATCATGAGGCGGTTGTTCATCCTCTGCCTAGGAAATATAAAGAGAGGCGGGATAAATTGGTCTCCAGAATCATTTACGCAAAGAAGCACAGTGACCGTACGACCTCTTTCCCCAGACGTTAATTTTCCAACTTGTTTTTTCCCTTTTATGGATATAACTTTAGAGTCATTTGAATGAACGCACGTAACTCCTGTTTCATCTGCATTGAAAATTCTACATGCAGAAAAGGAATATTTACTTTGAAGTTGATTAAATTTTCAAAAAATCTAGAAACCTGAGGTTTGTTGAAACCAACTGCTCGTTGCATGCTAGTAGATTCAGAGGTTTTTAATGTGATTTCAGGGTGTCGTTTCATAAAATCGTAGTAGAAGTCCTTACCAGCACACTTCTTTTTCTTGTTGAAGCGGTGATCAAGTTTCAAGGCTTCGGCCACATCGAAAGCCAACTTCCCAAACTCGTTACGACTCAATGGCATCAAACGGTTATAAAGGTCTTTAATGTGTATTACAAGTTCCTCTTCAAAATTTTCTGAGAAAGTAGGTTTGAATCGCCCCATGTCAGGACCTATTTTTACTTCATTTCCTAATTTTAACTTCGCTACTCTGTCTCCTAAGGAGCTTTTAGGAACAGTGTATGTATTTGCCGCCTGTCTCACTGTCATAGCGTTACTTAAAACTTTCTCTACAGCTATTTTCATGTTCTCTTCTTGCCACTTCCCACGTAAGCCTACTTTTTCCTTTTTCTTTAATTTAGGCATAGTGTAAAATTCCATAATCGGTTACCTGAAAGAAAAAGTTCTATGAAGACAAAATAAATATATATATAATTTAGTATTATATATATTATATATATATATATAATATATATATATATATTATATATATACCTAATCTGAGTAATCTTATCTAACCTTAAATTAAGTGTTTTATTTGAGCTTTATTTGTTGTTAATGTTGATAAAAACTTTGTGGCATCCCTTAGTTTGTCCGGTACTGGACGAAAACAACTTGTCCGATACTAGCCGATCTGTATGGCAATAAAATAATGGTAGTCATTCCAATAATATTTTCTTTGTTGACCAAATCAATATTATAACTTATTCATGAGTTTACCCTTTACCTTATATCCAATAAACAAACTAATTGTAATTACCGTGTGAGAATGAGAAGTCTTGAAAATGTAGTTGTAACAATGAAACAAAGCACATAAACTACACAAACACTCGTGGGAACCGTACGGATTGAGGGCGCGCCTTCAACTAACGGTTGTCTTTGGCTGCAAGCAAGAGGAGTAATATTATATCCGAGAGGATTCTCTAGCTAACGGTAGTTTACTGAAACATGATCTGTCCGATACTAGCCGCTGTCCGATACTATACGACTCTCCCTACGTGTTATTTTTGGTAAAGTAGCGCCACATGCGTCCTTTCAGAGTTCTATTGAATCGTTTTGCCTTCACGTCTGGATTATGAGTGGTGTAGTAATGCACACCTCTTGCTTGAGAAATTTCCGGACTAGACGTGCCGTGAACTCTGTACCCTTGTCCGTCTGTGTACGTAGAGGTTTACGGCCTCTTTGTTTGAAAATGTCCCGAAAGGCGTCTCTCACGACGCTCCCCATCTTGGATGGAAGCGTCCTCGACCATGCAATCTTGCTAAACACGTCAATGATGGTGAGCAAGTACACTGCACCGTCGTTGTATTTTCTGAGACTTCGCATATCGTTGAGATCTGCTTGACAGAGATCGTCAATGTTTGACACAACGTACTTGTTGCGTGGAAACTTTTTAGCACCGGTTTGTGTAGAGTATAAGCGTCCTGCGCACGAAGCCATTCTCTTACTTTTTCGGGATCTTTCTTGGACGCTTTTAAGAGCGACGCCGCCCTTGCAAACCCTACAGGATGAGAAGGGTCGTAGTAGATGTCGGCTAAATGGTCCATTAAGTTCTGAACGGCAGCCTCCTGTTTTGTCCACCTTCTACAGTTTCTTCTTCTTCAGCAACGCTTGAAGTGGTTGTGGTACGGGCGTCGGATCTCTAATGGGCGCCAAACGTCTCGGATTTACAATACATTCTTTAGGAACGTTTATTTTTTGCAGTGCCATGAGAAACTCTCGCCACCCTGACGGTTCGCTGTGTCTTCTTGCTCTGAGCAGATCGTTGACTAAATCCACAATATTGGATCCACGGAGAGGCGTATCTTGAATACTCACTACTCCGTTTGAGTCCCAAGAGATGCCGACCTCGGGAAATGATATGTTCTAGTAAAAGTTCAGCTTTTTTACGTGCCTGTGCTGGTACAGTATTAAGTACAGCAGGGATGGGAAGTACAGACACTTCAGGGGTGTAGTGGTGGTAGTATTTTTCAGATGGTGGAGGGTGTTGACTAAAGTGCAGATAGCGCTGTAGCACTTGTTGGTATAAAGTCCATTTAGACTTGTCGTCAAGTTTTGAAGAAGGGTTTTTTTTCGATTTCCTTGTCCAACTCGAGCCACTAGACTTGTTGCCAATGCAACTTGTTGATGGTGTTGCTCGTAACGGTGTAATGTTTCCGGGGACACTAATATCTTCTTTTTTGTATGTTCCATTATTTACTTGTTGAATAAGGAACCGACGACACCACTGATTAAAGGGGCTAAAAGTAAGGGTAATAACGCTACTCCTTTCTGAACGAGTAGTCGTCTCTTCTTATTCCAGCACTCTCCTCGTTTGATCAGGACAGGCCTGCCGTGCAAAGTGTTGAATCTGAGCTTTATCCCTGGGATTTTTAAAAAGCACGTTATAATGTGCGTTTAAGGAAATGTCTCTTTGGCCCTTAACCCGATGGAATTTATTTTGTGTAAGGTACATGACGCGAATATTTAGATGGTGGCATCCTTTGGTGAAAAGATCGACGACCACTTTGTTGGGTTCACACATCAGGTCGTCCAGGATAATCAGCTGTGGAGAGTCATTACAGTTGTCATCCATCTCTGGCAAACCCTTACAGAATATGACGCGAGGACTTGTCACGTCTTGTTCGAATCCCGGTTGCCATAAAGCATAATACCATGTGATTTTATCAAACTTAACGTCACACATTGTGTCCAAGTGACGGATAAAGTCTGATACAAAATGTGACTTTCTACAGCCGGAAGGTCCGCTTATGATGGCCGAAAATGGATGTTTCAACTTGTCCATAATGTTTGGGCCTGAGCTTATAAGCTATATGGGCTGTATTTATAGGATAGGAGGGAGGTGTGGGTGTAGACGTTAAAACACAAACATAACAGTGTTTACAGTATTTATTTAAATCGTTAAAAAGTATACACACAGTTTAAAGCATACTGTGAATTATTACAATATATATTTATTAGCATAAACATAACTGTTTTTTTACACACAGTGAAAACTATACTGTGAATATTTACAATATTTATTTACACATAGTGAAAAGTATACTGTGAATATTTACAATATAGGGGGAATAGTGGCCTCGGTACTAAATATGATATATACATAGAGACGTTTTTCAATTTAAAAGAAAATAAATATATATACAAACAGTTTGTTATATATTTTTTCATAGATTTAAATATATATATATATATATATAAACATGTATAAAATATTTATTGAATAGATTTAAATATATATATATATATATAAACAGTTTATTATATTTGACTAGATTTAATATATATGTATATGTTGTAACATGGGGGCCGGGAGTGACCTGGGAGGGTCACAGGCCGTTCACACGTGAAAGTGCGAACACAAGTTCTTTTAGAGATATTGGGGTAGGTTGCCGACCAAACACGAATAAAAATTCCCACGGAATATTCAAGGTTGTGATTATTAAAATTACCACTTACATACACACTCTAATTAACTGTATATCTAAATTAAGTATAACTAAACAAGTAACTAAGTAAAATAAAAATAACCTTACACAAGTCTGTGACTTAATTAAACTAATAGAGCACAGAGATATAAGTAAATTAAATAAGTAAATTAACAACTCTAAAACACCTAATAACTATTCAAATATTTAAATACAGTCACAAACATGTTCATTAACACAGTAACAATAATGTCTACATCACCCGTGTACTTAGTCCAACACTTGTCCCGCACACGATACACTGCGATGACCCGCGATACACAAACACCGGTCCACACACTGGACACGCCGGTGCCACACACACTGGACACGCAGGTCCACACACTGGACACGCCGGTCCACACACTGGACACGCAGGTCCACACACTCTGGACACGCCGGTCCACACACTAGACACGCAGGTCCACACACTGGACACGCCAGTCCACTCCCAGTCCCACTGGTTGAGAGCCAAGAACTGAACCGAACTCTCTCCACGGCTCTCGCTGAGCTTGTTTATATAGGGGTGGTGACAGCTAAGGGTATGGAATCCTCCATTTCTAAAGTTATTATTATTATTAGCACCGCGTCTTACTACCGTTGGTTATACGCACTTACGCTAATGTGTAATGTAGGGTGATTGTGAGATGAATGAGGACCTACAGTTTAACGTGGAATCCGAACCACGTGGCGACCTAGTTCTAAAGTTAAGAGTCCAGAATAAAAAGAATCCCGATCCTTCCAGACGTGTCTCCGCCCTCCTCCCGCAACCCCTTGGCCACTCTAATCCCCCAGTAAAGTGAGAATGTCGCTGCCTACCTGCTAGACAAGGAGGGAGACAGAGAGAACAAGAAGTGCAGCTAGGGTAAACAATGAGAGCACGCTAGTTCCACTGTTAAACACTAATCTTGTTACAATATATATACAAACAGTTGACTAGAATTAAAATATATACAATCAATTAATTGACTAGAAAAAATCAGGTAGGCCGAGGATTGTAATGGCAAATAAAAAATATATAAAAAGTAGCCCGAGTGCATAAAATAAATAAATAAATAAATATGCTTGATTTCATGCATAAAAATATGAAAAATAATCTCAAATCTTTGAAAAACGGTATGTCAGTGGAACTGTCTAGAGTGAAAGAAAAAAAAGATGATTATTCAGCCCGTCTAAATAATCATCTTTTAGTCGTGGCGAGTGCGTTTACAAGGACTCTGATACCCAAACGGTAACGTATTAAAATATTATGAATCCCTTAAGTAGACTTGCCTCATAACATCTGTAAGCTAATCTAAAAAGTCGAACAATTCCTATAGCTATAAGTTTTCTGTTTTAATGTTTAACAATCCCAGGATATATATTTAGTTGATAGCGTATCTGTCCACGGAGTCAAGGGTATACCTTAGGAAATCTAGTTTATTAAACCTTAATTCCTTCGTGTAGATATGTAGACTCTAAATAGACAATATAAGTTTTAATATTCAAGATAAGCTAATCGAATAAAGCACGAGTTTTTAATATATAATTGCGAGAGAGAGAGAGAGAGAATTCTTTGCTGTACACCATACCATTTAAATAACTTATAGTTTACTTATTCATTAACGAGTGAGAAAGTTTCTTCGTTTCAATCTATAGCAGACAGCTATTATAATACAAATACTAAGAAAGTTTGGATTTTAGGCACCCATAATAGTTATTGGGTTTTTTCAGCAAACCTGAGACTCGTGATAGACAAAAATAAGTAACGTCCATGTAGTAGTGCACACACACAAACACACACACACGCAAATTCATTTTAATTATTATGATAAGCCCAACTTATATTCACATGTATTTATTTGTTAAGCACTTTCATTCTGTGTCATATAACGAATAAAATTAGTAATTATGACTATTTTCAGCATCTTGTGCTAGCAAAGTCATAGCCATATTTAATTAATGGTATTGTCACTACTCATACAATAATTTAAATACGCTAATGAGGTAGTAATAATGAAAGTATTTATGGGGAAGGGATAAGTGTACCAGCCTTTGTATGGAGGGGGAGTTGGAAATATCCTCAGTTTAATAGGACAGTGTTCGAACTCCAAACCTCGTCAATGAACCATACCAGACGAGCCCCGTTTCGTTACTTGTACTTGAATACAATTATGAAGATATTGAATTTATTTTAAATATCATAAGGAAACATCACGACGACTACATTTTATTAAGTAATGTATAACTTTTACATATGTTCCTATATTAAATACTTATGGAAAAATCATGGCGGCTATATATTTTGATAAAATAAATAATAACTTTTACATAAGTCTATAAGTAAAATATCTAGGAAAAAAATCACGGTTGTTTATATAACTTTTACATAAATTCAAGTTGTAACGCTTTAAATATCTAGATATAGTGTGTGAATTAATTCCCTTAACACAAATTAAATAATTAACCGATTTTTATATTTCCATCTAATATTAATATATATTTATAAAATTTTATAACTGGCTCAGATTAGGGTTTTGTAATGCCGCAAGGACTATCATTTTTTTATTTAATAAATTCCCTAAAAATAATAATAGAAAGAGCTTCTATATTTCCGGCAAACAGTTGAAGTAATTAAATATTGAGTTACTATCACACATAAGAATATTTTATCAATACAAAAAGTTGTTAACACTTTCAATGTATACTATTATATATGTTTTGTTTTATCCGAAGCTATTATTTATGCTTACTCCCTCATTGACACCTGAATACGGGAGTCGAGCCAGGGACTTGTGACGCAAACATATGTCTTGTATTTATAAAATAATTAGCGTCTATCCCTCTAGACGGAGCAGAGGAGAAATACATCAAGCCTCAGTGAGAGAGTTAGTGCGACTGGATATAACGGTAAATAGTTTGGGCTCAGGAGTCACACACACACTTTCTTATATTATTATAGATTCCTGTTCTATTAATATAAATACGCGGATAGCCATGCAGGGAAGACAGAGAGAGAGAGAGAGAGAGAAAACAAGATTGAAACTCACCGAGCTACAGTCCAATTTTTATAGGAACAACTAGAAAAACTCCTAGCTCTAATTTCACCTATTCATACGTAAAGACAGGTGCCCAATTAATAATTACTGTGTTTACTTCGTAGACTTTAGATTGATACCCCAAGGGAAAGTAATTGAGCTGAATTGTTTCAATTTATCCATAATATTTGAGACAGAGCTTCTGAGTCAAATAAACTTGTATTCATAGGATAAGAGAGGGAGCGGTATTTGGGTGTAGACGTTAAAACACAAACATGGCAGTTTTTATAATATTTATTTACACAAATAAATGTTTTCACAAATATAGCTCAAACCATGAAAATGATATATAAACATTGTTTTAAATATTATTCATGTAATTATTTCTAATATATTACCGTTGTTTATTTAAATGTACCTATTTAAAACAAACACAACATTTTGTTGATCACAATAACCAATCTGTAAATATAAACTTTGAAACAAAATTTTTCTAATATATATTTAACAAAATTTAAATTTTCAAAAAATAAATTAGTTAGGAAATTGTAAAATATAGGTTATACTTATTTGTCATGAAAAAAAACCTTCCGCTCTAGATTTTTCCTGTTAATTTAAAAAATCAAACTTTCTATACATTGTTGCAAGTAAACTACGCTTAAATTATTTATTTTAGATAAATAAATAAACTGTATTATTTATTATGTAAAAGAGTTCCAGCGATACCAAGAAAACCATTTGGGATAAAATAGTTAGGCACATAGTCCCCCCGTCTTATAGTCAGGTACACTATCCGTACAACATGTCAGGGTATAGTCCAAGTCTTATAGTCAGGACCACTATCCGTACAACATGTCAGGGTATAGTCCAAGTCTTATAGTCAGGACCACTATCCGTGCAACATCAACTTGTCAGGTACATAGTCCCAAAGTCTTATAGTCAGGACACTATCCGTGCAACATGTCAGGGTATAGTCCAAGTCTTATAATCGAATTTCAGACACAAACTTGCCCTGTGGTATAGTGGTCAGGGCTGTTGACTACCAACTTAGGGGGTCCCTGACTCGATTCCCGTTTGGTGTCATGGGTATTTCTCCCAAAAGGTGAACGGTCACCCAGGTTCTGGTTAATTATGTTTAAATCACATTTCACTGAACACATGGTCTAAGGCGGTAGTTACGCAAATGACTAGACTGTCTAAGACAGGGAGTTGAGGTTCGATTCCGATAGGGTGTGTTGAGGGAGGTTTGTCCAAATTGGATTTTCACTATCTCTCCACGCTAATGCGTTAAACCTTCTTCATACCTAACACAAAGGATTTAGTACATAGGCATACAAACCTAATGGGTAGCAAGACGTGTTGCTAAAAAATCCAATACTTTCGCTCTTGGTGTTTTGAGTATCATAAATTAGACTGTATACATTTTTGCAAAAGCCCTGGACTAGCATGGGCAGCATTTTTTAAAGATGACCAAGGTTGAGTTGGAGCTGCCTGACATTGAAATGCATTTATTCGTTTGAAAAGGGGTCAAGACCGAGGATTGAACCCCTGACCCCGAGCACAGAAGTCAGACACCCTAACCCCTAGACCAACAGGTCACCTTGCGGTCACAAACTGTCCACTGAGTCTTTTCATTCAGTCAAGATGTGGGACGACGACGATGAAGACCGCCTTGTTGTACCAACAGCAGCGTATTTTATCATTTATTTTAAAATCTAAGTCAAATCACTTTAGTTTTTTTTTTCAAATCGCGTGAGATTAACGTTGTTGTCTATTTTCCACGTCTTATTAGGAGCGATACCCACATATTTACAGGGTTTCCCGTCCCTCCCTCCACGCGGATGAAGGTACATTTCCTATACATTCAACCTTCTTTGGTCCTATAATATTAGTGTAAATAAGCGAGGAGCTCTGAATAGAAACATTTTCCTACTCGTCAGGAGCTCAGTGGTAAGCTGCCGATCGTAGTTCAAGTCTTATTCCAATGGCATAGGTTGTGCAATACGCATCTGTGATTGCGCAAACCATATCAGGTCTTTGTAAATACCGTTATCTATCAGACACCTTCTAGCTAACGAGGTGGTTAGACGCGTCTGCTCGCTGCTCTGTTCAGGCAACTGTGGGGTACACTTCCATCGCCCCCTACCGAAATTCGCTACTCTTTACGACCTAAAAAGTTTGTTAAATCACATACAGACACAAACGACCCATGTTGAGTTAGACTACGGAGGACGGTGGAGATCGCGATTTGATTCACGGCTGTGTGTACTGAGGGAGGTAGTTTGAGCCCATACCTGCACTTGAAAGGTTTTGTTTATGATTTCACCCTCTCAGGGTAGCAATCTAAAGTCACAACAATTACAATTTATAAATGAATATGTCAATGTTGCCATATCATTCCTGTCTTTGATTCTCCTAGGATTTACAGAGATAAAGTGTCGGCCTCACAATTATACTTTTTTTCTGTTCTTATCCAAAATTATAACAGAGGAGAACTGAGGCCTTTAATATTTGGAATTCCTTTTCGTCAACATACAACTGAGTTGTGAGATTATTTTACATTATCAATAATACAGCTTATTTATTTATCTAAAATAAATTAATTTAAGTGGATGTGTGTGCGTGAGAGAGAGAGCTGTCATAGACCTGGGGGTAATTTTTTCACTTTCCATCTAGGCATATTCAGGTTCAAACAGTGCATGGTCTAGCAAATGGTGGTGCAAACTGGCGGCGCCCAAACCTACTTGATTATTAAGACGCATAAATATGTGAGAGTAGATATGGTAACTTTTCTATCTTTAAGATAGTCCTATTCCTATACAAGAACACCCCCCTCCTGCATAGGACGAGAGACTTGTTCGGTGCTCGTACGGCCTTTCTAGGACTCTCAGCTAAGTAAACTAGCGGTGTTTTCCACTCTCCCTCTAAGCATATGTGAGCTCACTTCCCAATTCCTGATCTATTAGCGTAATTAGTACGTAAGCGCGTACGTGTTGCTAAAATTCCTAGAGTT
Organism: Timema cristinae; assembly: GCA_039000515.1. NCBI lineage: Eukaryota > Metazoa > Arthropoda > Insecta > Phasmatodea > Timematidae > Timema > Timema cristinae. The sequence continues at coordinate 16,575,841 of JBCFYV010000935.1, forward strand.
TGTGTGTGCCAGATCGTTTGTGTTTGCACAAACTATAAGTGTTTTCCACTCTCCCTCTACGCAATTGTGGGTACACGCACGTGCACAAGCGGACAAGCAAATACGGGTACAAAGAGCTAGGAGGTGGGCTGATAGATCGACAAATGCTAATTTGGGTTCAAATCTTGTCGCTAATTATTTTTTGGCCAGCCAATTCTCGCAAATGCAAGTACACGGAGATTTATTTAAAATGTTTATGAATTTGACTCATGATCTTAAAATACATTTGAGCAGTGAAACTGGTGGAAATGATAATATTAAAAGTATACTGGTTCCTCCTACAGCCCAAATAATTATTTGTTTGCTATAGCTTAATGTTTACTACTCTGAGCTCTGGAATGTTGAGATATGTATGGAATTCTCCAGGGTCCTTGCTGGAGCTCCTCTTTAACATATTCCTCCCAGATTTTTCTATTCTCTTCTTTCAGGCCCTCCTCAAATTCCTTCTTTCTTTCTCTATATATTTCCAACAGCACTTCACGGACAAATGGGTTCCTGCACCTATGATACATCCTGCGAGTTAGTCTTACCCTTGAACGTAGTCCCTGCAGTCTGTCATTCCACGGTCTATTCCCAACCCTGGTATCTCCTTTCATCACTGGGATGGATTTCCTCATCGCATCCTGCAGGGCCGACGTCAACTCCTTGGCCTTGATGTTGACATTGTCTCCATTCTCAACTTGGTCAGGCAGCACCGGTTCCCTCCTCAGCTTTACCCAATCAGCTCTTCTCATGTCGTATCTTTTCCTTGTCCCTCCCTCATTTCCTTCCACGGGTTATTCTCTTAATTTGAAAAGTTGGCATTTCTGTATGATCATCCCGTAATGGAAATTAGTGTGGTATTATTTGTATTGAGTGGTGCCGCGGCCATTTCACGCAGCCCTGACAAGGGCAGGCTAGTGCAGCACGGGTGTGAGGGAGAGTGGGGGCTCTCCCTCTCTGTGGTGTGTTGTTGTGTATGTCATCAAGACGGTCACCGACTGTAAGGTATTGCTTTGCAGCTGGCCGCGTTTTATGTCTTTCAGCTACTGGTTGGCACCGTTATGATCAACGCAGCTTAATACCCCATCAGACCGTCTCAAACTCTGTTGTGTAGGGGGATGGAACTAAATTCGTTGTCTGGTGTCAGCTTCCTCTCAGGTGTCCTCATAGTCCTCTCCATAAACAGCAGACGCGTCCGACCTCCTCGGAATCTCGTAGACAAGTGATCCGAATCTATAGCAGTTTTTTAAAACAATGGGTCTATGTATTTTGACCTTCCTGGAACACACCACCCTGCCACGTGAACTATCTAATGTGAGCGCACATAAGAGAGAGAGTATGTTCTTCTTGCAAACAACACCAATAAATATTTTAGGCCCGTAGGCCGCAGGCCCTCCTCCATTCCCCTAGCGCTTCAAGCCTAAAGCTTTTAGCTGCTAGTCCTGCTTGTCTTCATCTTTAATAAGGGACTTCTAACCTCTAAGTTTTCTTCCTCTTAGTCTCTTTCTTGTTTTCACCCTCATTAAAGATTCTAAATTTCTTCTTGCTCATCAGATTTTGACCATTCCAAGCCAATTTGTTCCTCACTTTATCTCTCATTTAGTGGGATTTTCTTTAATTCTCAAGTTGGAGAGCTAGTCCAGGCCGAGGAGATATCTTTGCATAGCAAGTGATGCATAATTTATATTTTTATTTGCTACGTAGAGCATAGTGTCATCAGAAAATGTCTAACCTGAACATTTGAACCGTCCTAATGGGGGGGAGGCTCAAACTACAAGAAAGGGACATACAAAAAAGGGGGACATCAGGAGTGAATGCAAGGAGTTCTGTCCTTTCAAGGTTTAAAGACAACATTCAAATCATCAGATCTCGCAACTCCCACCTGTCGCAGAGTAAAACATATGGATAGTCCATCTCAAGAGAAGGTAAAGAATATATACTGCCCCTCATGTTCACCATATTAGAAAACTTACTTAAATATACTCTCGTATACCTAGGGTGTGGAGGGAAAATCTTATATTATAAATCACGTCAAGAAGATATTTGTAGAATATAGAATATCAAATTTATTTAAAAGGATTAAATATTGAACATCAAATATAGTTGTAATATATATAATTGTGTAATATTTATGGTTTTCACCAAAACGTCGTAAAAATGTTATAGTATTATCAGTAGATTTTAGAAAGTTCATAACAAACAAATAATCATTTACTTTACTTTAGCGTTGACAGAGAAGATAGGCTACCAAAACATTTATAGGCTTTGGTTCCCTTTTCTTTTTTAAATGGCAGTCATAACTTTTGTGATGATTAAGATACGTTACAAGAGAAAGCTTACAATAATATGATTTATATCTTAAGAGTTAAATACCAAAGCGTATTTACACTTAATAACCTCCTTGAACTAAACATAAGAAAATTACCCTAATTTGGTATCCACAAATTTACTCTGAATAATTTATAACAATAAATAGTCACGAGTCTATAGAAAAGGTACAAAAGTTTTAATCCTAAGTTCAACCAACTCAATGTTCCCGCGAACATGCATTTAAATATTTCTCACAGAAATATCGAGTTAATAAAACAAACATTCTATATTGATGTAAAGAAAATCGATATCTCTCAAAGTTTAATAATCGATTATTATCCAGCAAGGATTACGACTCGACTCGCATTGTGATACCAACGAGGTCAGAGTAAATTTACTACTATGCTCCATATTTTAGAGATAAATAGAAATGACGTCAAAAGTGAATTTAGAATAATTAATATTAACAGAAAGCGAAGTTAGAGTTGCTAGAAAATAATTTAGATCTTACATTATAATACGAATGAAGCCGGAGCTTCTCCTATTCCTAGTACGGTTAAGGCCCAATTGTGTCGATAGTAGGCTCAGATGCCCGTATAAATACAATCTGCCACAGAGGGGGAAAAGAAGGGAGACATTGGGGGGGAAAACATTTAGGATCTCAAGGGAACAGATTGCGCATGCCTAAAACGAACTTCGGGGAAGTTCGTGGCCGGTTGGGAATCTTCACGATGTGGATATCCGCATTGCGTCAGTCAGTCCACTTTACGGGCGTCGCCGATTTGCGTCCCATTCTTCAAGTTAGTATTAGTTTTGTTTCGGTCACGCGAAGTTACGTCCGACTTGTGTCTATCTTGCATGGAGCCTCGGCAGCGGGCAAACGGGGTAAGTTAGCGCCTTGTTGTTGTTTAGAGTCTATGGTACACCATCCGATGCTACACATTATCGTGAGTAGTTATCTGTTACCTAAATGTTGTATAAGGGCGGTGCTAGTGTTGAACCCTGCGGTACCCCTGCTTTTACAGTATGTGTCTGTGATCTCTTGCCGTTCATAACTACCTGGAAATCACCCCGTCTAAGGTAGCTATCTGGAAAATTTACCATTTTGGATAGTTAAATTTTATTAATTTCTGATTGAGTCCCAGGTACCAATCTTTGTAAAAAGCTTTCTCGACGTCTAGGAAAATAGCTATTACATTTTTTAATGCAGATGATACTTCTTCTACTATGTTTATCATTGGATGGGTTGTGTAATAGTGGTTTACAAATCCAAACTAATGTTTGGTAATAACACCTATCTTATTATTTATTATTTTCATTCTTTTAAGTATTAATATTTCGTAAACTTTACTAAGAGTTGTAAGTAAACTGATCGGACTTCTGTTCTGAGGGAACATCGGGTCCTCTCCAGGTTTGGGGATTGTTATTAATCTAGCCAGCTTACAGTCATACAGGAAATAGCAGAGAATCAGTAATGATTTTAGTAAAGCCAATCGCGCTAGTACATCTCTCCCAGACATTTGTTTTAGTATCTCGTTAGTCAGGTAGTCGTGTCCTGGCGTTTATTACTAATTAGGACCATTATAGTGGAATGTGCTATTTAAAATTGATTGCCTCTGCTCGAGTGACGTTTGGTCCTTTCAAATAGTCCCTGACTGTTCTAGTCACGTCTCTGGTAAAGTCATATATAAGTATTCAAATCCGGGTATTGTTGTTGGAGGTCGTGTTGTATGGGTGTTCTAGTGGTGTTCACCCGGTAGGCTTCATGCACCGTAGTCGTGAGGGTAAGGTCGTGTAAGGTAGCGTCAGCCTGTTCTATTTACTCTATATCTTGTACTTATGGTAAAGTTTCCTCTAGTGTCTGCCTAAACTCGACCCAGTCACAAGTTATTGTTGTTTGTTTGAGTCCCCTTATCTCAAAGCTAGTGTCCATCTTAACTTCACATAATATGGGAGTGTAGTCCGAATCTATTTCCTTTAATACCAACATATACTCTGTGGTTACACCAATGTTTGACAATGCCACGTCTAAGATATCGGGTCTGTGTAGATAATTTTAGGGATAAAATGTTGGTTTGTTTGGGGCAAAAATTACGTAGTCGTGAGTTTTTGCGTAGTCTGCTAAAATTCGTCCGTTTACCAGTGGCTACTCGGCTGATCCAAATAGTGTTTCTAGAGTTAAGATCGCTCGCCAAAACAGTTTGTTTGAGTCTGTGAATTCGTCTGATTCTCTTGGTAGTAGCGTTCGGTCGGGTGTTTGTATATGCCCGCGAACAGGACACTCTCGCCACTAGTATTTACATTTATTCCAGTAGCTTCTGTATTTTGGAGATTTTGAAATTGATGTTGGTAGTGAGGTAGATGGGTCTCTATCAAGATAGCCGTGCCCCCTCTCCACCCTTGGGGTCTCTCGTTTCTATACATAGTGTAGCCTTAAGAGTAGATATTTGTCTCTGGGTTTAGATGGGTCTCATTTATTAAGGCAATATCCATTTAATTAACTTTGAAAATATCTTTTAATTCCTTATCTTGTGTGAGTATCCCGTCCGCGTTCCATATAAAATCACAAAGCATGCCTTCGGTCACCATCACGTTTGTGTTAGTCATAGTCGGTCGAGAAGTATTTAGTCACTCCTTCTAGAGGTATTATATGTTTTTCAGTTTTGTTGGTTGCCTCTCTAAGTCTAGTTAGCTATGGTCTGAAGTGTGTTATTATTATGGCAATGTTTAGGTCCTTGGGCAGGTTGATGAGTTAGTTTAAGTCTGAGAGTAAGGAAGTGGTGTTTTCTTGTTGTGGCTGTCTTTTGTGCCCCACCGTAATATCGGTAGAGGAGCGGTATATAGAGGCGGCCTCTACGGTTGTTTAGCTGATGGGCCCGGGAGTGGTTGGTTGGTCTGAGGGACAGTTTGACGGGTAAGCGGGATAGAAGAGTAGTTATTCCCGGTGAAAGGTGGGGGCGCTGTCCGTGTGGGTCGCGTCTGTCATGTGTTGAGTTGTATTTTTGGCCTACAGCAATTGCAAATATACTGGGCATTTGCTGTAGCTAGCCCTATGTGGGCTCTTGTAATTAATACATCTTGATGGTGTCGTGTTGTCCTTTTTGGGGCAGTTTGGAATGAGGTGTGTTCTAAGACACATTATGAATCTGGGTATGCTCGGACAGTTGAACATTGTGTGACCATGACGCTGAAACATGTGGCATTGCATAAACGTGTTTCAGGGAAGGATGAAGTGCTCTACCATAATTCTCGTCTTAATTAAGTACCTAACTCAAAGGATAGTGGTGTTAGCAACGGTTTTAGCAAACTAGACCAAAAATGTCGGTAGTAGTGTCACAGACTGAGTGATTTTTGTCGTTCTGCCTTTCGGATAAACTGGCGCACGTCAGTCACTACGTAACATACGTCAATCACATCAGCTTTTATGTCCTCAAGGTCCATGTTTGGTGGCAGTCCCTTTATTACTACTTTCACCGGCTTGTCGCGTGGTAGGGAGTAGCTGTAGAACTACTGGTTCATTTCCATTAGTAGGTTTTGAACCAGTTTGAAGTCGCGGGTCAAGTTGGTTTAAATCTTTAATCCATCATCAATGTAACTTACTCCTGTGGTGGTGTCAGTGTCTTTGGCTATACTGATTATCTTTTTATAGCTACAGTCACTATTGGTAGAAGTCTCTCTTTCTTGTTGGTGTCTGTCTGTGTTGAGGGTGTGTAGTTGTTTATTTATGTCTCAGTATCCAGAGGTTGGTATTTGTAGTCGACTGTCGTGAATGTTTTCTTAGATTTTGTCTTGTCAGAGTTTCTACATTTCCTCCTGTGTTTCACTTTGTCAACTAGGATGAATGGTCCGTTACGTCGTGATCTGCCTCCATGTCGATTGTATCTGGGTTAATCTCTTAATTTGAAAAGTTGGCATATCTGTTTGTTCATGGCTTAGTGAAAATTAGTATGGTGTTATTTGTATCGAGTGATGCCGCGGCCATTTCGCGCAGCCCTGACAAGGGCAGGCTAGTGGTACACAGGTTTGATGGAGAGTGGGGGCTCTCCCTTCCTGTGGTGTGTTGTTGTGTATGTCATCAAGATGGTCACCGACTGCAAGGTATTGCTTTGCAGCAGGCCGCGTTTTATGTATTTCAGCTACTGGTAGGTACCGTTAAGTTCAACGCAGCTTAAGACCCCGCGCCGACCGTTTCAGACTCTGTTGTGAAGGGGGATGGAACTAAATTCGTTGTCTGGTGTCGGCTTCCTCTCAGGTGTCCTCGTAGTCTTCTCCATGAAATGAAGATGCGTCAGACCTCCTCGGAATCTTGTGGACAAGTAATTCAAATCTATAGTAGTTTTTTAAAACAATGGGCCTATATATGTTGACCTTCCTGGAACACACCACCCTGCCACGTGAACTATCAAATGTGAGCGCACATAAGAGAGATAGTCTGTTCTTCTTGCAGACAACGCCAATAAATATTTTAGGCCCGTAGGCCGCAGGCCCTCCTCCATTCCCCTAGCGCTTCAAGCCTAATGCTTTTAGCTGCTAGTCCTGCTTGTCTTCATCTTTAATAAGAGACTTCTAACCTCTAAATTGTCTTCCTCTTAGTCTCCTTCTTGTTTCACTCTCATTAAAGATTTTAAATTTCTTCTTACTCATCAGATTTTCACAATTACAAGCCAATCTCTTCCTTTGTTTATCCCTCATTCAGTAGTCTATTTTTTCTAGTACTCTGCTTCTCCATCTACTGTATCACACAATCCCCGAGTATTCTCTTTCTGTATCTCTTCTTTTCTTAACCCTTGTATGCGTCTTCACAAATGTTTTAAAATCTCAAATTGTGACGTTGTCACAGACATAATGCAAACATGGACGATCTAGCTCACCTGATCTGGTCCCCTTTGACTGGGCTGGATCTCGACTTCATGAAACACGCACACTCAACTCCACTCAACATCACGCGGCTTACTGACCGCCCGTGGCTCGAGGCCCGATTAGAGCAAGACTCGGACAATTGAACATCGAGATGCGCTAACCCGTATGCGCTGACGGTTGTGTTCGAGTGAAACAAGACTCATCCACCGGCGCGTGATTTGAAATTATCACGAGAATCGTCGAGACTTCTGCCGAAGCGACGTGCACCCCTCTCCCTTCCCCCTAGTGTGATTCCCGCCGTTTGTGAACACGTGATTGACTTTGTACAGTATATAACGGCTGGACTGTGTAGTGATGTCACTCTTTTCTCTGCACTCGATTAGGTGAGACACTTGTCTTGGATTTAGACGTAGGTTGCTGTTCGACGTATTCTAAATTATGTTTGGGTTAAATTGTTCAAAATTTAAGTTTCAACTTTAAATATAATTCATGATTACTAATAGCTATATTTCTCTGAGACTGCAGGATTTGCCTGTCAGCCATTATGGTTTATGCTCTAGCCTTTTCTTGGTACTTAACGTTGTGTCCGCCTCACGGACGGGTTAGAACTTTGGCATGGCGCCATCTTAGGGCGCTAATGGAACTTTAGCATGTCGCCATCTTGGGGCGCTAATTATTTCTGTTTAACGTGTAACTTACTTAAAATAATTATTCTGCTTGCTAAAGGTTAAAGGTTTGTTACGATTGTAAATTTTTTTAAATTGTTATTCAACTCGGGGGGCGCGAGCCCCTGCACCCAGCACATTGGTCATTATAATAATAATAATTAGATTGAACTAATTTGATTAGGAACTATTGTAACATGTTAGGTTTAGGTTAATCTTTTTCTCTGTCGCACCTTATAACGGCAGTCTATTATAAAACTTCATACTTATGTCAATGTAGTGTCGGCATCGCCAGGTCGTGTAGACCTATACATATTACTTGTATTTAACTTTCCTGCTAGGTTAGTCGCCTTCTGCGAGGGTTAATTTAATTATGACTACGTTGGTATTAATCGTTCTGTTTTCTCTTAACGACTTGGGGTTTTGCCCCTTTATTTATTGTTTATTTCGGCCCTTATCGGCCAGTCACTCGACTTTCCTAGAGTGCCTCGCTCTTGTATGTCTGCGAGTTGTTTGTAGAATAAAATAAACTCTCTTGTAACTAACCTACCTTTTATTTATTGTAATATGAACCTACCATATCATATGAAGGGGGGGTTACAAAATGTGCCCACAACACATTTCCTTCTCCACACCAGACCACGATCTTGTATTTTCCTCACTAGCCAATCCTTGGGTCTTCATAATTCTCACTTTAGGTCATGATGTGGTAAAAGGTATCTGAAATGCTGTCCACAATATTGTTCTTCACACCAGTTAAACACGTATAACTTTCCCGGAAATTTTCCATGGCCACTCAGAAAGAGTAGCATTATGGTTGCCAATAATGTTATATTTTTATACTCACGTTAAAACAGATGGGAATAATCAAAAGTATCACTTCCTTTGAGACTATTTAGCCTCTCATATTATCATTGTTCTAAAACGTCTCACTAGCACCTATCAGTCACTTAAATATTCTTAAAATTCCCTTTCGTATCCAAATGACAACAGGGATGACACCTCCAAGTATCACAACAGAATCTTGTAATACTGTCCTGTATGCCTATGTCACGATAATAGGTGCCTTCCTCTGCGCACTTATACACATAAGGGCCGGTCTTATTACTCCTGGATAAATATTAATCTGGTAGATAAATATTTCTAACTGATGTATAAGTTAAAAGTGCGTCTTATGACTGCCAGATATCATTTATCATCCAGATAAAATATATTTATCTATCACATTTTAATTGGAAGGTTTATGTACCTGATAAATTTTATCTGGAATATAAAATGGTTGTTGTCATAGTGACTCATTGTTTTTAATGAAGTTTCGCCTATCAGAATCTGTTTTTAAGATAAAATCTTGGTTTACATGTTTAGTAAGCACAGGCCTGGGCTATAAATATATAAAGCTAGAACATTTAATTCCCACTTTTATATAAACTGACAAGATATTTGTAGAGTTATATTTATTTAAGAGCATATTATCAAAATGTTAGTACAATAAATGAAATTTTGTAAACGTTGTACCCAACTATTTCCCACATTTTGACAGACATCTTAGCTTCTGCACCCGCGTGATGACATCTGTTTCCTCTCACTCGATTAGCCGCCATTATTTGACAAATGTTGAGCGTTGTCACCACTCGATAGGTTGTAGCGCTATCAGCAGGGCTTATACGCATGCGCGCACAAGTCAAAACAGTACCAACCATCCATGTTCTGAATAAAAATATATTATCTTACAGATAGCTATCTGGCAGGTAAATTCAGTTCATAATACGTGTAAAACATTAAAGTGGCTGATAATTTTGATCTATTCGCCAACTTTAGCAATAGCAATATTTATCAGGTAGTCATATGACCGGCCCTAAGAGAGCTACTAATTATGGTATTGTTCTAGGAATGATAGAGGTAGAATGTAGAGGAAATGTATGAGCATTTGTTTAGGGGGAGAGTAGGCAACCATTTAGGGAAAACAACCCTCAATACACTCATCAGGGGTTTAAACCTTTGACATTCTCATCACCGGCAACGAAGACTCATTATTTTGACCATATGCTCACTGGAGCAGGTAACAATAATATCAATGTTGCTTGTATCAACAATATTGTATTCGCTTATGTGTAGGTTTTAAGATATAAATATTATTATAATATAGCTTTGTTTACAACACTCTTTATCAATTCTTTTTACACTTATCAATTTATAATTTAATAAAATTAAAAATGAGACCTGGACAAGGGAAACGAGCCCAAACCCAGGTCTCCTATATCTAATTTTTACTTTCTCATTAAAAGAGAAACTATTGCAATTGTTAAAAAATGTTACATTGAGATTTTGTCAAATATTGACATTTAATTTACCTCTGAACCACAAAAAGTTTATCTGTATAATTCTGTCTGTATCTCAGTGTGTGTGTCTGTGTGTGTGTGTCTGTATCTGGTACCACAACCAAAATAGTTTGACGGATTTTGATCAAACTTGAGATTTATATGTTATGTGGTGTTAACTTCATCAGTTTATTGTATTTTTATTTTATCCTTTAAAGTAAGGGATGTTTATTAAACACTATTATTAATAATTGAAAATTTTATAAAAATGTCTCAAACAATTTTCTTTAAAAAGAATGTCTGCAGTGTAGGTGACATGACGAATAATAATGTATTTCTATTCTTAAGGAGAAAATTTTCTCAGGGATAGTTTACCAACGACTTATATTTGAAAAAAATTTTCAGAAAGAAACAAAATGGTTCAAAGGAAGGGCCTAGTTCACATAGGCCCTATGATTGTAATTGCTTTAATCCAAAATATTTTGAAAATGGCGTTAAAGTTTTTTGTTAAAATCTGATATCTAGTCAGTGTTTTACATTATAACTAGTAAGGGCATAGAAAGGCCTTGGTCGGGAAGGGGAGCAGGGAGGGCTCCACAACCTCCCCGGAATTTGAGTCAGGCCTACTCCCATAGTATAAATACTTATAAAAATATTATGTATAAACATTACTATAGGCCAAAGGTATAACATTTTGTTGTGACCCCTTAGGAAAACTAGCTTTCCACACCCTAGCTTGTTCAGTATTTATTACAAATAGTTCCTTATTTATTCAGAGTTGTAATCCTTTTTATGATTTCATATATGTTCCTACAAAATAATTATTAATTCCAGCTCATTCCTTCTTATTATTTATTCAGACTATTTGAATATATTTATTCTTAATCTTTCCCTATTCATTCCGATCCTTTCTTTTTGTTATTCTGACTAAATCATAATTATTTATTCCAAATCATTCCCTTTTATGTATTCCAGCTTGTTCTTTATTTTAAAAAATGTTCCTTATTAATTATTCCTATTCGTTGGCTTTTTATACTGACCCTTATTATATTAATTATTATTATTTGGTCCTATTTTATTCCTTCTGGTTATTTTTATTCTGACTCGATACTTAATAATTTCTATAAGTTCCTTATCGATTCTGACCTGATTATAATTTTTCCAACTTAATCATTATATAATCTGACTTTTCCAAAATTATCTCGACTCATTCATAATTTATTATGACTAGTTCTTTATTTATTCTAACTAGCTCCTTGCGTATTTTGACTTACTTCTTATTAATTCCAAATCCTTCCCTTTTAAATATTATGACTTGTTTCCTACGACTCGTTCCTTATTTTTTCGGACTTTTCCGTTTTAATTTTGAATCTTTACTTATTTATTGTGACTAGTTTTTTTATTAATCTGTGTCGTTCCTTAAATTATTCTAATGAGCCTTTATTAGTTATAACTCTATTCTTATTAATATCGACTATTTTTTTAAATAATAATTCAATCTTTTTTATTCCGAATTAATCCTCTTTATCTATCCCGCCTCGTTATTTATATATGCAGAATTTATCCTTATTTATTTCCACTAGTTCCTTATTTATTCTGACTTGTTTCATAATGAGCCGATGAGGTCATTATTAATTCCAATTAATTCAAACTATATATTTATTTATTTTACTTAAATTCTTAATCTATTCCGAAAAATTTCTTATTCATCTGATACAATAATTTATCATTCCGACTAAATCCTCAATATTTATTTCGACTCATTCTGTATTTATTCGTACTTGTACCATCTTATTAATTACGATTTGTTACTTATTTATTCCTACGCATAATATTAATTAATTTTAAGATCCATCTTTAAGATATTAAGATATTCCAAAAATGTCCCTATGTATACTGACTTGTTTCTTATCTATTCTGAGTCTTTATTCCGACACATTCCTTATTTATTTAAACTAGATACCTGCCTGATTACCTGTGTTTACGATAGCGCCACTGAACTGTACCCTTTAAGGATGTTTGAAGCTCAGTGGAGAAGGGGTAGAGGACTTATTCTTGCTTAAAGACTCTTATAGATGTTATTTTTTGATGATTGATGGATGAATTCCCTTAATAAACAATCGGTATGGAAGATGTTTGAATAAATATGGGCAGCGTCTACATATATGTATTAAGTTCCACAAATTTGATGGTGATCTAAATTCAATTAATCTCATCATGCTCCTATCCATTGGTGAAGATTGATAGCACCGTCTCACCATTGTATACGAGCGTGATGAGAGCTGCTCATCGTGAGATGAAATGAATGAGTCCTCAAAAACCCCAGACGAAGGACTTACCAATGTGTCTCTACCATTCTCTTGAGTTGTATTTCTAGAAGACGAGGCTGCTTTCCTGGAGGGGGCTGATACCCTGGAGGAGGCAGAATCTCTGGAGGAGGTTGGTTCCTTGGAGGAGGCTGACTCACTAGAGGAGGCTGCCTGACTGGAGGTGGCTGATACCTTGGAGGTGGCTGACTCACTAGAGGAGGCTGATTCCTTAGAGGAGGCTGACTCCCTGGAGGTGGCTGACTGACTGGAGGTGGCTGCTTTCCTGGAGGTGGATGATACCCTGGAGGTGGCTGACTCACTAGAGGAGGCTGATTCTTTAGAGGAGGCTGACTGACTGGAGGTGGCTGACTCCTGAAGGTGACTGACTGACTGGAGGTGGCTGACTCCCTGAAGGTGGCTGACTTCCTATTGGATTGACCTACCAATTGTTCTTTCTTGTAATATTCACACGCCTTCATTAAAAGACAAGAAACTTCTCATCGAATACAGATGTTTTCTTCATGTGATCAATAGCTTCTTGAGTCAACATCATGGACTTGGAATGCTCCGTACTGAAGGAAGAATCTTGTTCACCTGACACGGAAGGTGGACTGGACCGACTGGATGATCTTACAATATTACCATGAAGGGGAGTTGTTCCCGTTGACGACACTACCAGTTCAAGAGAAGAAGAGTCTTGTTGGCTTGATCCGGAAGGTGGCTGACTTAACGATGTTCTCTCTGATGGGTCTTCTTGTCTTGATAGGGAAGGTGACTGAGCTACTGACCTATACTTACCAGTCCGTTTAATTGGCTTCTTCTTCTCTTGTTTACTGGTGGTGGCCGTCATTTCCCCTGAAAAAAAATGTTCACCACGAACTGGTTGTTTGGACGATGGCAGCCCATCGTCCGGGCACACAGGGATGTTAGGGGTGCCCCCTTGTCGCTCACCATCAACTGAAACAAACCGTCACAAGAACAATATTATATTGATTATAAAAATCTATTTAATTGTTGATAAAGTATAAAGCTAGCTTTTTTAACTAATGGTTCTATAAATGCTAAAATTTGGCTAGCAAAACGTTTAATAGTTTTACTGATGTTTAGAATAATATGAAAATAACTATTTGATTGGTGGTCTTTGGAGAACTTATTGTAAAAAAAATTGTAGCTAAATACTTCTATACTTAGCCCTATTGAAAAGATTTGATTAACCAAACCAGTCAAACTTTTCTAACCATAATGATTTCCTAATAAGGGCAATAAACGATACTCAATTTTTAATATTCTAACTACACATAAATGCCAAACGTTTTTTAAATAAACCACCAATAAATATTACTGTTATTGGATCTTGGGTGAGTCTACATACTCCCATGATCATAACAAATAATTAAACCCCAACAAGATTTATTATTCCCTTCTGAAAATATATGAAATTTGAAGACGGTAAATTCAGGTTTACAGAAGGTATGAATACAACCATTAAACTACGTGTGCTTTCCAAGAAGAAATTCATTGCTTCAGAAATAATGGTTTAATATGATAATTGATCATATAGTTCATATCTCATAACAAACAGTTTCAATGTAAATAGGAAAACTAAAGTATTAATCCACAGTTCCTCATATTTACTCTACATCTTATCCACCAGTCCAAATATCCTATCTAACAGTATCCCTACCCTTTCAACCAGTCTATTCATAAACCCGTATCAAAATCTCATCAACTATTCTCCACGTGAACCCATATCAAAATCCCATCAACCAGTGTCCACATCAACCAGTATCAACATCCTATCAACCAGTGTCCACACCCTATCATCCAGTCTCCTTATTCTCCCTAGGCTGGTAGTTTTTAATTTTGTCCCAGAATGAAATGGTATAAAAGATTATTTTTTTAGTTAAGATCTGCACCAAACAAAATTCAATCATCTCCTTATACATCTAATTTACGGCTCCCATATTGGAAAAATGGTGTGTACGGTCACTTGTAAGGAAAACAAATTGAAACCAATAATGGTTTGATGAAGCTCTAGTCTTTGGTTTATATTTAGCACAGTAACTTCTTTCTTCGCGATGACGATAAAGAAAAGGCATCAATTATTTCTTCATTAGGAATTGGCCCTTATGAGTTTTTCTCTGAAGCTAGAACCACAAGTTTCGAAAGCCATGAATCTCCCATTGCAGACCTGAGCCTGTTTTTAATTATTCTAACTCGACTCATATCCTTTCAGCCGAACTGGTTACGGCCAAAGATAGCAAGATTGTATAGACATCTTTCAATCTCTTGAAGCCTGAAATATTAATCAAGCACCCATAAGGTTTTAAAAAACCTTTGTCACACAAAAACTCTTAATATGTTCAGGTTCTTTTTATGTTTCACTTTCAGACTCATCATCAACGTCCATGCTTGTTTTCCTTTCATCGTGATCCTTTATCTGACCTGTATCTATAGATCTCTCACTTTTACGAACAACAAATCATCAATTGATATGCTTGAGTTAGTGGCAAAATACATTTCACTGAATGTGTTTAACACTTCACTTACAATACTGTTGTTCCAATCGTAAAACTCACAAAGGGTTTCTATGTTTTCAGGAGAAACATTATTTGTTGTTGATCTAAAACTCTTGTATGTGAGAAATAACCCATTTCTTTTACCATGTCTATGCTATGGTCAGAAAGTCTATCTTCAAGCAACTTAAATACAATTCTATTTTCATTTTTTCTTTCATCTCAATAATAGGTTCAGCTATAACCTATTAATCACTAAGCCTTTTTCTTCTTATAACTCTTTTTGTGCTGAATCAGGGACGTGATGATTTTTTAGGAACTTTTCAGCCTCTCACATCACATTGTACCATTCCTCAACCTATCGCAATCTCCTGATCTGATTTTTGACATTTTTTTATTATAGCTTGTACACCACCTTAGCCCAACGCCTTACCCTGTAAGTTTACTGTGACTGGATGCATTACTTTAAAAAATGCCGTATGAGCCACATGAAGAGCAATGATGGTTTCATTGTTCAGCATACACAGAATCCCTTTTGTCAGTGTGTTGGTATCACTGTCAATTTCCTAATGATTCTGTAACTGCAAAGCTGACTTCACCTCACCATAACATACTATAATTACTTTTATGTCTTTAGCTTTATTTTGCAAACTAGTGGTATATACCCTTTTCAGTCAGTCTTTTTCACTTTTCACAATGGTTGCGCGCACCACTCACCACTCACCACTTCACTTATATGTTGGTCGTCTGTCTCGAGCTAATGTTACGAGTGTCGGCGACCGTAAGTCGTCCTTTCTGAATATTTGAATTCCTACAATTAATTGTTTTAGTAAAACATGCAATGACTATTTTCATCCTTCACTAACATACCGTAAATTTTTATAAACATCAAATTTTTTATTTTAACATAGTTATAAAATTCATGCCCTTAAATTTTTTCGTAACCCTCTTCCCCCCACCCCCTCCGTCTTCTAAAAAATTCGAATGACGCAGTCTGCGTCACGAATCCCTTCCCCCTACCATTGGAGTCCCTGGTTAAGGCCAGTGCCTTTTCTAACAATTAATCCCTTAATAATAAAGAATGAACATTTAATACTTAAGTAGGCCTGATAAAAACTGATTTATAGTACCATTACATATATATATATATGTAATATATATACATACATACATATATATACATATATATATTTATATATATATATATATATATATATATATATATATATATATATATATATATATATATATATATATAGTATTGCCCACATACATAATTGAATATTAATTAACTTATTAGGTGGAAATAAATTAGGAAATTAGAACTAAATAAAGTAGAGCGAGGGAAAACAAACATTAAGAAACACACTCAAACCACACACACATATTCACATGTCATTATACTCAGCATAACATATGATCGATATAGCAAATGATTTAAAAATAAAACAATGCTCTTAATAGCTAAGAACTATATACAGGTGAGCACAAATGATCTTTACACTTTCGAAAAGTCATGAAAACGGAAAGGTGCACCCGATTAACTTGAAACCATTTCCAGTCGATACAGAAACCCTGAAAGCTTTTTTTCTCAGTTTAAAGTGACTCAATATGTGCTCCTTGAGTCACACGGTAGAAAACACTTCGCACACTTTGTGCAGTGTGTTGGCGGTGACGGACTCAACGATGGCTGTGATTCTCTGCCTCAGCTCCAGCAAAGATCGTGGCAGAGGTGTGACAAACATTTTGTATTTCACATAACCCAACATAAAGAAATAGTATGGGGTTCAATCCGGTGATTGAGGTGGCTATCTGCCCCACGCCTCGTAGACTGCACGTGCACGTGGTGCCCCATCTTGTTGGAGGATGAGTTCGTTTGAATCTTCTTTAAATAAAGGCAGAGGGCAAAAGGTAGGCATGTCGAGGTAGGAATGACCTGTGTATGGTTTTTCTATTAAAAAGAAGAGCGCATAAACCTTCACCCTCAACATGGAAGAGAACACATTCACTTTGGGGTAATCTCTCACATGATAGTTGCGCACATGTGCAGTAACAACTGATGGTAATGTAAATACATATAACATTGTGTGTGTAGTAACAACTGATGGTAATGTAAATACAAACAACATTGTTTGAGTAGTAACAACTTGATGGTAATGTAAATACAGACATCATTGTGTGTATAGTAACAACTGATGGTAATGTAAATACAAACAACATTGTTTGAGTAGTAACAACTTGATGGTAATGTAAATACAGACATCATTGTGTGTATAGTAACAACTGATGGTAATGTAAATACAGATAACATTGTGTGTGTAGTAACAACTTGATGGTAATGTAAATACAGACATCATTGTGTGTATAGTTACAACGGATGGTAATGTAAATACAGATAACATTGTGTGTATAGTAACAACGGATGGTAATGTAAATACAGATAACATTGTGTGTATAGTTACAACTGATGGTAATGTAAATACAGACATCATTGTGTGAGTAGTAACAACTTGATGGTAATGTAAATACAGACATCATTGTGTGTATAGTTACAACTGATGGTAATGTAAATACAGATAACATTGTGTGTGTAGTAACAACTTGATGGTAATGTAAATACAGACATCATTGTGTGTATAGTTACAACGGATGGTAATGTAAATACAGATAACATTGTGTGTATAGTAACAACGGATGGTAATGTAAATACAGACATCATTGTGTGTATAGTTACAACTGATGGTAATGTAAATACAGATAACATTGTGTGTGTAGTAACAACTTGATGGTAATGTAAATACAGACATCATTGTGTGTATAGTAACAACGGATGGTAATGTAAATACAGATAACATTGTGTGTGTAGTAACAACTTGATGGTAATGTAAATACAGACATCATTGTGTGTATAGTTACAACGGATGGTAATGTAAATACAGATAACATTGTGTGTGTAGTAACAACTTGATGGTAATGTAAATACAGACATCATTGTGTGTATAGTTACAACGGATGGTAATGTAAATACAGATAACATTGTGTGTATAGTAACAACTGATGGTAATGTAAATACAGATAACATTGTGTGTGTAGTAACAACTTGATGGTAATGAAAATACAGACATCATTGTGTGTATAGTTACAACGGATGGTAATGTAAATACAGATAACATTGTGTGTATAGTAACAACGGATGGTAATGTAAATACAGACATCATTGTGTGTATAGTTACAACTGATGGTAATGTAAATACAGATAACATTGTGTGTGTAGTAACAACTTGATGGTAATGTAAATACAGACATCATTGTGTGTATAGTTACAACGGATGGTAATGTAAATACAGATAACATTGTGTGTATAGTAACAACGGATGGTAATGTAAATACAGATAACATTGTGTGTATAGTTACAACTGATGGTAATGTAAATAGAGACAACATTGTGTTTATAGTAACAACTGACGGTAATGTAAATACATATAACATTGTGTGTGTAGTAACAACTTGATGGTAATGTAAATACATATAACATTGTGTGTGTAGTAACAACTGACGGTAATGTAAATACAAACAACATTGTTTGAGTAGTAACAACTTGATGGTAATGTAAATACAGACATCATTGTGTGTATAGTAACAACTGATGGTAATGTAAATACAGATAACATTGTGTGTGTAGTAACAACTTGATGGTAATGTAAATACAGACATCATTGTGTGTATAGTTACAACGGATGGTAATGTAAATACAGATAACATTGTGTGTATAGTAACAACGGATGGTAATGTAAATACAGATAACATTGTGTGTATAGTTACAACTGATGGTAATGTAAATACAGACATCATTGTGTGTATAGTAACAACTGACGGTAATGTAAATACATATAACATTGTGTGTGTAGTAACAACTTGATGGTAATGTAAATACAGACATCATTGTGTGTATAGTTACAACTGATGGTAATGTAAATACAGATAACATTGTGTGTGTAGTAACAACTGACGGTAATGTAAATACAAACAACATTGTTTGAGTAGTAACAACTTGATGGTAATGTAAATACAGACATCATTGTGTGTATAGTAACAACTGATGGTAATGTAAATACAGATAACATTGTGTGTATAGTAACAACTGATGGTAATGTAAATACATATAACATTGTGTGTGTAGTAACAACTTGATGGTAATGTAAATACAGACATCATTGTGTGTATAGTTACAACTGATGGTAATGTAAATACAGATAACATTGTGTGTATAGTAACAACGGATGGTAATGTAAATACATATAACATTGTGTGTGTAGTAACAACTTGATGGTAATGTAAATACAGACATCATTGTGTGTATAGTTACAACTGATGGTAATGTAAATACAGATAACATTGTGTGTGTAGTAACAACTGACGGTAATGTAAATACAAACAACATTGTTTGAGTAGTAACAACTTGATGGTAATGTAAATACAGACATCATTGTGTGTATAGTAACAACTGATGGTAATGTAAATACAGATAACATTGTGTGTGTAGTAACAACTGACGGTAATGTAAATACAAACAACATTGTTTGAGTAGTAACAACTTGATGGTAATGTAATTACAAACATCATTCTTTGTGTTATTTTATGCTATCGATGTGACCACATTATAAACTTTCTTGCATAAAATTTTGTACATTCGTACTTAACTTTAAACATGTCTCACAGCACAGTCAGTCTTCAAAACAAATTACTTAATTACTTTCGAATACTGCCACATTTAATTGTTTACGTATATTTCATTTTAAATAATTTATTTGAGATAACAAAGTATTTCTTTACTTATTAAATTGGTAAACTGCTCTTAATGGGAAAAGCGTCCTAAGCAATAACCTTTGCATTTACTTCAAATAAACTAAACAAAAACTTGATAGTAGAGTAAATAAATAAATATAAATATTTGAGTCTGTATAATTTATTTTTGGTTATACTATATACATATAACATTGAATTTGTAACAACTTGATGTTAATGTAAGTACAACTAATATTATATGTGTAGCAACAATTTGATGTAGAGAATCTAAATACCTTATTGATGCAAGTTTGTGACTTACCGTGGCGTAAATTTCTGCGAACCAGGCGCGCCCGGATACTGCGAAACGCTCCACGGACACGCCGGCCTAGCCCTCCGCAAAAGCCACCGAAACATCCCTTGCACATTTTAGTTTTAATAATTAATTTAACAGAATTTCTTGTACACTAACTCAAATTGATATCTTTTATGGTGCTCCGAAAAGACACCACAAAGATTGATATTGCTATGCGACGGCTATTTGCAATAAACAATTGAATTTATAGAGAAGAGCACTCTGAGTAGTCCTGGTGTAGAATGATATCGATATAGGTAATGAGTACCCGTACTATGCCATTGTGGGGGTATTACGTCAGAGATTACAAAGTTTTAATTATGGAGAAAACTTTATTTTAAACGTTATTACGTATGTATTTAGAACTAAATAAATTATATAAAGAATGTTTATATAGTCATAAAAGTTTAAAATGTCTGAATATTAAAGTGAAAATCCATAAAAATAGCACAACTTTAAATAACTACCACCTAAGTATGGAAAGTTATGTTAAGCCAATATTAGCTGTCATTATAAGATAAATACTTCCCTAATTAAAACGAACTATTGTATAATAGTCGCATAGCAATAAATATTGCTACATAATTATTACATGTTAAATGTAACAAAATGTATTATTAGTTTTTGTTTATGTACACTAATGAAATATTATAAGCAGCGGCGGGGAATCTTATTTGTGTGTGGAAAGGAGAGGGTGTAGATTTAGCGACTTTATTTATTTTATCGAATATCCCTTCCCCTTTCTTCCCAGAGCTGTAGATCTGTGATAAAGTGGCTTGGGCCAGGGGGAGGTTTAAAAAAAGACAGATATTGCTCTAACCTGCCCAAATAGAAGGCCATATAAATAGTCAATTTGCACTATTATTATTGTAAGACTATCACCTAAAATTCTCGCATAATTTAATTTTTAGAAGAGGGCTTTTGCCCCTTTTCTCCATATGGTTATATCTGTATTTCACACTCTATCGAAGAGAGAGAAGTATTTTTCACTGGGATTAATTAAATAGGTGAACCGTCGTTCTGAAATGTGTTCTTTCACTTTAATACGAGGGGGGGGGGGGGTTCTACCCCCAGGGCACAACACATTTGAAAATGATCGAGATGTGATTTCTTAGTTAAATTGTCTGGTTTGGAAATACTTACAAAATAAAAGTTTTAGTTGAGAAAATTTAATTGAAGGGGGGAGTGGACTTGTCTTCTCGCGTGCACAACTAATCCTAAAAATGAAGTAGATGAGATCTCATCGCTAAAATCCCCACCGGAAACGTTGATGAACATTTTGGTATAATAGGATTATATTATAGAATTCGGTTAAAAATGAATTGAACAGAATCAGAAAAAATGAGCGACTTACCTGATTTTCCACAAAGACTTTTATTAAACATAATGTTTTATTCTTGTTAATTTCTAAACATTGTAAATACATGAAATTTTTCATAAAGAATTAAGTATTTAAAAAAACTTCTTGGGTAGATTTTTTTTCCTCTTTCGTAAAATTATAATATTCACACGCACGGTAAATTATATACAAGTTGTTTTCATTTCCCTTTCAATCCTTAATACAAGTTCAATGATGTTAAACTTCATAATGCCGCTATTGTTTGTTGTGGGCTCTGACGGTACTTGAATGATATCTTCTTCTGCAATATCTTCACGGTCCTCAACATCTGGCCATATAAAGCCAACGAGGGTATGTATGGTAAATTTAACTATGAACCCAGTTGGAATTTGTTCTATCTCCTGTCCAACAAAATATTTCATACTCTTCTTCAATAAATATTGAATAATTACCCAAGAAGTTACTTTTACTGGTAAAACACCAGGTCTTGGATCAGACGACACAATAGAAACATCCATAAATGGTTCTACATCGGACGACATATCGGAGTCTTCAGCATCAGAGCTAGATGGAATATCACCAGTGGAAGTTTTTTTTTTTTTTTTGTTGCTTGATTTTTTCTTTTCTTTTACTAGCCACCGTGGAGGTACCACTAGTTGTGGTTTTTATTGATTTTTCGTATTCCTCAAAACTAATACTGCTGCAGGTTTTACAAATAAATTTGTCCTTTTTGATGCCCTTGCTTTTGGACCCTTGTGCAGTTCACTTACTTAGCATTGTTATTACAACATTTTCCACTGTCATAGGAGGTGTAAGAGCCTGGTCAAGAACATTGTTGTCATCTGGTGCTCTGTTGGGTAAGACCCGGCATAGTTACTGCAGTTTGGTCTCTGGAGTTTGGGGTTTTCTCAGCAGTTGGTGCAGGATCAGGAAGCTTATTCAAAACACGTTCTCTACCAAATGGTCTAATACCAGTGCAAGCAAACCCAGACATTATATTGTCTTTTTCTTTAGGTTTCAAGGCAGTCATTAGTATTTTATAACAATTTTGGTAAAACCTCCTTTGGAAGACATTCAATGTGTATTCCTGCAGTGATACGCCACTCCTCAAGAACTTAACGCCAATGCTTTTTAAGGGGTGCATACACAACAACATCAAGTGTTTGTGTTAAGTGAGTTGTATTTGCAGGTAAGAACATAAATTTGATGTTGCTTTCCTCACACTTCTTCAACACATCCGTGGAAAATGGGAGGTCAAATTGTTCACATTAGCCCCCCTTTGGTGAAAAAATGACATTGACAAACATTAAAATTCATAAAAAATTATTTGTTCACTACAAACCGTGAAACTTGTGGGAATTTGTTAAGAATGTATCAAATAATGATAAAACAGAGGTAACATCCCCATTTACTACAATAGGACCATGGGCAGAGATGATTCGCAGCATAACAAAAAAAGGCTAAAAAGTGGTATTGCTTTTTATTTTTTTATTTTTTAGAAGTATAAATATTTTTAAAATATGGTTAAAATATGATAATTTGTTATTAACAATGTATAGGGGTGGTCCTTAAAGGTAAGTGACAACATTGTCAAAAATGCATGTTTATCATTTTACAAACTTTTGTTCAAAGTAGCCCCCATGTTCAAGTAGCCCATTTGACGGTACCAACAGTAGCATAGTGTTTCATCTGTATGACATATACTTTTGAGCATTAGTAGTTTATCTTATACATAGATTACTATGCTACAAAATTGGACCAATCCTTTAACACACTTAGGTAATATTATAATAATTAACTTACAAACATAGGTAACGTTCAACCATTAAATAAAGTATATATATATATTATTATGGTTCGTACCCAACCTACCGTAAAAAAACCTAACCGATCATGCGTTAATAAATTTAAATTTACCAATATTTATCAAATAAAAACATTAATTTTTGAAAGAATTACACTTCTCACCGAAAACGCCCATGAGTCAATATTATAACATAAACTAAATGAGTCAACAAAAAATATTTAGTCAACGTTTACATTTCAAGGTTTTTACCGAAATTTTGAGTTTAGTTTTGTTTTTATTGTGTAACTATTAAATTTTTTTAAACTTGATAAAGCTTAGTATTATTCGATATGACGTCCTCTTGAGTGTGTAATAATAACAGTGAAATATATCAATATAGTGATTTAATAAGGATAAAGTGTATAATACCAGCAAATACTAGTTTATAATTCTTGACACGAGTTCCTGTCTAATTGTAGAATAACAACTGTTTTGGTGTTTAACAATATCAGGTAGCTATGTCTAGGAGGTATTTGTTGTCCAAAACATAGTGATATTTCAAGTAGCCCCTGTGTGTATTATGATAAATAATGCTCGTTGGTACTGTAGGACTAGTATTTTATTGCACGTAAAAATCTTTCTTCCTAAAGAAGGAAAAATACGAAATTTTATAGCCACTTTTGATGACCTCGGTGGATTTAGAGTAAAGTTCTCGCATCAGGATATGATATTCATGGGTTCAAGCCCCGCCGAGGTAAACGGCTTTTTATTGAGCGACAAAAATCTGTAGCACACATTCTTTCGTAGGAGAAGTAAAGTCATAGATCCCATGTCGAGTGTGACATGTAAAAGAAATAATTTTAGAAAACATTCTAAACTTAAAAAAAAAAGTATGGAGCAGTTATAATACAGGTTAAGACTTCGAAAAAATCTAAGGTCAATAAAGAGGTAAAAGGATAGTATAATAAAGAAAATTAAAAGTAATTAACAAGTTAAAATTATAAATATATAATATTGATAAAAGTGTCAGCAATCGGCTTCTAAATTGCTGACACTTGCCCAAGGAGTAACGGGACTCAAATCAATTTAAAGACTTCATATCTCTATTTAAACACTGAACTTTATTAATAGCTTGTTACGTTTTAAGCCTTATGTCATATTAATTATATTTCCTGTAATACAATACTTACACTTGGTTATTCCATTCAAATTTGCCATCTTAATGTTTAAATATTAATTGTATTGTTCCTCAATTCATTTTTGTTATTAATTATTTTAATGTTTTCATGTATTTATCCTTCTGATTGATGGTCACCATTTGACTTGATAATGTTATGTCACGATTATTTTTAATCATATTGTTTCTTCTATCTCATATATTTTAGTGCTATCGAAAGCGCTGCTTAAATTTTTATCAATATTATATATTTATAATTTTAACTTGTTAATTACTTTTAATTTTTTATTTTCTTTATTATACTATCCTTGTACCTCTTTATTGACCTTAGATTTTTTCGAAGTCTTAACCTGTATGTAAAACAAACCTGGAAGGTATGTGAAAATACCTCTTCCGCCCTAAATTAATAGCCTCTTTTTCGCTTGTTCGTAGAAATTCATTGGTGTACAACCCGTTTGGTTAGTAAGACGTGGTGGTAATTTTTTTTAAATAATATAGCAGTTTTATGCTGATTTTTTTTAACCTTGTTATTTTGAGGTTTTGTTTGTTAAGAATTGTCGGCACATTGTGAGATGTTATGCCATCAAAAATATGTAGTCAACGGATGTTGTTAAGTTGTCTAAGTCAATAGGGTTCAAAATTATATTAGGACTTATCGGAGGTTTATGCTGATTAGTTTTAATAGGACTAAGTCATGTACATTTTCTAATAGCTTATACTTTACGTTACTGATTAGTTTTAATAGGACTAAGTCATGTACATTTTCTAATAACTTATACTTTACGTTAATTAACCTCAGCTGTACTGTACTGTAGTTTTGTCTATTCATCAAAACTGACCTTAATAACTGTGAAGATAGCTTGGTTATGTTTCTATTCAAAATTTCGCAAGAAAATTAATAAAAAAAATAGGATCAGGCTAACCTCACAAATCCTGTGTCCTTTCCTTTGCCAATGCGCCCGCTTTAGGTTGGGTTCCCAAATGATACAACTTTAGAAATCAGCTGGAAATCCGCTCGATATCGGAGGGAAAGAGGAGATTCCCACTGTCCCTATTTTCGTTTTCGTAGAGAAACCGAAAGACGTCGATCCGGTCGGGAGGCCCGAACTCCCCTCAGGGGCTAGGACCTACGTCTAGAGATCGTAGAGGACTTGACGGAAGGGCACCGCCGAGTGCGGAGCCCGAGTTTTACCCGAACGACCCGTCCGTCGACAGGCGACGGTCTTTTCTCTTTCAGGTACAGAGAGGGGCGCGTATCGCCCGAAGGGTAGGTCCAGCCCCTTTTTTTAGTTTACAATTTTCTGTTGTATGAATACATTTCACAGCACTACACATTTGTGGCATTTTGCTTCAGTAATAAATGATATTGAAAAAGTGTTAACACTAAGTCAAGTACGTAGAGTTCACATTGAATTAAATTTAAGTATAAAATGATTAAGGCATTAATGAACATAATAAAAGTGCAAAGTAAATAACTTACACTATCCCGGAACTACAAATGTGTGGCATTTTCCTTCGGTAATAGATTAAATATAAATACAGAATGTTGAATATAACATAATTCATGAATTAAAGTTAGATGTAAAATAATTGGGAAATTAATGAACATAATTAAACTGCAAAATAATATTGCAAAACTAGAAATGAGACCAATAGAGCCGAACCTGGATGAGCCGAAACTCGTACACCTTCAAAATGGCGGGTCATTGTTTTCGTTTTTCTTTTGTTTTCTCTTCTGGTTGTATATTAGCACTGCCATAGGAGAGAACGCTAGCGAGTACTCAATACTCACCAAGGAACGTTTTAAGTTTATCTACTTCTACTTTTATTATGTCTACAAACGAACACAAAATGACTTTAAAATTGAAAAACAGTCAAACATTATTGCTAGGATACGTGTTAGAGAGTAATTGTGTACAATAAAATTGTGCACACAGTGATCGAATGAACGAAGCTTAATCGACCAACCTTCCGACTAAACGAGAAATACGATATGAATACTAAAAATTGCTTACTTGCTCATAAACATAAATAACTCTTTATGTGACTATGAATATTTTAAAATATCACTTGAATCATAAATGCATTTTAAATTAATGGTACAGTACATGTTAAAATATGCAATTCTATGCAGGGATATTCTAGTTTAGGTTGGTGCCATCGTTAGATGTGTTGTTCTTTTTTATCTAATCTGTGTCCATGCATATGAACCTGTGTAACAGTTGAGTCATGTTCTTAGTTACAGCATGTACTGTTAATTCTAAAACCCATTATATCTTTCTATAAACTTGTGTACTCTGACAGGTTATGGGCCCAGGCTTGTGATTGTGGATTTTAGGACGGATAAACCTATAAGTCAAGTGTGCACCGTAATACGCGTGAGCTTTACGTGTTTGCTTGTTGTTTGTGACACCGTTGCCAATCACCATCGCCATAATGGTTTTAGAAGAAGACAAAACGTACAGAATTCCGCTTTTCGACGGCACTAATTTTGACAACTGGAAGTTTCGAATAGAAACTCTTCTAGATGAAGTCGATCTGTTGCCCTTTATTCAAGGTGACTATTGGGACTTAGTAGTGAAAATTGCGTCTAGTGATAATGTTGAAATTAAAGGCGGAAAAGGAAAAAGAGCTGGAAAAGCTTCGGAAAGCCGATCGTAAGTGTAAGTCACAGATTATACAACGAATCTCGGACAGCCACTTGGATTGTGTGAAGGATAAGAACACCGCCTATGATATATGGCAAGTGCTTTGTAATACTTACGCTCGTAAAGGTATTGCTAATCAGCTTTTATTACGCAAAACCTTGTTGATGATGAAATTGGATCCCTTTTTAGAGACCCTTGAATTGCATTTTATTAGGTTTGATCGTACCATTCGGGAATTGAATTCGTCGGGAGCTAACCTCGAAGAATTAGATGTTGTCTGCCATCTTCTCTTGACTATGCCATCTGAATATCAAGTAATTGTCACTGCCATAGAGACATTATCTGCAGATAACAACCTGGCATTCGTAAAAACGCGCCTACTTGATGAGCAGAGCAAACGCCAAGCAGAAGGTATCTATGGATGCAGCCAATCATTCTCTAGCGTTACTGATTGGAAGGCTAGAAAATTGAAATCTTCGCAGCCGAATGTTTTCCCAATTGTAAACAAAGTATTTCAAAGCAAGTTACTGGTAACAAGTGTTTTTTCTGTCATAAAGCTGGCCATTTTCGTTCGGACTGTCCAAAATTGAAAGGCAAGACGCAGCAGAATAATTCAATACGTAAAGCAAATGTAGCTGAAGCTAGTGATGATGAATTTAGTTTGACTGTGTTAACGTCAGTGGCTTGTTGTGATGGATCTGTGTGGTTGCTTGACTCTGGCGCCACTGAACATATGATCAGTGATAAAAATATTAGTTTGGTCTCAAATAAGAGACGCCTATCAAAGTCTATCAAAATAAAAATTCTAAATCAGGATCGATGTTGTGTGCTGAAGAGATCGGAGATATACACGCATCTGTGGCTCACAAAGGTAATCAAAACTTTATCAAAATTTCCAATGTACTTATTGTCCCTGGATTACAATTTAATTTACTCTCAGTTAGTAGAATGGACGCTAATGGGCTTAAAGTTGTGTTTGAAAAGGGGTACGCTACTATTTTGAAAGGCAATATTTTTGTGGCTGCTGCCACTCGATCTGGTAAAGTGTATACAATGTATCTTTCGCCTCGTGAAAAAGCATGTGCTGGTGTTGCTAGTTCCATTGTAGCATCATCTGATTTGTGGCACAAGAGGCTTGGTCACATTGGCAAAACCAGTTTAGTTCACTTAAGTAAAATTGTAGATGGAATCAAGGTTGATCAAGGATCGATCTCAGATTTATGTGACTCTTGTATACAGGCTAAACAAACGCGTCTTCCTCACACAAAGCCACGCATTAGAGCTAAGCGCCCTTTGGAAATCATACACAGTGATCTTGTAGGGCCTATTAAGCCCGTATAATATGATCAAAAGAGGTATATACTTACCCTGATTGATTACTATAGTCACTTTACAGTCATTTATACTCTAAAGGAAAAGTCTGAAGTGTTTACCTACTTCAAACAATTTGAAGCTATGGCAACAGCTCACTTTAACCTAAAGATAAGTCGCTTTAGCTCAGATAATGGTGATGAATTCGTGTCACAGGAAATGCTAGATTATTTAAAAAAGAAAGGTATCCAGTCAGAGTTTACGATCAGGCATACAAGTCAGCAGAATGGTGTCGCAGAAAGAATGGGACGTAGCATCATGGAGAAAACACGTTGTGTACGCCTTCATTCTTCTCTTGATAAGTCACCCTGGACGGAGGCTGTTATGACTGCAGTCTACCTAATAAACAAATCGCCTACTAAAGCTCTTGAAAACAAGGTTCCAGCATAACTGTGGTATGGTGTAAAGCCTGATATGTTAAAACTGAGGGTTTTTGGCTGTGTAGCATATCTACGATTACCTAATAAAGTTCTTAAAAGTAAACTTGACAGCCGCTCGAAAAAGTGCTACTTTGTTGGTTACTGCCCGAATGGGTACAGGCTGTGGTGTCCACAGGAACGAAAAATCATACGTGGGCATGATATAATTTTTGATGAACATTCGCTCATAACCAGTGATGTTGTTGGTTCAACACCCTCTCGAGCTATTGAGGTCATCAGTTCGACTCCAAATGAAGCTTTTAGTGAGGAATTGCAGGAGGAGCCGTCTTCAGGAGGAGAACCAGAGGCAATTTCTGATGAAGAAGAGACTCCTGGTGAGGAACTTGAACCTCTGGTAGGAGCACGAGACCTCGCACTGCACCAGCGTACCTAAATGACTATGTCACACTGGCTCTTGGTGCTGAGTCATTTATTGACAACTTGCCAGAAACCTTCGATGACATCCATAGTAGAGATGATGCCCAGCAATGGATGGCTGCAGTTGAGGAAGAGATGTACTCATTGAAGAAAAATGAGACCTGGACCCTTACAGAGCTGCCATCCGGTAAACGAGCTATCAACTGTAAGTGGGTCTTCAAGATGAAGCAGGATGAAAATGGACAGCTTGACAGGTACAAGGCAAGGTTGGTGGTGAAAGGCTGTGCACAGAAGAAATGGTTTGACTACAATGAAACGTATTCGCCTGTAGCCTATTTAACCTCTGTCACAACCCTTCTTGCAATTATAAACAAAGAAGATTTAATTGCCTTCCAGTTAGACGTGAAAAATGCATTCCTACATGGAGACCTTTCATAAGAGGTGTATATGAAGCAGCCACCTGGCTTTGTAACTGACAGCAACCTTGTTTGTAAGTTACACAAGACCCTCTATAGATTGAAGCAGGCACCACGGGAGTGGAATGCTAAACTTGACAAATTTGTGAATTCTCTTGGATTTAAGCAGTCTGGAAATGAAAAATGTATATATTTCGACTTCAGCAACAGCATAAAAACTTACCTTTTGGTTTACGTAGATGACATAATTTTGACGGGAAACAATCTGCAGAAGTTGAATGACTTCAAAACATATCTTATGTCAGAATTCGAGATGAAGGATCTAGGAGGTTTACACAACTTTCTAAGTATAAAAATTGATCAGAAAACTGATGGTATGTCCCTTAGCCAAACAGCCTACTTGAAGAAAGTTCTCAAGAAATTTGGTATGGAACAATGCAAACTGGTCAAGACACCGATGGAGGCCAAACCACTTGAAATAACTACAACAGAATGCATAATCCAAAAAAAACCGTACCGTGAGCTTGTTGGTAGTTTGATGCATGTGATACTCTACACTCGCCCTGATCTGAGCTTCTCAGTGAATTTCTACAGCAGGTATCAGAGCAATGCAACAGAAGCTCACTGGATTGGACTCAAACGAATACCACGATACATTCAAGGAACACTTGAAGTTGGTCTCTTCTTTCCGAAGAACTGTGATGTCGCCTTACGGGCCTATGTTGATGCGGACTGGGCCAATGACAGCAATGATCGTAAATCTACATCTGGGTATTTATTCCAAGTTTATGGTGCCACTGTTGGTTGGACTACACG
Organism: Timema cristinae; assembly: GCA_039000515.1. Classification (NCBI taxonomy): domain Eukaryota; kingdom Metazoa; phylum Arthropoda; class Insecta; order Phasmatodea; family Timematidae; genus Timema; species Timema cristinae. The sequence goes on from JBCFYV010000935.1 coordinate 16,606,330, forward strand.
TAAGCAGACTACAGTTGCCCTTAGCTCAACGGAGTCAGAGTTTGTCTCCCTGTCAACCGCCTCATTCGACCTACTCTGGTTGAGAAGACTGATCCAGGACCTTGGGATCACTCTAGAACCCACCAAGGTGTACGAGAACAACCAGTCCTGCATAAGATGTTTGGATAAATGGGAACATCGAAGACTAAAGCATATTGATGTCAAACACAACTTTGTTCGTGATTTGTATTTAAGTGGTGTTATTGATGGGATTTATCTGGAAACAAATTAACAATGTGCTGACATTCTGACAAAGAGTTTGGTTGGAAATAAGTTTGAGTACTTTTGTAATTACATTGGTTTAATCAAATGCTGATTCACTAGATTCTATTTGCATGTATTTAAGGGTACATGTAGGACTTTTTGTGCTTGTAGTAGAATTGAGGAGGAGTGTTAAAATATGCAATTCTATGCAGGGATATTCTAGTTTAGGTTGGTATCACCGTTAGATGTGTTCTTTTTTATCTAATCTGTGTCCATGCATATGAACGTCCTGTGTAATAGTGATGGGTCGAACCAGCTCATTGACGTGAGCTAGCTCACATAAGCTCGCTCACTCAAAAGAGTCGTTCATAAGAGTCATATCGTTCACCACATGGCTCGCTCGCTCCCAATCCCTTCACCCCTTCTACATTTAAACTTGGGGAGCGAGCGCTAACTAGTTCTCACAATTCCCGTTCCGAGCGTGCAAATCTGTCTCTTTCCTTTCAACTTATAAACGAATTAAGTTTTATATGTAATTTATCCGAATCCTATTGGGTTAGATTCTTTAATTCTATTACTTACTCATACTACTTATAATAATTAACCTTAGCATATAATATTTAGTGTCCAATTCATATAATTATGTCTAAGTAATGTTAAGAAAAATAGTAAGTTTAATAGTGTGGGCAGTACTGCTATCTAGTAACGATAGTAAGCAATTAAAGTTGATTTTTTCTTAGTAGGGAACAAAGAACGACAGAAGAGGTGTGAATGACAAACACTCCTGACTCTTTCTATAGCGGTTGAACGGGAGGAAAAAAGTCGTGAGTAATGGCGGTTTGAATGACTCGCTCGCGATTAGAGAGTCGTTCGTTCACAGCTCTCGTTCAAGAGTCGTTCAATTTGAATGACTCGCTCACGAGCGACCCATCACTACTGTGTAACAGTTGAGTCATGTTCTTAGTTACAGCATGTACTGTTAATTCTAAAACCCGTTATATCTTTCTATAAACTTGTGTACTCTTACAGTACACCGCACAGTCTTCCTCCCGCTTTTATCTTAAAATAGAAATGTATTAAAAACTCGTAAGATGTGTGGAACGAAATAATAGGTATAAGAATTGTTGTAGGAACACTACACCAAAGATCATAATTGAACACATAGATACTGTTATTTACTAATCTATGGTATTAAGAACGAGGAACACTGTTACATAAAAAGTGAGGAAAAGAGAAGCATCTTTTGTATACCAAAGAATATAAAAATCATATTAATTTTCAGACATGAAATAAAAAGTATGTATATTTGCTTATAACTCAGAAACTAATGGTTTCATAAACATATATTTTAAATCAAATCTTTTCATGTTTAATAGTAACACAACTTTACTTTTGTTGGGGAGCAACCTATGTCTGGGCGTTACCCAGCGGAGAGGAATTTCTTGTTGGGGAGCAGTCATTGTCTAGCCCTTAACCAGGGGAGAGAGGTTTCTTGTTGGCGAGCAGTCATTGTCTAGCCCTTAACCAGGGGAGAGAGGTTTCTTGTAAACTACAAAATAACCAAATCTTGTTTTAGTCCTTGAATTTGAAAAAAATAATTGTGATTTTTCCTTTAAACTTAATTTGCAGTCAATATAATCACAAAATCCAATCTAAAAGAGAAAAGTTAAATTTTAGATTATTTCTTTATATGTAAACTTGTGCTTTAGCACATGGGCTAACATCATTAACTGGGCTAAGGATAAGGAATTTAATTGCATAAATTAATGTAACCAAAACTTAATTGCGTATATAGAAAATTAGAGACATCACATGTTTCCATGAATAACGAATACTGTCCGTGATTATAAACATGCATAGTTTTACTATCAATGGACATGAAACGGGGGTCACCAGAAAGAAACACTCAAACACTCTCGTTCAATAATAACCTAATAATTTGGAAAACTATCCTAAAATATTTCCTCGATAAGAAACTTATATTAAAAAAAACTTAAATTATTTTTACGATGTATAAATTAGTATATACCTATCTATACTTTGCCTAGTTGTTTAAATAATTGAAAAAGAATGAATGAAAGTTTACCGGTAATGCTCCCAAGGCTATCCCAAGAGTTAAGGAATAACATCGGTCATAGATATGATGATTCAAGGACAAGGAATAAGCCGGATTTTTCGAAATTCCCACGGGATAGGGAATAAAGAGGATTTATATTTTCGTTTTAAAGTTGCCTTAATTCCGTAACTATAATTATTATAGACTTCAAATTTGGCATGTAAGTAGGTAATTATAATCACTAATAACTATTTTCAGGATTTTATTAAATTCCCACGGGATAGGGAATAAAGAGGATTTATATTTTCGCCTTAAAGTTGTCTTATTTCTTATTAGATCAACGCCCAGCACAAACCCTTGAACCTAGAAAGCAGAAATTTTGCACAGAAGTTCCCTTAATGATGAAGATAAGGAATAAGACCAGATTTTTTGAAATTCCCACGGGATAGGGAATAAAGAGGATTTGTATTGTTACTATATCACAGTGGGTAACGGGCAGCATGGGGGAGGGGGGTTATATAATTCTTATACCACAGTGGGTCATGGGCAACTCCGTGCGGGACTGCTAGTACAATGATAATTGTGTGTATTTTATTAAAATATATTTCAGTTTTTCTAGAGTAAAATAATTATGACCTATCTCAGATTCACATAAAGAAAAGTCTTGGCAAACAACTTGTTTTCCTTCACACAGAAAATCATCCTTTTAAATAATAAAACTATTTGAAAATAAATTTTTGCTCAAGTTCACACAAAAGAAATAAGAATTGAGTCCATCTATTACATATAATAAAACGCCAATGGGTGTCTACATTAAAAAAAAATCGTTTTTAATTTTCTGGTTTGTATAAACGATATAAGACCAATTTATAAGACGAATAGAAAAAAATGTTTCTAGGAAATTAAGGTAAAACTATCCTAGATAACTAAAATAGCTAGAAAGTATTTCAATTTTAAAATTAAGATTTGGGAAAATAAAAGGCTAAGAATATTTATTTGTTTACACTTTTAGTGTTATAGAAAATTAAAATATTTGAAAGCACGTCGAAAAGATTACCCTCAATAGTTGGAAAATAATTAAAATCTGAACTCATAAAATTGGTTTCAAGAAAAAAAAAAAAAGGGGGGGACTCAATATTTGACAAACTATTAGAAAAAAATTTCTTGATTTGTATAAAATCTTCATGTCATTGCAGATAAGTACTATGTATGGAAAACAGCCTACACTGCAAAAATTTAAATATCTCAGTTGCTGTTCATTTCAGGAACGCCTCCGCGTACGAGCAAATTTTGATGCAAGTACTGCAAACATTTAAACAATTAATCTTGGTTTCTTACAAAAAGAAGTCTTTTGTGTACGGTTTTATCGACATATAAAACAGTTCCCTCACCTCATACATGTCTTAAATTGTTTATTTGGTAGTTTAGATGATTTAGTTTTTTTTTTTTAATTGTTAATTTACCAGACATTAATGCAAGCAAAGACGCGGACAAACTATAGTGTACAAATAAAGTGATCAAATGTATAGTGTTAAAATTCTCATAAACATTTAAAGTGTTCTTACATATATTTAAAATAATATTTCTCTAGCTTAACAACTCAAAAACATCCTGTTTAAATTTTCAAAAAAAGACTTATTTTGGGGAGGTGGAGGTGTTTTAAGTATGCAATTATTTTATTGGTAACCAAACTGTTTCAAAGTATTTAATTATGGTTTTGAGTACTTTCCCAAGAAATATTTTCTCTGATATCATCTTTTACAAGCCGGTATTTATATTTGGAGTCGACAATTTCTGGCAATAGCTTTCTTTGTAAAACCTAGAGAAAAGAAATAAAAATTAGAAGATCTTCCAAGTATCTGAAAGAAAGTTTAATTTTTTTTAAAAAGATGTTACTGTCAATAGGATCTATATTTTTTCTATGTAAAGATGTAAAAAAACACTGATAATAAAAATAGCGTGACAAAGGAAACCTTATCGCACTAATTTTATACTTAATTGCATTATTGAATTAAAACTAATACAAATCACTTCTCTTCATAAGAAATAAAAAGTCATAATAAAACAAAATATATTAAGCATAAAAATATTACTATTAACAAAAAAGATGGATACAAAGTAAGAAATAATATTCAATACAAGGTGATGCCAGATAAAAAAAACTTAGTGTGGATTCTGTTATTTTTCTTTTACCAATTTTTACAGTTTTGGTTCAAGTTTTGTGAGAAACAGCTGCTAACAGTTTTTAGGTTGTAACCAATTCCGTTGTTTTGTCTTGATCAGTGTTAGTGAGGAAAATGTTTTGCGTAGGAAGACGAAAAACAAATCAAAAACTTTGCTAACTTGCACAGTTTTGGGTATTTTGTCTTTACTTTTATCCAAAATTGGGATGTACTCATAGTCAGCAGAAGTTTAAACTCCATGTTGAATGTTAATATTATTTATTTGAGGTATTTGACGTGCACTTTCTGACCCAACTGATTATATCAGCACACAAGAATTTCTATGAACGCAAGTGAAAGGGCTACTAATTTTTCCGGGAAAGGTATTTTCACATAACTTCCAGTTTTTTTTTACATGCCACAATAAACATGGGATCAATGGCTTTACTTCCTTTCCGAAGAAAGTTGTTCTATGGGGTTTTATCACTCAAGACAAGTCCGTTGACCCCGGCTGGGTTTGAACCCACAAACATGGCTCCTGATAAAACATCTTTTGTTTCCGAGGATCACTTTCTGGAGGATAATAAATTTCAAACGCTTATCTTGTAATGATATGGAATTATACATCTCATTAATTTATTATTCACATCTTTATTCAATTCCGATATTTTAAATGAGAGTGGGTAGTAAGATTTATTTGTGTTAAGTTGTTAAGTTGCAAGGTATGGCAACATTCTTCTATGTCTCTGTTTAGAAAGACAACGCAGTTTTGTGAACAGAAACACACTTTGATGACCACACCTTTTTTCTTTTAGGAAGCTTCGAGAAGGAAATGTCGCTTCATACCCCTTCAGGGTACACATCTATTCACTTTCATTACTGACGAGGAACCGTGTAGGTAGAGTCTATGACATCTTAATCTGTGTTCTAAATTTCACATGTCAGGAATCATCATGCATATCACGTAATAGTCGGGTTCCTATTAAAATCTACTACGTGTGAAATATCTAGAAAAAACTGTTTATCTACTTAAAATAAAAATAGTTATAAAACACCAAAACTTTTAATTTATAAAATAAGCCATCATCCCTTTTTAATTATTATAATACAGAACAGCAAACTTGGACCCAATTAAATCGTTATATCAAATGACCCTAATGGTGATGTACAAACATTAATATATAAGGAGCTCTTTAAACATTAATCTCAAAGGACATAGCAGTAATTTTTAATATCTCGAGATTTTTCTTGCACTAATAGGCGATTTGAGACAAAGGCGGCTTTCCATTTCTTACTTAAATTATTAAAGAAATGCACCATACGTATAGTTTGCGACCGGCCTGAAAAGATCCATGGCCCAGCGGTGGGAAATGCTGCTTTAAACACACGCACTGCACTGGTGGTCATACAATTTAATGCTTCTGGCTATCAAGAAACAGGATTGGTTTGAGGAAGAGGTAAATATATCAATACTAACTAGATACACAACATCTAAATTGTCCCTGTTGTTTACCCATGCTCACTCCATGCTGATGCAGGTGTACATTTGCTAAACTACCTTCATACTCCATTGCACTTAAATCACCTCTTAATAAATATAGTAGCTAAGTAATTAAAAAAATTAAGGTTGTGTAACAGACGTTTAGGTGTTTACATCTAGAGGACACTTGTTTGATTCCGGGGGTGCTAGAAAATAAAATTTATATTTGTAGATGGATACGTCCTTTTATCTGAATAGTGAATATCTAGGCTATATTTCTGAATGTGAAGTACAGATCAAATTGTTACCTAAGTTAGGTTGTGTGTTTAAAAAGTGTACGTTAAATACATGAATAGAAATACGCCTGTGTCATTTTTGACCAATTCTCTGTTGCTATATAAACTTAAAAAATAGTCACTCAGAATCAGCATTGCATAGTTTCTTCACCTTATTCCAATTTATTTTCTTGCGATGGGCTGTGAGGTATAATCTTCTTTTTTTCCCTGTTCATACTGACGTTAACTTTTTTTTTTAACTTGCACTTACTAAAATGTGGTCAAAATATATGTATTTTTCAATAAAAAGCGCCAACACTTGCGTGACAGTCTTGGCTACCCTATGCAGGCCTCTTAAAACTTAAGGTCTGCCATTTGTGGATATAATTCCAGTTTCTCATTAGGTTTGCTTGTTTTAGAAATGCTGGAATTGTTAACATTCAAAATGGGTACAATTCCGATTTTAGTTGATACAATTCCGGTGGTTACAATTCCAATTTTCTAATAAGGTCACTTGTTTGAGAAATCCATGTAACCAACGACTTGCCGACGTCTTCACGCTACACAGATAGACTCTGTGGTGTAACCTTAAATTATCCTATCCATTTCCACATACACCTACCCGCTTCCACCACACCAATAATCCATAACGGTAAATTTCTCCTGTCATCTCCTACACATCCTCCAAACCCTAAACCTCCTTTGCTCATATAATCTCCACACCCTTCGACCACCAAACCATCCCTCAAAAAGAATATTTGATAGTTTATTGTACAAATCTTAGGTTGGGGAGGAAGAAGATGCAGCCCAAGAAAAACCTTCACCTCCATTCAATCCTCAACCTCGTCCATGATCCTCCTGCTGACGTAACTTTCCTTCTCCCCCACACCTCATCAACGAAAGGATTCTTCCCACGCCTTGGAGCCGATTTATACAGGTATGTGGGCCTGCCTCGCCACCGCTGACATCCTACAAAACAAAAATGTTTACAAGGTGTATGTGTATGCTCATCCAGCCAGGATTTAGTCAGAGTTAGAAAATTAGCTCCTCCTATCATACTCTCTTTAACAACCGTCCAGAGTTATTTTACATGCCTCAATCAACAAGGGACTGACAGTTTTACTTACTCTGTGAAGAAAGTTGTGCTACAAATATGGGTTGCTCAAGAAAAATTTGTTGACCCTAACTGGGTTTGAACCCTCTAACATCAAGTCCTGAGGCGAACGCTTTAGCTCAAGATCACCAAAACCATCTTGTTTCTTTATATATATATTTTTAGTACAGCATATATTACCCATTAAGGTTATACACTTATATACTTAATTATGCTAATAATTTCAGGAACAAAAAAGGTTATATTTATATTAAATTATTTCTGTATTTGCACGTAGGGAGAATGAAAAACCATTTTATATAAAACAATCAGTACACCCAACCTAGAATCGAAACTCACTCTTCCTATCGACAGTTTGACTGCGAGAGTAGCGCCTTAGACCATGCAGCCACCAAAGCAGGTAATGTTCTGTTGATCCTGTCCTTGACATAAAGGCCAGGCTTATCTAGTATGGTTTGCTAGTGGCAGGGAGGTTGGAATCTCAAATAAGTATACTAAGAGCAATTTCTTTCTAAATGGCTTTTCACTCTTCCTACATATAAAAACTGGTATATTTTCTCTATATTTTACCAAACTCATCCTTACATAGCTGGTGTCATAAAATATGTTTATTTTGAATAGTTAGTAAGATATTTTGAAAAAATACATACATATACAGAGTGTGTCGATTTATGTGGGAAATAACTGAGATGTTGCTAGTAGACCTCAAAACACACAAAAAGTCCTTATTATCATAATGTCTTATGTTTGATGGTTCCTGTGATAAGACTTTCCAAGGTTCTGTTGGAAATGTTAATAGCCCTACTTAATTCACCCTCGTTCATGTAGCTGAAACCCTGTCTGTGTACCATCAGTGATACGACAATTATAAGAGGTGCAACAGGGTTGTAGCAAGTAGGGTTATTAACAATTCCAGTAGAATCTTGCAAGGCCTTATCTCGGGAACCATCGAACTTTTGGTGTTGTTTAAAGGTTTACTATTTACATCTCAGGTACTTCCCACCTAAATTGACACACCCTGTATAAACACACAGAGACAAACATAAGATTACTTTATATTACAACTGTGTGGAATTTCGTATGACCTCATTTGAATTAATTTATTTTAAAGGTGCATGGTTGGGGAAGCTAGAGGCACCCACAAATAGTTTCATATCTATATACATAAAGTATCATAGGCCTACCTAACATGTTAACACCTGGTTTGGTGGCCACATAGTTTAGGGCGCTACTCTCACAATAGACTAGACTGCCGATGACGAGGAGATTGTGGTTTGATCCCAGTCGAGTATACTGAGGGTAGTTTTCCTAAATGGTTTATCAACCTCTCTCTACGCAAATGTGGGTATGCTTTCTATAAATTCAACCATCCTCACCCTAAACCCATTAGTGTAATTTGTACATAAGCGTAGTATATCCCGAGAGGGTAGTAAAACATGGTGTTCAAAATACATTTTAATGGTAACTTTGGGCTTTTCTGAGAGTTAAAATCTCAATAAAATTATATTTTTCATTCTCTTTGAAAGTATCATCTTTCACTGCATAGTCGTCACATTTTTTATGCCTAATTATTTGGGTGAAAAGTATGATGCAACCATTATGTAAAGGTTTATAAATATATATTTTTTACTTAATCCTAAGATTTTTAAAAAAAAATAGTAATTTCAAATGCACTGGATAGATCTGAAGATGACTCATTGAGGTAGTACAACGAAGAAAAGACGTCTGATATGAGTGGCGCTAAGGACAGTGCACCAGATAACGGAACCAGTGATAGTGGTGCAGAATCTTCCAACACAGAAGATTAAATTTTGTACCTAAGTCGTAATTCACAAAATATTTTGCACTCTATTCTTGTACCAAAGACAGTTTTGTAAAAAATTATTCTCATTTCATCCTGAATATAGTATGACCTCAAATATAATACAACTCTTAATTTTGAGGAGTTCAACATGAAACATAAATGGTCTCTAATATAATACGACCTGATGATATGACAGTAACACAGGTAGAATTTAACAATTTTAACACTCTTTTTTAAAGTAAAAGTTTAGTGCGAAATTTTATAAACAAAGGCTGAAAAACACGTGTGACCATTATGTGATGAAATACGGTATGTTTTGTTTACTTGTTAAGGGATGCCAAATGACATCTGTCAAAATGATTATCATGGAAAGCAAATATGGGTACTTATGGAACTATTTTCAAGTTAATTTTCAATTCACACAAAAAAAAAACAAGTTAGACCTACTAAAATTGTATTCAAAGTATTTCATCAATAAATAGATATAAAAATTTATTCAGCTGATTAAATATAATTTAGGGATTATGTTGTATGAAGCTAGAATTCATAGTAACAACTGTGCACCTTAAGATTTGGCCATCAACTATTTTTTTAAATGATAAGTATACAAATTTTATATAAATCTCTACCAAAGAAATAAATCAACATATTCGACATTTTCTTTAATTCAACATTTTACATTCATGCAAACATGCTCTAATATCACAATTTATAAAAGAAAAATTCAATAAACAATGTCTAACAATTTTTAAACTTTTTAGAGAATTTAACAACCCATGCTTACAATAAATTACATTATTATTAATTAAATGATATGTCTTCACATTTAAAATACATACTACATAATTAAGTTATACTAATTATATTGTCTTAATGTTTGTTATATCATGTAATTAAGAAGGGAAAAAACAATTCAAGAACATACCAATGAAATATTTTGACTAAATATAATTTGTAGAAGCCATTATAAACAAGTATGAAGTTTAAGCAAAATGGTAAGTTTTGTGTTTGTTCCTAATAATAGATAGAGAGTAGAGAACTTTTCCAACTGTTCTGAAGTACCGATTAACGTCGTGATAAATTATTAGTCAAATAAAGCCTAACATCAAACAAATAAATAAAGTAAATATAATAACAGACTCATTATAGCTAAAATTCCTAAATTAATTCTATTTAGCTTCATCAGCATGTTTAGTCTCTTCCTCTTTCAGCGCCTTGTCCAGAAGTGCTGATTTTAATTCCGGCCTTCCTCAACTCTTCAATTAGTTCACCATTTTGATGCATTTGAAGCATTATATCACATCCACCAACAAACTCCCCATTTATGAAGACTTGGGGATGGTAGGCCAGTTAGAGTATGTCTTGATTCCTGAACAAAATTAAATCAACAAGGAAGAGTTAATATAAATTATATTGGCCCATGTATGTAGATAAAATATTTAAGAAAACATTAAATGGGATATTATATTTAATTAAATATTATTGTATTTTTAAATATTTTACAACAATTCTGCATCAATTCTGTGATATAGTCGGCTAGAAATCGTATATTTACACTAACACAATTGCAGTTGGATCATTTCTGATTAAACAGGATGGATATAAAAGAGCTAATAGATGATCTTACAGAAGAACATTGTTGTAATATTAAATTATCTTTGGATAAAAACTGCATTGAAAAGGCCGTTTTTGACTATTTTAGAATGGCTTCATAGATAATAATTGTGCATCCTGTTATAATAGAGACATATTGTAGTTATTAACAATAAATTTTGTTGCTTTGTCCCTCATCGTCAATGCAGAAAATCTCGAGTAATCATTCAAATACGAATGCACTGCACACATTTCTGGCATATCTTGGTGTTTTTCTTTTCCCTTTAACTACCATACCTCGTGCGAGCCGAGAGCTGAGTTGGGCCTGTTATGATGCACACTCTTAGGATGTACCTCCCAAACAATCGAGATTGTTGTGTGTTATCACTTATCATATGTTTACTTTAAAAACTAAATAAAAGTGGTTTGATTGAAAATTAATACTCCTCAATTAAATTTAAAGACATGTCAATAAACAAGCCAAACATGCACTGCAATGGTAAAATTGGGTGTTAATTTTATTAGAAGAATGAGAGGACACTAGTAATGCATCACAATTCACTTTAAAAGAAAATGTAAAAGATACAGTGAGATTCGCCACATAAACCATGTATTAAAACAATTATCTTGACTGCAAAGGTGTGGGTGGCTTAAGTTTGTTCAATTTAAGTCTACGATAAATTAATATAGACATTTTATATTATTATTTTAGTAGTCTACTGTGATGAAAATTTTGTGAAATTCTGTGTAAAATTATCTTTTGATTAAAGTGTATAAAGTCAATTGTCCCTGACAAATATGTAGAGCTATAACTCATCAGTGAATAACATGACTTAACAAAGATATATTAGTCGATTAGACTTTATAATAAGAAAAGAAAAATATATAAAATTTTATCTCCCTAATAGATAGCCCTTGTTAATGGGGAAGTGTGAAATTTTACTAAGTGTTAACAAATCATTTCACCCCTCACATCAAATTTGTAAACATCTGTTCAATTCTTTATCTCAAGGATTTGTAGTATCTTCCTTTGTAAATTCTAAAAACAAACACACATTCACTCAAGCAAAAACATAGGCTACTAATCAAGAGTGTCAATCAAAGAAGAAAAAAGATTGATGGATGAATTAAAACTAGAATAGAAACAAATGGCCAGTGGGAGGAAAAGATTTTATACCACCCATTGGACCTATTGGTTCTATGCAGCAGTGGAGAAAATGGCTTTATTGGTCTGAATGGATCAGTCTCACTTGTACCTATACAAGGAGAGTCCAGACTACTGACAGATTCCTTTGTTCTAACATGTCTCAATGGGTGTCGTGAAAAGTCATGGATCCACAGTTCATAATTTCAAACATTTTATATCCAGTCTGAGTGAATACATAAACTTATGCATTCCATTTTGAGATTGACAATAGTAAGTCCAGGGTGGTAACAATGAATATTTGCCAGCCTCACCATTGGTTCAACTACAGTAGTTTCTCTGAAACTCAACCTAATGTGAACTGAGATGGTGTCAAGTTATTGAAATTTCGAATTTTATGAATGAACTTGCATAACATGCATGTTTGTTTACTATGTCATGTTTACTAAATTAGCATGAATCATAGTGCAGTATTGAATATTATAGATACAGTCATACTGTACTGTACTGTAGTATTCTACAGTACAATATATTGTGTGTTAATATAACTTTGTGTATATACATACATGTTATATACAGAAATTCAGTACAGTAGGCCTACTGTACATTTAATATTGTATTGATTCGATTAACATGTTACTGAAATAGAAAACAAACAAACACAGCACTTGTAAAAACACGACAGCACGAGGCGACTTTATTTTAATAGCCTATGGTTGAATCCTGGTGGGTGTTTTTGCTCTATTATGTTTTTGTTTAAGTTATTATGTTAGACAGGGAAAAAAATAGCTAATCATTTTGTAAGAAATGTGTCAGTTTTTAAATAGAGTGAAGAAGTGTGGTTGGTGTTTTATAATATATGTAAAGCTTAGATCATGCAATTTCACTGATTTATCAAATATATTTGTTCTTGTGTCACCTGAGTGAGTTTGGGGGTAGTGTTTATGGTTCCTTTTGAGAGAAAAAAAATTCAAAAGAAAATCTTAACTTATTCCGAAATACACAAAAAAAGCATCACCCACTAAAAGATTTTGAGTGGTTAGTTAAATAATTAATTATCGGTAACTAAAATTTATCTATCAGAATACACATAAGACAACTTTGCATGGAAACAACTAAAGAAAAGTTGTTTCCATGCAAAGTTGTCATGTGTGTATTCTGAGACATATTAATTATTTAATCAACCAATCAAAATATTTTAATGGGTGACACTTTTATTTTATGGAATAAATCAGTATAGGATAAGATTTTATTTATTTTTTTGTAAAAAAAATTTGCTTTCTCAAAAGCAACCATAAACGTTTGCTACCCGACTTTGGATGTTATTTTTAACTAGGCTATACCAAATTTTTCTAATAACCATTAGCTTAGTAGGCCTATCAATGGATTACCCACATTTTTGTGAATATAGGTATGCTAGTATAAACATTGTGATTTTCGGGTGTTTTATATAAAAAAAAATTGCGAAAAAGGTAGGCCTATGGTTCTTTGGTTTCATAGACAACTTTTTAAGTAATCATGAATTTAGTATCATCGGATTCACGCATTTTTGTGAGTGTAGTGATGTACCCTGATTTTGGTTGGAAGAAGAGTAGATAAAATTCAAACATATATATATTTGCGGCCAACATTGATATAGTAGCCTATGTATTGATTTTGTGACTTTTGGGTTTTTAAAAATTGACTTCAAAGATACAGTTCTGGAGTTTTTTTTAAGAGGGAAAAGGGTGATAGATTAATTAAACTAAAATGCATCAACATTTGCCTATTGGGATTTGACACAGTACCTTCTCTCAAATCTTCATCTTTTAGAACGTCATGAGATTCATAAGTTATACCATGCATCCTGAGTATTTGAACAACTGCATTACTAAATCCACATCTAGGTTCCTCTGGGACACCCTTCATGAACACAACAACTTTACTGTTTTTTAAAAGTTTTTCTATATTTGCTGTAATTGGGCTATTACTGTAAAATGACACGTTTGTAAGTTGCTTAACAACGTTAAATCGACACATACGACCTAAAATATTAATTGCCATTACTGAATAATTAGAGTTTAAATAAGGCTAGAAAATAATTGTAATATTGCTAGAGTTGACGAACAGAAAAGCTCCACAGATTAGCAACCATATATGAAAATAAACTAACCGTCTTTATCCAACATAAGGAAAAAAAAAGGAACTACTATAAAGTTAGTTCCCAAAGATCCCATAGAGTGTGCTAGATAGATAAGCTTAGTTCGAAAATATCTAAAAAAAAAGCATCAAATGTAAAATTTAGTTCCAAATACTTTCATAGAGAGCGATAAACGTAAAAATTGAGCTACTGTTTTTCCCTAGACTAAACGGTTATGTGAGTGTGGAATTATTTTTCTGTCCGCTATATTCCGTATTTTATAGCAGGGAGAAAAGCACCATGATCACAATAAAGAATAAACCAAAGATTTTTAGCCAACATAAAAATAAATAAAAGAAACTAGGTGAAGATCTAGTTCAAAACCAGATCATAGATTCGATATTAGGTGGGCATTAATTTAAAACCAGATTATAGAGAGCAACAAAGAAGAAGATTAATAAAATAACTAGGAACAAATTATTTTATAAGATAAATAATTAATTTGCAAAAATTTAACCATACAAAACTACACATAGTGTACATTAAATAATATGTGCCTTTTATTATTCCATATATGTGTGAACTTTAGTTCTGCTGGAATTAACGAGCAAATTACCTTTAACTCAAAAATCGCTTTATGTATCGAAGGTGCCTACAATGATCCTATATAGGTGTGTAACCTGGATCTGCCGGAATTATCGAGTAAATTAACTATACATAACTTTTCTTTAAGAAAAAACCTCTGTTGTTCCACCAATTTTAAAGTGTCACGATATATATTTGAAATTGCCACACGAGCACACATGGTGGCTATATAGTGAATTCAACTATTCTACGTATGCGTGGAACTTGGGTCTTCTGGAAATTTTGAGTAAATTACCTTTAAACATTAATTTCACATAAGTAGCGCTAGAAATTTGCCAACTTTAAAAACCAACATTTTTATATTTTCGATTTTAATGCATTTTAAATCAGAAAACAAAAAGTATGCATGGATCCATTTATTTTATTGTGAAATTTTGATAAGTCATACTCTTACAAACCGTAATTTAATGTATAATTTATCTATATTTTTAAGTTTTTTTATATAGTTTCGTTCTAAGTTCGTAAATACGACGATATTGTACTCTTAAACTAGGTACTAATTTTTATACATTTAAAAAAAGTTGCATGGCATTATATAAAAATGTTCCTTGTGTAAAAAGTTATACTATTAATTAACTGGTGATGCTAATATAGTAATTATCATATATAGAATCATTAAGGCGAGGATGTAAGGAACAAGAGAAAAGACCAGTGTTTTTGCAGTTTGTATATCCAGAATTATTTTTTTCCAAAATAATTATGATATTGCTCCAGTAGAAACATAGAGTTTAATTTTCTTCTTGTGGTGATATAAACAGTTATTGAATATATGTCATGATGTAACAATACAAGGGTTGTATTGTACAATTGAAGCCCCACCCAACCCGATGCTGCATAGACTATCGTCCTAATCATACCATCCATTCCAATAAACGTTGACATTAATTCAAATCACCTACAATAGTATTCTTCACTATTGTAGTTCCATGTCACTTCAAGCAATATATAAACAATATCATTCAATATATTTCACTATCAACACTCGATGCTCCGACCTGGATGTCTTGGATGCATCTAATGGGCGTTTTTCCCGCACACCTGGTGAAACCTGTTCTCTGACGTCTGTAGCCAATTAGTCAAAAATATGTTTTGTCAACAAACCTGAGAAGCGTCTACACGATGTGGGATGACCAATCAGCGACCTACAAGCAAGTTGGCGTGCGTTCCAGAGAAGGCATTCCCCTCCACGCTGCAACGTCACCCGGGCTTAAAATGGACTATTCCTACCTAAATTCCTACGCAGTTAGCTCACCATATAATATGGATGTTGGGTAGATATTATACGAGTTATCCACCTCACTCCTAATCCCAAGAAAAGAAAATCCTACCCCAACAAGCAACTCCTTATAACCTTTGCCACCGCCGGACTCCACTGGGATAACCACCTAGGTCAACCTTCTAGCCAAAGAATAACGCTGGCGCCACTGGCGGCCCCAGATGGGGAATGGATATGTAACCATCCGCGTCAAACCTATTCCCTACAGTCAAGTTAAGCCTTTCGACCCTTCCCGGAAATCGACTCACTAAATAACCCACAAATCACCATCATACCTTAAACACACCTACCCACATCCCAAGAAAAGAAAATCCTCCCCAACTCCCGCGACCCAGCGCAATCACTCACCATCATACCTTAAACACACCTACCCACATCCCAGGAAAAGAAAATCCTCCCCAAATTCCCGCGACCCAACGCAATCACTCACAACTCACCACATACCTTAAACACACCTTCCCACATCCCAAGAAAAGAAAATCTTTCCAAATTCCCACGACCCAGCACAATCACTCACAACTCACCATCATACCTTAAGCACACCTCCCCACATCCCAAGAAAAGAAAATCCTCCCCAATTCCCGCGACCCAACGCAATCACTCACAACTCACCATCATACCTTAAACACACCTTCCCACATCCCAAGAAAAGAAAATCCTCCCAAATTCCCACGACCCACACAATCACAAATTTTCACCTCAAAGGGTCATTTACTAATACAACTGTATTCCTTTTCAGCTTAATTTACTAATACTTGTAATTCCTTTACAGCCTCATTTCATCTGTCTCATTTCATAGGTATTTAATTTCATTCGCGAGGTTAAGAGTCGTGACAATGACTCGGTACTCAAACAACAAATCAGCCCTTTCATAGACAACCTGGCGTGGCATAACTGTCAAGTCAGATGTTCTATGTCGGGCAACAGCCGAACGGCGATTATACGAGTTTTAGAATCGGCACCAGCGAGGATGGACCTCCGTTAGATTTATTAAATATTGTACTTTTGAAACCGACGCCATGATGGATGGAATGTAGAGATTATTTTATATCGTCAGGAGACGACTTCTAAAATTCTGGACACTGTAAAGGAAAGTTAAAATACTCTGTTAATATGTTTTGTTTGAATTATGGAACTCTAACTATTTAATTTAATTTTGTTATAGCCGAGATAGGCTGATGTTTGTTTATTAGATATGGGCATTATTTAAATGCGATTTTCTAACTAAATGTAACTTCAATTTCATGTCACCACTAAGGGCTTGTTTCTTAAAGATGTTAGTAAATTTCTTAATGTTAGCTGGTCTAAATTAACGTAATGTTAATTGAAATATATTAAAATCATGTATCTTAATTATCTGGACTTTCCATATTATTCTAGCTTTTGTTGTTGTACATTTAAATTCATTTATTTACAATTAAATATTTTGTGTAACGTAAATTTGGCAAACTTCTAATGTTCATTAACTTAATATCATTGTTATACTTTGTTTTGTAGTTCAACGATGCCGATTCAAGTAGTCCCGCGTGAGTTTGCATTAGGTTTGAGATGTTAAACTCTCGTGTATATTTTAATGTAATGTTTGTAGTTAAAATATGTATTGTAGTACTTGAAGGTACTTTCGTTTTGTGTAAAAGTGAATATTTAAAGTCGAGATATTTAAAGTAAAGTATGTAAAATTATGATATAACTTTACTTTGGAAAGGCTAATGTTTTCGTAATGTCTGTAGATAATCAGACGCCTTTGTAACAATTTAGAAAGGCTCTACAAGCTTTTTATATTTTTCTTGGATAGATATTGATTTACTGTTTATTAATAGCTTTATTGATATAATGCTAACTTGGTATAATTGCATTAATCCTCTTTAGCATTAATGTATTCAACTATGTTTTTCTTCGTTATACTAGATAATTGAAGAGATTAAGGTCACTAAAATTACTGTTTGTTATTTTTTGAATGAATTAAATTACTCTTTACATTTAACTCTTGCTTATTCAATTTTCTCTTTAATATTGTTATGTTAGATGACTCCCTCGTATCCGTGTAGAATTTTTGTTAGTGACCTATTCCTACGAGGTAAAGAACTGAGTAAGGTGGTGTTACATTGAGCATAGCGGCATTAGATGACAATTTTTTTAAAGTAAGAGAAAAAGTTGTCATTAAATTCTACAAGTTTTACTATACAAATGATATCACTCTTTTTACAGACTTAAAATACCCATTACCGCGATACTTTGTGTATCTTAAACCTAGACTCATCTCATGACATCAGAAACTTTTAATGGCTCCTCTTGGAATACCATGGAATTGTTTGATTTATTAATTATTTTTACATGTAAATTAAATCAATAATTCCTACACTGATAATATTAAAAATTACCATAAATTACACATAATTCTATTCGGAAATAAAAGAAGAACGAAATACCATAATTTTACAAAAATGTTATATATGGTTCTTGCATAAAATTGTTTGACTGTTTTGTGCTCTTCCCGATGAAATATGGCTTGAAAAAGTGAAAATTTCATCGTTCAATTTAGATTCTTAAGAGAATTTCAAAAACTCATCAGAAAGTTTAAAATAATAAACCAAAATAATCATTTTCTTCCGAGTACCTAAAGCAGTTTTCAAATTTTCAAATTTTTTCAGTTACCTAGTAAAAATGTTCTAGCACTTTGCGCAAATGCTTTTAGTCACAAAAATCGAGGTGTTCCGAATACCATCAATAAACCTCACCTTCCTCTCCCCCAAACGGCGAGGGCTTTTATAAAACAAAAATTGCTTTTAAACACTCTACACATGAATAAATAACTGTGCAAAAAAAAAAAAAAATGCGTCAACCACTTCTTGTTAAAATTGCACGGATCCCCCAAAGTAGAGAGAATAGTAAACAAAAACTAATTCATCACTAGACACAGTGCAAGACAAAGAAATAACATTTTTCAAGAAGATCGATATTTTAAACCCATAAACCTGTTAGTCCCGATCCCGAGCTCAAGTATTTATATTTATAGCACGGATCGAAAATCAGAATAATCGCAGAGACCTATTCTATGGTGAGGTTGTCCAATAAAAGCACTTATGAACTACAATTATAATATACTGATATACGAGTTTATTTATGTAATACCAAAGTTGAAATTCATTTATAGTTTAACTTTATTTTAAATTAATTCTGAAGTAATAATGAATAAAATAATACAACATATGAGGGAACATGGATAAAAAATGGGAAGACACAACATAAATATTATATGCTACGCAGACGATCCAGTATTGGTGGTTGAAAATGAAGTTGTTCTACAACGTCTTCTCTATTAACTCAACAAAACCTGCCAAAATTTTGATTTGACAATTTTCATACAGAAGACCAAAAATATGACCAGTACAACAACAAAAAAAGGTACGCTTCAAGTTGGTTGGCGATAACCAGATGATTGAACAAGTATTTGAGATTAAATATCTGGGAATAGCAGATAACCATGGCGGATTCAAACAATCTAAGTGTGTTTAGTTTGACGGGAAATGTGAATGAGAACTAGCGCAAATTTAAGCAGAACTTTGAAATGTATATGTTAGCTTCAGGAAAAACTGAAAAGTCATCGGAAGGGAAAGCAGCAATATTTCTAAACCTTGTTGGAGAAGAAGCTGTAGAAGTACAAAACACATTCATGCTAACTAATACATAACGTAAAGACTACAATAATTTACTGGCTGCATTTGAGGCATATGCAAAACCAAGGAAAAACGTGCCATGTGAACGATTTATGCTGTACTCTCGTAAACAAAAGATGGGAGAACCTTTTGACCATTTTGTAAGAGACCTTAAGAAACTAATTCAGACATGCGAGTTTGGTGATCAATCTGATGACATTGTTCGGGATTGCATTTTCATGGGGACAAATGATCCGGCATTGCTAAAAGAACTTTTACAAGCTCCAAGCCTGACGTTAGAAAAGGCTTATGACCTGGCTAAAGTGGCTGAAGTTAGTCGAGAGCAACTAAGCCACCTACAAACGTCAATATCGTTAACTCCAGTTCTAAGCTCAGTGCCGATTGCTGTGGACATTGTGCGTAATCAATTCAAGAATTGTCAACAAGAAAAATATCCAGAGTCATCGAAATACATATTTAGATGTCGCTGGTGCAACTCTACTCATGAAAGGCGCCAATGTCCAGCATATGGTAAACAATCCTCAAAATGTGGCAAACGTAATCATTTTACTATTGTATGTCAAAACATCAGACAAGTGAAGACTTAACAACACAGTGATAGTGGTAGTGATAGTGAACCTTTGTATGTAGATATGATTACAGCCAAAGCAACTGGATCGCATACTAAATGTGTTGAAGTGGTGAATAAAGAAAAGCAGTAGGATATGAGAGTGTGGCATAAAACTGTGAAGATTGAAAACAAACCTTTGCACTTTAAGCTAGATACTGGTTCAGAAGTCAATATTATTTTAATTCACATAAAAAGCAAATAGACAAACAGTTTATGGTTAAGCCTACATATGGAGGTTTTAAGGTAAAGCCTCAAGGTAATGTGTATCTCAGGTGTGATTACAATAATGTAGTGAACTACATGGATTTCAGACTAGTGGATGTTGATGGTACTCCAATTTTAGGTCTAGATGCATGTGTGAATCTAAATCTAATCAAAAGAGTGAACGTGGTGAAATAGGAAGCTGAATTTGATAATAATTAGACAGAGTGTCAGAAAGCTAAATTCATACAAGAGAATAAAAAAATCTTCGCAGGTCTTGGCAAGTTCCCCAAAAAGTGCAAAATAAACATTCGAAAAAGTGTTAGGCCATCTAGACGACTGGCTCAAACTGTGTACTGTAAACTCAAGTCAACTTTGGATAAGATGGTAAAGGATAAAATTGTTGTGAAGGTTAAGGAGCCCAGATCGTGGGTAAGTAATTTAGCCATTGTCAAAAAACCTAATGGTTCATCACGACTTTGTCTGGACCCACATAACCTAAATAGAGAAATAAAGAGAGAATATTATAAATTACAACGATTGAACCATTGACTGATAAACTATCTGGGAAAAAATGTGTTTCACTTTTTGACCTTAAAGGTGGATTCTGGCAGCTAGAGCTTTACGAAGAATCTAATGATCTCTGTGCATTCTCCACTCCATGTGGCTGCTATAAGTTCCTAAGGCTGCCATTGGAGGTGAGTTATGCTCCGGAGAAGTTTCAGGAATGGAATGAACAGTTATTTAGAGACATCAAGGGTAATGTGATATGTACTTCGATGATCTTCTGGTTGCTGCAGAATCAGTAGAAGAACACGACAAGATTGTATCTCAGCTTTTTGAAAGTGCAAAAATTTTAAATGTTAAATTTAATCCTAGTAAGCTCCAATTCAAGGCCTCAGAGGTTCGATTTTTGGGTTATGTGTTTTCCGCAAACAAAATTAGGCCTGATCCAGAGCGAGTTTTAGCTATCTCGTGTCTACCAGATCCTAGGAATAAAAAAGATTTGCAGAAGTTTTAGGAATGGTCAATTACTTGAGACAATTCATACCTCAAATAGTAACACTGACAGCTCCCTGAGAGAACTACTGAAGACAGATGTGACATAGCAGTGGCTACAATGTTGCTCGGACTGTGTCCAAACTCTCAAATCTGTGATCAGTACTGCACCAGTTCTTTCAAACTTTGATTCATCCAAGCCACTGATACAATGTGATGCCTCACAAGATGGCCTGGGATGCTGTCTTCTTCAAAATGAGCAGCCAGTTGCATATGCTTCACAGTATAACAGAGACTGAAAAGGGTTGGGCTCAGGTAGAAAAAGAGATGTTGGCAATAGTATATGCTACAAGTCAATTCCACTTTTACATATATGGCCACTTTATAAAAGTCTTGACAGATCATAAACCTATCGTGGCTATCATGGATAAGAATGTAAGTAAAATATTGTCTACTGGCCTTCAAAGACTGAAGCTTAGGTTTTTGAAGTTTAATATCAATTTTCAGTATATACCCGGAAAAACAATGTATATTGCGGATCTGTGGTCCCGATCATACATTCCTGGTGCAGTTCCTGATGACCCTGGATTGAGTGAAATAGTACACAGTGTAAGTAAGCACATTCCTGTGAGTGAGGCCCGTAAAACAGAATTTAGAACAGAAACGCTAGCAGTGCTTAATATTGTTATGAACTTTATGCAAGCAGGTTGGCCTCAAAGACGTGCCCATTTTCCAGATTAATGTTGCCTTTATGTGCCCCTGCAGAGTGATCTTCATGTGGAAGATATACTTTTGTTCTTAAGTGACAGAATTGTTGTGCCAAGTAAACTAAGGATTAGAATGCTTACATTACTTCACGAGGGTCACTTCGGTGTGGAAAAGACTAAGGCCAGAGCTAGAAAGTTATTTTTTTGACCTGGTTTGTCTAGTGATGTAGAAAACCATGTAACTGATTGTAGGGTGTGTGGAAAATTCCGTGTATCTAATAAGAGGGAGCCACTTATCCCACACCCTGTGCCTAAACTACCATTTGAAAAACTTGGTGCTGCTGATATTCTTGAATTTGAGGGTCGGTGCTATCTTGTTGAGGTTGACTATTTTTCTAAGTGGCTGGAGGTAGTACCATTGCTGACTAAACAATCTCGTGACATAATAGATATTCTCAAAATAATGTTTAGCACACATGAAATTTCCAGGGTGATAATAGCGGATAATCTGCCATTTAATTCACATAAATGTCGTACTTTTTCCCACGACTATGATTTTGAATTCAGAACATCAAGCCCTCATTAACCACAGTCCAATGGATTAGCTGAAAAGGGAGTTGATATAGGTAAGCGAATTCTCAAAAAGAGCAAGGAAGAAGAAGAGGAATACTGGCTGGCTCTTCTAGAATATCGCAACACACTTCAGGATTCGAATTTTCACCATCTCAACTGTTAATTAGTCGTCTAGTAAGAACACGTATACCAGTTTCCACTGCAAATCTACTCCCCAAGGCAGTACCTGATGTGAGTGAACAACTTGTTGCTAAACAACGCAAAGTGAAAACACATTATGACAAAAGAGCGCCTCGTAAGCCTGTAGATTTCAAAGACGGCCAAACAGTTGTTGTACATAAAAGTAAAATATGGGAGCCATCCCTGATTTTGCATAAACATACATTATAAGTGATGAGTGGGGCAATGCATTGCGTCGAAATACGAAACATCTTAGGCAGTCTAAACATCAGCCTCGACTAACTCAGGAGTTTCATAATGATTACAAGGGTGAATTACAAAATAAAATAGATGGCTCTAATGACACATTGAATGAGGTTAAAAATACAACTTATTATGAACCCCATCATAATGAAGATGAACCTGTTGTGGATAACGCAGCTGGGAATGAAGACAGAATTAATACACCTATTGATAACACAAATGATGTAAATGGTAATGCGAAATGTGTAGTAACCATAAGTGAACGGTGCATGGTAAAACCTAAAAGATATTGATAAGGGGGAGGTGTTATAAGTATTGTACCAGGGAAGTTAATGTATGCAAGGTTGGTAACACCAAAGTCATCAATCAGCTCTAAAAAAGATAATGTGAGCTGTAGTGAGTCATCAGTGTATGAAACAATATGGTTATGATACAAGTTGTTAATATTGTTAAGGTTTAGGATGATAAACCGTACGTATTAATTTAAATGTGTTAATATTTAATTATGCAAAGTATAACATTATTAAATGGTACAGAATAAAGTAGATTACGTTGTAACCTCACTGACGCCATGTACAAGAGTAGTAAAGAAAAAGGAAATAACGTACTTCTAGATGAACAAAGCAACTGGACTACTTGAGTCATAAATTCAACAAATATAATAACTATGCTAGTCTAAAGTTAATTATTATCGTGTCATTCAACTAACACACCATGTTACGCAAAACAAACTGAACGAGTAGTAAAACGCGGTGCTAAATAAGTAAACAGGGAAATAAATAAATGAGCAACTAACAAAAGGTAACCGAATTGCCGGCTGCCTTAATTATTCAATATGGTACAACAAAATATATATTTATGACAAGATTCAAAAGCAAGAATATATACAGTATAAGTCAATGTTAAGACCAATGCTCGCATATGCCGTAGAAACACGAAGTGAAACTTAACGTAGTACCCAACAACAGCTGGCTGTCGCAGAAAGGTGAGTCTTGAGGAAAATCACCAATAAATCGCTACTAGTCAAAGAAAGAATCGAGAACAAAGAAAATCTGGTCAAATCAACCCCATTACTGAATGGGTAACTTCACGTAGGAAAGAATGGAACCAACATATTGACAGGATGCAATAAGAAAGAATTGTCAAATTAGCAAGATACGAAAGACTTCCAAGGAGAAGATGACCTGGAAGATCGAAGCAAAGATGGAAGGACAGTATTTAGATCCATTGGAATGAAACAGGCCAAAGATATGTAATAAAAACTATAGTGATATATTTCTGAGTCTGTGTGACACCTCAACATTTTGAATCCTAATCTGAATCTAGCCATGATTTGTATTTGATTTGAAGTTACGAATCAGAATCCAAACTAGATTTGTATTCAATTTGAAATTCTAAATTTTAATATTGGAAAGATTTGAATTGCAGTCAAAACTTCAAATCCAAATAGTTCCTAGATTCAGATTTGAATTTTAATCAATATGCCAAACTTTTATAAATTGACTTTTTAAGGAAACCAAGAATAATTCCATAGAACAATATGTGGTAGAAAAAATGCAAAAGCTAAAGGCAGAAAACATATATTTTCTACATGTCATGAAATGCGTGTCATTCAAATTTCAGCCCGTTCAAGTTTAATATTTAGTGCTCTTAATTCTAATTCTTTCAATTTACTAGAATGGGTGTTCAATTTTATTTGAGACTACATGTGTCTGAATATTCAAATATTAGTGCTGTTCAATTTTAATATTTTAATGCACTTGAAATTTTAAATTAAATTTGTTTTGGGTCTGCTAGTATCAATGTTTGTTTTAATAATTTATTTGACACACCTGAATTTCTTGTTTCGCACAGATAGTTCAATCGCTGCCTGGGACACAGTTGGGTTAGGCACATAAGTAATCTGGACCGAGCTGGTATTCCGAGGGACAGAGTTGGTTGGTAGCGAATTTAAGGTTGGGTAGAAGAAGACGCGAAAAAAGATTAGTGTTTTTGTAATAAAATAAATAAAATATTTCCTCAGTATAGACATAGCGTTTAATTGTACACACATATTAATATAAATAGTTCTTAAATATCTGTCATGATTCATGAACATAGCATCATTAGATAAGAAACTTTTTAAATTAAGAGAAAAATGTACCAATACATTTCAGGACACCCTTAACAGATATTCAATAAGTGTTTATGCCACCACATGAAAAAAATTAAACAATGTTTCTATTGGAGAATTATTTGATTTGTTTTTGTTTTGTTAAAAAAACTGCTAAAACACTGGCCTTTTGTCGAATTCCCTTTTACCATAAGCATTTAACTCAATGGTAAAGATAATATATCCGAGATGCTACCCCAATATTTCCTCAGGCACGTAAATTTATGCAGAATGCAAGTATTTTTTCTTTGTTTTAGTGTTAACTGAAGTCGTGGCCGAGTGGTCGAATGTATCAGACTCACAACAGTATAAATAAATGCTCAGTTTCATATTTCTAGTTTTATGTGATGCGAACGAAAATAGTTATATTCCTGGATTTTTAAGTAACCTGCCCCAGCAATTGAGCAGCCCAAAGAATTTGGCTCTCAATATACCGTAGGTAAAAGATTTTTTTTTTTTTAAAGTTCATAACGTGAGCTGTACATCTTCAGGCATTCCTAAAGATCCTTTGCGAAGTTTCTTGGTCTTGAAGTGATATTATTATCAAACAAATAATGTACATCATATTTTATTTTATTATTTCCTTGTCTTTTCTGGAGTCTAAGCTTCCTTTTAATGGGAGAATAATTTATCTATTTTTCTAAATATTTAATAAGTAAATGTAAGATCAAGTCAAATAAAGAGTTTTAACGTTACCTACGTGTAAGTTTCATTTTGTTAAATAATTATGATTTGACTGCCAAAATAAATACAAAATAGCCTACACAAAATATAGTTTCTCCTTGGATCTTAGATTGAAATGTATTCTGTAATATTAACTATTTGGATCGCAGTTGGTTTGGCTTCATGTAAGAGAGAACAAAAATTAATTCTACATTTTATGAGAGAATTCAACATTGATCATATAGTTTAAGACAAAATATTTGAAAAACATCAATTTTATTGAATGTTAAAAGAAATGTATATATAACCAACGTGTTGACCGGAGGTGCAATCTATCTATATGCATACGCGATTTCAGCTCAATCGGTGTAGTGGTTTTTGAGTTAAAAAGGGGCATACAGAACAAACTCATATTTGTATATATAATAGATATATGGTAATCTTTTTATAAAAACCAATAGTTTCTGAGCTATAAGCAAATACATATATTTTTTATTCAGCTCTTTAAAAATTAAATTTATTGTTGTGCTCTTTGGTGAACAAAGAGGTTCCTCTTATCTTAATATGTCTGTAATAGTGAATGTTATTTGATTTTTTCTTTGGTGGAATGTGATGCTCTTTTTACTTTTTCTCGGCCTCTTGAAGAGAGTATTTGTGATTGCCAGAAAAATCTAACTCAAGATTTTGATAAATGTCGACATTTCATGACCCCTCTGAAACTGAAAAGTGGTTTTCGCGATGCCGTCTGTGTGTATATTTGTCTGCAGCTCGAACTAGAACCGAAACCATTTTACCGATCAGTCTAAAACTTGGTATCTAGGGTTTTCATTAAGTTCTTCCAAGGAGGTTGTGCTGAGCTAATGAGTATTAGCTCGCACAAGGGAATGGGTATCTCATTTTTGGTGGTATCTACTACCTTTAATCGATTTTGCTGCTGATTGGATTTCCCGTGGTTGGCCTCTGATGGTGGTAATGTTCCTAGATCTTAACTAATGAGCCTTAATTAATTTGAGTGCTAAAACCACATCCAAGAAACTCTTGTAATGTTTGATTCTCAGATGTTTTCGGTCTCCCCCCTCTCTCTGCTCGTTAATCATACGCCCCCCCCCCTTCCCTTTCACGCACTCCTGCGAGCGCTGTCTTTCTGAGGCGTGGTTGGCTGAACTTTCCACCTCTTCTCTTTTTCCTTGTTACTATCCCAGTCGGGGAGTGTTCTGTAAATGTGTACTACAAGCTATGTTTTTAGAAAAAAGACTTCTACTTACTGTCTGGAACTGAAAGGTTGTCTAATTCTTGTTGTCTTTACCTATATCACAGCGGACCGTCACAGCCTGATCAGGACGCTATGGCGTCCCGTGGAGTGGAATCCTGGACTCGCAGGAGTTAGCCCCCACCACAGCTGGTTTGCATTTATCAAATATTCTACCGCTGGTACACTACACGCACTTGCACCTTTCTACCGGGAGGATTAGGATAGACAACTACTAGCTATGTTTTGTTTGGTTAACACCCGTCTAATGGCTGGTTCGACTGTACTTATGTGGAGGAGACATGGACGATGTCTAAGCTACTTTGCTGTGCTCTAAGTGTGGTACCTGCAATAGTGAAATAGAGGTTGTTTGATCTGGCTTGCTAGTCATTGAAATGTTGGTAGCTAGGCTCCCTCAGGGCCAACGTCTTTTTAAAAGAAAATCACTTTGGTTAACAGGGGTTTAGCCATTGATTGTCTTTTTTTAAAATACATTGCCTTTTTAACATCCCCGGGCCATAGTGCTTTAAATTTTTTGTATTCTTTGGGTTCTAGGAATCCCTTTCAGGCCGAACTTGTCTTTTTAAAATGAGAAGAAATTGGGTTTAACTAATCCCTCCAGGCCGAACTTTTTTTTTAAATTTTTATACCTTTTGGTTCCCCAATCCCTAGGGCCGTAGTTTTCTTTTTAAAATGTATTTTTAATGACTTTGGTTCTAAACTCCCCCAGGCCGTAGCTTTCCCTTTTTAAAAGTTTTGATTTTTGCACTTTTAACTAACCCCTCAGGCCGATACTTGTCTTTTTTAAATTTATTGAATTCTTTGGTTTAACTAGGCTCCCCCTCCCCGGCCAAGCGTTTTTACATTTTGAAAATCTTTGGTTAACTGGGCCCTCAGGGGGCAAGTTTCTTTTTAAAGTTTTATATGTACTATTTTAACGACCCCGGGCCATAGGTTTTTTAAATGAGATATTCTTTGTTAACAGATCCCTCAGCCCATAGTTTCTTTTTTTAAATGTTTTGATATGCAAGTTTAACAGGATCCCTCAGGGCCATAGCTTTTTTTTTTTTAAAAATTTATTTGAAGGGTTTTGGTTTAATAACCCTAGGGGCCGATACTTTTCTTTTTAAATTATTTGTTAGATTTGGTTCTGCCCTAGGGGTCTTGATTGCTTTTTAAAGTATTGATAGCCTTTTTGGTTAACAATCCCTCAGGCCCCTCTTTCTTTTTTAAATGTATTGTATGCACTTGGAACTAGGATCCCTCAGGGCCATTATTTTCTTTTTTTAAATGTATTCAAATGCACTTGGTTCGGGATCCCTCCCGGATAAACTTGTCTTTTTAATTAATTTTATAAGTCTTTGGTTAACTAATCCCCCAGGGGCCATTTTTTCTTTTTAAATTTATTTTGATAAAAACACTTTGAGCTGGCCCCCCAGGCCTTGATTTCTTTTAAAATGTATTTTGATAGTACTTTTGGTTAATTAGGGTCCCCAGGGCCGATACTTGGCTTTTTTGTTATGTTTCACTTTGGAACTTCCCCCCAACCAATTTTTTTTTTTTAATTTTTTTTTAAAACCTTTTTCTAATCCCTCTCCGATGACTTTTTAAAAGTTAATGCACTTGGAACTAAACCTCAGGCAGATTGGGTTAAAATTATTGGGTGTGCCACCAGTTTTAGGGGGAAAAACCCCCCTTTACAACCAATCTTAAAGGGAATTTGGCCCCCCCCTTTCAGGTTAAGTTCGACGATTATCAGGGAACTTATTTTAATATTTTTGATTTGTAAATCTAAAGCCCATATCTCAGGCGGTTTCTTTGTAAATTTACCTTCTTTCGCTAAGTAAATTGGGTTCCCAAAAAGTTTAAATTTTAAGAAATTTATCATATAATTTATTTCCCCTTGGGAAATATTCATAAAGGGGTTGTGGATTTGTCAACGACCTAAATTGGGTTCCCGCTATCTAGGACCCTCCCTTTCTTATTGTTATTTTATATAGACCTTCATTTTGGGCACCTTGGGCCCCCCAAGAACCAACCCCACTGTGTTGTGTGAATTTTTTTTCCCTTTAGATGGGTCTAATTCACCCCTTTCAGGTAATTTTTGGCCTATTTTAATGAACCATTTTTAATTTTTTATCATAGCCCCAGTGTTACCAAACACAAACTAACCCCACAATTGGGAACTTTTCTTTTTTTTAAATTTTTAAACGGGTTAAAATCCCGCCTTGGTGGGCAACTTCATCATTTTTTTTTTGTTTAAGGGCATACAAAACTTAAAATTTTGGCCCCTTCAGGGTGTCTTAAAAACTTTGGTTTTTGGCTTTTCCTCATTTCCAAAAACCCTCTAATCTTTTCCAAGGAAAATGGCTACCTGGGTACAGACCCCGTGGGTTCTTTTTGTGCGCTGACCGCTAACTACTTCAATTTAAATTTTGGGAATAAACCAATTTCTTCCCAAATTACAGCGCTATTCCGTTTTGGATCAATTTTCTAAAAGCTAATTTTGGTCTGGTAAACTTTTCAAAACCTAGCTGTCTCAACACCAAAAAAGCCATCACTTATCAGCTCTCAAATTTTCGGTGTTTTTTCAACGTGTTTAACTTTCTCGTCCCGATGTTTATTTGACACCAAAACCAAAAAACAAACTGGATTTGATCTCTAATTTTGTTTAAAAAAATTTTTAAAAACTTTTTTTTTCGTTGAAATTCCTGCTTGAAAGGGCATCATCCCCCCCCTCCCCTTAATTTTACTAAGTGGGGCATTTTTTAAAAAATAAGAAATCCAAACCCTAAAATCAGGTTAGTTACTAAAGAAAAAAAGGGAAAAAAAACCTGAAATCCCCGGGTTTACTATTTTGGGTTAATTTTGACCTAGGGGAATTTTTTAACAAAATTGTTGATTTGCACCAAAATTGTAAAAATCATGGATAAAGGTAACTTTTTTTAAATAAAAATTTGGTAAACCCTTTATATCACCTGAAAAAGACCGGGTTTTCAGAAAAAAATTGGAAAAAGGTTTTAAATAAAAAATATTTTTGAACCATTTTTTCTTTAAAGGAACAAACCCAATTTGGCGCGCCAATCCCCAACAAATAAGAAAATAGCCTTCAAACACCTGTCGCCCAAGGATTTTTTTTATTAGTTTTCCCTTGAGAAAGGGCCAAGAGGCAAGGGGCCTGATAAAAACCATTTTTTATTTTTAAAAATCCAAGCAAAGCACAACAACCACATCCCCAAAATGCCACAATAGAGGCCGGGGAAAGCACCCGCCTTGGTCCCCCCAAATTCCCTCAATCTCACAGAATACAAATATTTTTATTTTTTTAAAATTAAAATTTTTTATTTTTTAGCCCCTTTAAACCCGTGTTAACGCCTTACCCAAGGAACGGGTATTGTGGGAAATGGAGGACCTAAGTTTAAATGGGAACCAACCACTGGAAGGGGCCCCTTACATAAAAAATTGCTTTTCAGAGGGAAAAGAAGGGTTTTTAAATCAATAAATTGTGCCGGACCCGGGGTTGAACCCCCCCCCCAGCCAGGAACTGCCCCCAACCCAAAACCACCAGGTACCCCGCAAAAATTTCGTTAAAATCCAATGGCATTGATATCTTTAATTTAAATATTTAAGAAAAAACATAAACCATTTGAATAAAATTTTGGTTTTAAAGTCATAAAAGCCCTTTTACTTTTTAAAATCCGATTAAATTTGCCCCCCCCCGGGTTTTTCCCAGTTTTGTAAAGTTTTTTATAGTATATAAAAGGTTCGACCAAAAGGGAAAAAACACCCGAAAATATAAGCAATAAAATCAGAATTAATTTTGTCTTTAAAAAAAACAAATAAAAAATTTTTTTTTTATATTTACATGCAAATGATTTTGAGGGCTTTACATGGGGATACATTTTAATAGAACATCTTTACAATTTTTTTGATTCAAAAAATTTATAAATAAAAAAGCTCAAAACGTTAAAAAAACCTCCTTTAATTCAAAAAAATTTAAAAACAAAAATTTTTTGACAAACAAACACAAAATCAATTCCGAGTTTAAAAATCTTTGAAAAACAAGATGTTTTTTCCCCCCCCTCAATAACCCCTTTTTTAAAAAACCCCCCTTTTTTAAATTAGGGGAGTGCCTGGGGAATACAACCAGTGTTTAAAGTTTTGCGGGATTGCCTAAACATTCTTTATAAACCTTTTTTTGGAGGCAATTTAAATGTTTTTTTAAACGGGGTTTTCCCCGGCCCCTTTTTCCCTTTTTGGGGGCTGCCCCTACTTTTTTTTAAAAGGTTTTAATGGCCAAAAATTTCTTCGCCTTTTGGGGGGGTTTTCCCACTTTTTTAGATTTTTTTTTATTTTAAAAAATAAAAAATCCTTGGACCCAATGCTTTTTTTTTTATAAAAAAAAGGGGGGGAACACAGCCAAAATTTTTTTTAAACTTACTTTTGTGACCCACTAAACCAAAAAAATTTTTTGCTTGCCTTTTTCTGTCTTTTTTTAAGACCAAATTTTATGATCAAGAAAACTTGTTTTCTTATTTTTAAGGGTTTTCCACCTTTTTGGTTTGGGGAAAAAACCCCCCCCAAATTTTAAAGGGGGTTTTTTTTAAAAAGGTTTTTTAAAAAGATAAAAAAAAGGGTTTTTTTTAAAAATTTTTTTTTTTTTTATTAAATTTTGACTTTTCTTTTTTCATTAAAAAAAATGGACCCCGTTTTCCCCCCCAAAATTTTTTTTAGGTATTTACATTTTTCCAAATTTTTCCCCCTTTTTACAAAAATTGCAATATTTTTAAAAACAAAATAACTTATCATTGCAAACTTTGTAATATATATTTTAAATTTTTTTATAAAAAATCCCTTTTTTTTTGAAATATTTTTTTAATAAAATCAAAATTTTTTTTGAGGGAAAAAAAAAACACTTAAATTTTTTTTAAAAAATTTGTTGAAAATTTAAACCCAAATTTTTTTTTTAAAAATTTTTTCCTTTTTTTCCTTTTGGGAATTTTCGGCAACAAAAAAATTATTTTATTTTTATAAAAATAGTTTTTTTTAAAAATGTTTTTTTTAAAATAAAAGAAAAATATTTTTCCAAAAACTTTTTTAAAAAGGTTGAAAATTGTAAAAATGCCCTTTTTTTAAACAATAAAAATATTTTGGGGCCAAACTTTCAAAAGGGAAAAACCCGAAGCCCCAAAGAAATTTTTTTTTAAACTTTATAAAAAAAAATTTTAAAAAATTTTAAAAAGTATAAATACTAATTTTAAATAAATTTTTAAAAAATTTTTATAACCTTCCCAAATTAAAGGGACATTTTTTTTTTTTTGTGGAAATTTGATTTATTTTGCCATAAACTTCCTTTTTTTTTGTTAATTTAAATAACTTATAATAAGTGGTTCGATGCAACGCACATACCTTAGTTATATTTTATCTTAAAATAGAGACATTTAATGAAAAACTAGTAAGATTTGTTATAAGGAATTATATGCATTGTTATAGAAACAAAACATTTTAAAAGAACACACATGAAATTGTATACACTGTTACAGAAACATTGAAACTAACAAAGATCATAGCAATCAAATTCATTTTCGAAGATTTGAATTAAAATATATATACATTTTGCTTATAGCTCAAAAAATCTTGGGGTTATAAAATATATTTCAATTAAAAGAGTCTTATATTTAATAGGGAGTACCACATTTTTCCAATGATAAGTTATTTGGAGATATGATCAAAATTAGAAATTTCTGAATATTTAAAGTACCCTCGAAGTCATTTTCATGGGAAAATGAACATTTCCATTTTGTTTGTAACGTGAAACAGTATCTAGGTACAAAATTTTATCAAAATAATTGTTAAAGCAGATTTTGAGAAAATTTATTTTTTCTCTTTTTACCCCTTCAATAAGCTACCCTTATATTTAGGGTTAGATATCTAATTCCAAAACCTCCTCTGGAGAACCTTGTAAAACCCCTGTGTACCATGTATTTTAGCCTGAATGGTAAAATGGTTTCGGCTCTAGGTCAAGATGACAGACAGACGGCTTAGGGAAAACCCCTCTTTCACTTTCAGTGGCTCATGAAACGTCGACATTCATCAAAATTTCGAGCTTAATTTTTTTTTACGATCACAATAATTCTCTCTCCGAGGGGTAGAGAGAAAATAAAAATATAGATTAATGTTTGTAAGGAATGGAAGGTGGCTAATGTTTTTAATCTGTCTAGTAGCAAGCAGTATAGTGTTACCAGCTGAGTCTTGTTTTTCTCCCCTCTCACCTGAGTACTGTCTTGACTTTCCCTACCTGTGCCAGAGAGAGAGAGAGAGAAGATAGATGGACTGCTTGTTCCATTCGGCAGCCACAGCCAGTAACTTGCTCAGTTGCTCAAGTGTTCTGTGTTGTTAAGAGTGAATGGTGTGTTGTTCCCTTGGATTTTTACCACAACTAATAGTAATATTACGTGTTTTGAAACATAGTCGGTGTTCTTTCGAGACACACACGTGAGTAGTTTATATTTTTATAATCTAACACGGGTATATAATTAACAGGTGTCCACGTTTTTGTCTTGTTTTGACAACGCTCTTGCTGTGTAATGTCATCGTGACTGAAATTCTAATGAATCTAGAAATTCTCGTTTAGTTTTATTAACTTGTATGAATTTGTATAATTATAAACAATAGTGTATGTTGTCATCGTACGAATCCATCTATTATATTTAAAATTTTGAGAAAATTAATTATTAATGTTGTGGAAGAGTTGTTAATAATAGTACTTAATTTAGGCATTTTTCAGCATATATTTATTTGTTTGTATAAATATTACCTAATTGAAAAATAGTACCAAAGTTTCAAAGCAACATTTCCAATACAAATCATTGACGTTATACTCATTTGAGGTAGGAGGTAAATGTTCTTTAACGGTTTAATCAAATATTATTGTTAATGTAATTTTAATTTCATTTAAATATCTTTGATACATTATAAACCCAGAATTAACACGTTTAACAACAGTGCTGCAGATTTATTTTTCTAAAAATAACTTGCCGGTTATATAGTCTTTGTTCGCTTTAATTTCATTAGCTGTAAAGCGTAGCTTAACTTTTCAAGGTCATATTAATAATGATAGAGGAATTTAAAACTGTTTTAATGCCTCGTACGTCGAATGTAGGTTAGAATATTGACGACACTGACCACGTGTTTCTTCAAATATAACTATTGAATGGGCCGAATTCAGCGTGGGTAAAAAGAAAATGTCCACACAAAAAAAAAGGCGTGACCGTAACCGCCTTTAATATACCTAAAAACTCGTCTTTGTTAAAATAGTCTGTCTCTATTGTGTAAAATAGAACATCTGCACTTTAAAAATTACAAAATAGATATTTTTTAGTCCTGGAAATTGCATGACCTTGTAAGTGGTCGTGGGTAGGGGTATAAGCAAGCCTTTGGGCACGCAGATTAAGACACTGGTTTACCTGTGTCAGGGAGATAGAGGTTCGAATACCGGACGGGTGTACAGAGTTATTTTCTCTTCAAATTATTGGCTTCCCGCAATGGAAATGCGCAAACACTTCCATTCGGATTCTTACCTTCCTCGTTCCGATTTCATTAATGTGAATATGCGGATAACATGGTCGGGGAATAAGAAGCACAAATAATATCAATATCAATAATAATAATGAGGGATATTAAATACTTTTACTATCACACCTAACAAGGGTTGTTATAATTTTACCCAACCCCCCAAAAAATCTGTGTTTTATTTAAAAATATACTTACCACCTACCCACTCATCTTCTGTGGGGGTAAAGGTGACAGCTATCGGAAGGTTTTTTATTGCAAACATTAACGGAAAGTCACTGATGTCAACCTATTCGGAAACAATAATTATTTGCTTAGTAATATATACCATATTATCAATTTTAAAAAGGCTATAATAAGGGTGCGCGTAGCTTCGAATCTTCAACTTAGCTTCTAAACTAACCAGTGGGGGCTCGTTTATAGGCACTGCGGAACTGAAGCACCCCTATTTCCACTTGATAGTATCAATAACATTTAATATAATGAGTCCTTTTTTCTTTAATTCTTTATTTATTTATTTTTGTAGTACAATATATATTCCTTAAGCTAAATGTCAGTACATCAGTAGCCATCCTCCAGTTTATGAAAAATATACAAAAATCTTTGTATGGAACTGTGCGCTTCACAGTGTCAGTGACGTGGTGTTTGACTTTTGTGCGCATGCGCACATAGGAAGGGAGTGGGGAGGAAGGCGGGACTGCCAGGTAGAGAGAACACTGTTGCTTTCGCAGTACCGGCTCTGGCATGATGGTGGAAGGAAGTTTTTTTTTTTACTCAGCGTGTGTTGTGCTTAAAAACCGTGTACCATAATCGTGAATGAGATTAAAGTGTAGAAGAGTGTAGAATTAGATTATTATTATACTTCCAGCTATTCTTTTTGATTCATTTTTTTTCGGTTTTTTATTTAACAGAAAACTTTAGCCATGACCTTGCATCCCCAAGAAATAAGTTCTGTGACTGTAAGTGAACTTCAACAGCTTAAGTTTTCACAGCTGTCTCTTCATGAGAAAGTTACAGTTAAGAAAAGAGGTCGTTCTACACCTGATATTCTAATATCTCGGCCAGGCAAAAGTAACAACAAGAAATATATTCGTAGATATAATTCTGAATGGTACCAACGGAAAAGTTGGCTTTGCGGCTTGAAGTAAAAAATGCACTGTTTTGCTTCCCGTGTTAGCAGCACCCCCACTAATTTTAGCTACGAGCCACCACTGAATCTAACAGCAGCTTTGACTTCGCTTCGAAACATA
Organism: Timema cristinae; assembly: GCA_039000515.1. Taxonomy (NCBI): domain Eukaryota; kingdom Metazoa; phylum Arthropoda; class Insecta; order Phasmatodea; family Timematidae; genus Timema; species Timema cristinae. The sequence continues at coordinate 16,642,317 of JBCFYV010000935.1, forward strand.
TTCCGGATTCGAAGCGCCATAAAAGTTTTGACAGTTAAAACACGTACTCCCATTATTTTCAATTATTTTCATTCTGAGTTGTACATTACAAATTAATATTCTTATGGACAAAATCTGAATTGAATTTCATGTTGCGATGAATATTAACTTGCTTTATCCGATTAAAACGAAATCTTACAAACAATTGTGCAATTAAATCTTTTCCGAGTAATTTTAGTGCTTGAAGTAATATAAATAAATACAATATAATATTTTCCAATCATAAGACAACTACAAAAATATTATAAATTCAATTCAGCTTCGAGAATATTTCATATATTCGATTCGAGTTTGCTTTGAATTTTAAAAATGTAGCTTACTTCGCACACACCTATATTCCAATAAATTCAGCCAATGTTTCCATTTAAAAACCTTTTGTCGGGGGCCTAACTATTAGTTACTTACACTAACAACATAAATGAGATTTAGTTTTATTTAGCATTCAAAGCAATTGTGCGATTTCTTTATTTCAAATGGTTAAACTTTTTCGATTTTAATAATTTATAAAAGGAACGAACACAATATGGCTTTTACAATGAAAGAATAACACAGTTCACACTTTACATTGCTGCCACTGGACAAAGAGGTAATGGCTCCCTCTTGAATAGAATTGATCGCTACCGCCAAATCCCCCGACCTAGGTTTCATTCTATCGGAACTCATCAGGAGGAAGTGTGAAACGCACAAAGCAACTTCCTAAAAGAGGAAACCAAAAACACAAAAGGAAGAAAAAGGATATTTGTAAAGAATGATAGGAACCTTAAGTAGGAACATGTAAAAGGAATTAAATAAAGGACAAACACAAGAAAAGAACACTGGATGCGAATATATAATATATCTCTATAAGGAAGACCTCTTTTCCCTTTATGAGGTAATTATATTATATTTGGAACTTTTATTTTTCTAGAAGCGGAACCTTTAAAATCTTGTTTGGAGAACAGGAACCAGAACTGATAAGTATTTCGGTTCGACTCTTGATTAGAGGTCACAGTGATGTTAAGTCTCGGCAGATACCCCCCCCCCCCCCCCCTCCAATCGAATGGTTTCACTCTTTCTCTCCACAAAAATCGGGTACATTTCCTCATTCCTATTTCATTAGCATAATTTAATATATATATATATATATATATATATATATATATATATATATATATAACACACACAGTAGCCTCATGACTTCTTTGGTGCTGACTGACAGCTGACAGCTGACGGCTTTGAAAAGTTACCAGACCAAATTATGTATCCCTACGCCGAACCACATGATCTACAAAAACATATGTTTGGCAGCTGTCACTTCTGACAGTCAAAATTTAGGTATATATCTAAATAAGTCAGCTGTGAGCTGTCAGTCAGCACCAACTGTATATATGCGTATAGCGTTGGCAAATAGTAAGACGTGGCGGGGTGGATAATCTTCCCCTCCCCTCTTTAGAATGAATTCTGTGTACGCCACTGCGTGTGTGTGGTAACAAGGCCACTCGATCCACTCAAGTCATTGTGTTGCGATACATTCCCCGGGCCTATTGATGTGACTCACGCTCTGGATACTGCATGCCATATGTGGAATGTTTAAGGTTGACTAGCACCTCTTGTTTTTACTGGGTCACACCACCCAGTCCCCCCCCCCCCCACTCCTCCTTATCGAGTCTCCTAGGATACCTGGGTAACTGCTGACCACGTTCACCACGCAATGCTCTACTATCGACAATAACTTGCTAAGATTGTACTTCATTGAAACTAAATATACAGCAATTTAGAAAACATTTTATTAGTTGAGTAATGGACGAAGAATATATTAAAGAACGTATTATTAAAATTGAGTTACTATTTAATATGAGAAATTAATTATTTAATAACAAAATGAGGTGACCTGGTGGTCTAGGGGTAAGGTGTCAGACTTCTGTGCTGGTGGCCGGGGTTCAATCCTCGGTCCCGGCAAAGATTTATCTGATTACCAAACCCTTCCTTCACCTCTGACAAGACGTGTATTAATCACAACTTGTGAATGTGTGGAGTGCCGGGCCTTCACCGTGGTTCGGATCCCACGTTAAACTGTAGGTCCTTCATTTCATCTCACAATCACCCTACCATTACACATTAGCGTAAGTGCGTATAACCCGAATGGGTAGTAAGACCCGGTACTGCTAATAATAACAACAAATGTTATTGGTATAGGGTTCAGAAAACAAGTCAAGTGAAAAGTATATAACTTATAAAATTAAATTTACACGTGGATAATTTATACAGATTAAAATGTCATGCAAAATAATACATAAATTGATTGTGATGCAACTTATCTACCTGTAAGTTTAATTTAAAACTATTACTACGGGTCCTTAAACTTGTGGTAGACCACCCATAGCCACAAGGATGGGTAATTTTTTTTTCTTTACGGGCCCCACTTATTACTCTAGTATGATTTTGGTAAGAAGAACGGTAGAAGTTAGTTACAAAAGTTACTAAAACAATTTTAATATATTCGTACGTAAAGTCATGCTATCTGCAGATGTCACTTTTGATAAATATTATCAATACCCATAGAATAACACAAATAATATAATAACATGTTATCATTGTTGGCCGCTAGTAAATATAATTTGAATTTTCTTTACTGTTCGTCCAGCCAAAATCAGGGTATACCCGTATGCATATTTAAAAAAGAAAATGCACGCGCATTAAAAAGGATAAAAAATCCTCGATACACCCGGCCGATATTTCAACCCCAACCTTACTGTCACCGTCAAACCAGATCAGATGAGACTGACGCCTTTGTCCGCGTGCCCACTGGTGTGGCTCGGGCAGTGAATAATATAATTGTAAACAAAAGTTGTCAGCATTGTTGTCTCGATGCTCACTTTCTAAGTAGTGTCATCGAGCATGAAGTCTGTACTGTCATGCAACGTTGCTACAAATGTGTGCTTACTATTATTATCATCATCATCATCATCTTATGTCACATGTGTCCCCATTCCTCGTTGGCAGACGCTCTTACAAGTAGCCTTCCGCCATCTTTATTTCACTTATAGTGCTTCCTTCATGTGCACTTGAGTTGACGTGTTTTTTCAGTAGACAGGAAGGTATTATTCCGCCATTGATGGGCGTGAGGTGAGTTCGAAACGAATGACGGAATATTCTGGTAGTCTTAACTCTCGATTCTGCCGTCATTAGAGAGATCATAAGCGTAAAGCGTCATTTCATTTATTTGTGGTATTTAACGTGCACTTTCTGAACCGACTGATTATTTCATCACACGACTTATAAACTAGCTTAAATCTAGAACCGATACAACATCCAACCCTCCCTCCCCCCATCCCGGTCATTAATTCATCGCTGTGAAGGGGAAAACCACATTTCACCGATGATAGATTTTTCAGCCATGCCAGGAATCAAACCCGGGACCCTCAATTTGGTAGAAAGACACGCTGCCGACTGAGCTAAGTTGTCGGATTAAAACATAATTCATTTCACACTTTCGCCGAAAATGGAGAAGGGGTGGAGAAGCTGATATTAACTTTTGAGTTGGGTGGGCGGGATCGTTAGTTAATTAAAACCTCGTATCTGCAGTTTTTATGACAACACATTTTTCTTGACCCTAAATGTAAAGTTATGTAAAAAGAACTATGTGTCAGTATTTTATTATTCATTTTTGTTTGTACGCACGTTATAAATTAGTTTTTAATTTACATATTGCGACAGTAGCTCCATGGCTTCCTTGGTGCTGACTGACAGCTCTGAAAAGTAACTAGACCAAATTATGTATCCCTACGCCGAACTATATGATCTGCAAAAATATGTGTTTAGCAACTGTCATTTCTGACAGTCAAATTTTAGGTCTACAAGAAACCTATATGACTGTTTTATTTATTTTTTATTTATTGTTGACCTTGATATGTTGATGGCGTAGTATTAATTTTTACTAGAATATATATATTTTTTTAATTTAGCATATAGTCCCATATTAGATTTTATTATTATAAATAAATATTTTTTTATTTTACAGATAATTTTTAATATTTTATTTTTATTTTACAGATAATTTTTAATATTTTATTTTTATTTTACAGATAATTATTTTGTTAATAATATTATTAACAATATTATAAATGTGAAAAATCTGAATGTGTAGTATTACACATAATAAAAAAAGCCACTGTCATAAACTTTTTTTAACAGTATTACAACATATTAGAAAACATTCTATAGTAGTTTAAAGTAAGAAGTGATAATAAAGTTAAGACCTAGATAGAAAACTCAGGAATAGTTATAACAAAATATATATAGATTTTAAATAAAATGAATTAGATAGTTTTAAAATTGGTATATGAATTAAGTAAATTTTAATATTCAAAAGATTGATTATATTTTGCTTTTAATTAGCTACAAAATGTAATATATAAAAATTGTCAATAAAGTAATATAACCTTATTAACTGAATTAAAACATGAGTTGACAAGGCTAAAATACACATATAACATATTAAGATGTATTTACAAAACTTTGATATAACAAATTAAGGACAAAAACAAAGTTTAAAGATCAACAGTTTTGTAAATTAGGTAATAAAATTGATTTAGCGGGTTATCATTTGCCAATGAGGTTTAATAAAGTAATAAAGATATTCTTGTTAGAACGTTTTTGAAGAATATAATAATTTTTATTTTAAGTTTATGTATAAAATCTAAGCCTTATCTTGGTTCATTCAATACCATTACTCCTTGTCATAATCAGCCATTAGAATTATGGTGATTTATATTCTTCCGACATGTTTCGGTATAAAAATATCATAATCATGGACACCCTAAAATGAAATTAAAGAACCAAGAATAAAACTTGAGAATTATTTTGTACGGAAATCTTTGATAAATTACTGTTATATTTATGAAATTGTAAAAGACAATTAATAAACAAACAAACTTACCAACGTCGCTGTGCGGGGCAGGAAACTATCCTAATTAACAAAAAATCTATTTTATATTCACTCCTCTTAAACAGTTATAACAGTCTAATAAAAATGCAATAGTTTATAACTTAAAGTCTTAGCCTGGTATTTATTTAATCAAAACTAGAGACAGACTTGCAAGTATTTTTATAACACTTCACAGATTTTTTTGGAATACTATAAAAATCCTAAAACTCGAGGTTTAGCCTAGAGGGCAACACAACACAATCTTGGGGCTAAAAGATTTATTTCATAGTCTTGATAGACTTAAATTTTCGAATAATGTATATTGATCACTGAGAAACACTCGCTATTTTTTTTATCGCACGCTTTAATATTATATTAGATAAATAATTATTCAAAGATCACTAAAAAACCGTTTATTTCCCAGGATAATACGCTTACACACCGAAATAATATTCACAAAAGAACACATGGATTACTAAGTAGCCGAATTAATATTAAATAAAGACACTGTATTATTCAAATTTGTAATAAGATTATTGACGGTTACAATAGACACACCTAAATACAAAGCAATAGTATTCAACTATTAAATATTTTGTTCTTCAACTTGTTGACTCACGCACGTGGTTTTATTAACTGTATTTTATCCGCTAATTCACTGTTATAATGTATATTTAAAATTGTTAGATTTTGGTTATGAGAATAACCGACCGTTTGGTTGGTTGTTTAGTATTGAAGTTTTCTTTTCCTGTTTAATTCTATTTAATTATTAAAAGCAAGATAACATTAAAAGTGGCCTTATATGCGGAAAACAAATATTGCCACTGGATAGAAGCTATGGTGCCAGTTAGTGACGTAGAGGAACTTGTTGCAGGTTTTACGTCGAGTTGTATTATAATACTCTTGTTTACAAAATTTAAACTTTAAATTATTTCACAAACATTGTGTATGTCCCCCCCCCCCTTATTATCACAAACCATTTATTTATGTTAAAGATATGCTAGGGCAGTTATAAAAATATCTATAACTGAATATAAACCATTAAATGTAGAATTTAACTAGACTTTTTTTTTCTTAAATTTCATTATGTAAAATAAAATTAAACTGTAATCTTTGGGGAAGTATTGTTAAAAGTGATTTATAATATTTTTTAGTGATGATAATAATAGTAGTAATTGGTAAATAATAATTATTTCTAAATATATTGACAAAAGTTACTTTCAGACAATGTTGGTATTACTGATACAATCAGCTAGTTTCTGCTAGCTGTCATGTAAAACCAAAGAAATTGTAAGTTTACAGTAGCTCATAAGAAAAATATGAACATGCTTGATTATCAAGGAGTTAAGTATAATAAAAGACACTATTTTACTCCCCCAAAAAATCCTTCAGTCAATACATTTTGTTTAATTTTCTACATTTTATTATAAGCTATCTCAACGGCTTGCCAATATTTGGTATAAGTTCTGGGCCATTTAAATAGAAACATTTTAAATTAAGAGAAAGAGTGCTCGTCAAATTACAAAATACTTTATTTAAAAAAACTGGTTTAATTCCACGATTATTATGACTGATTCATCCAAATACGGTTGAGATAACTATTTGTAGAAAATTAAATTAAATGTATCTACTTGAACAATATTTAATTTATTTTGGTCAAAAAATATTTATTGTCATAAAAACTGAAAAATTATCAACCTTAATTCGCGTTCCATTTCATTCCAACTTAAAACGTAAACACTTAGAGGATAAACAACTTTGTGACTCTTCAAAAAGGGTTCCTTTGTGTTTTTTCTAGGGGTATTTAACGTAGGACTGGACCATCCCATACAATGTAACCCTTCTCACAAACTAACTTTACTCTAGAACAAACATCTCACACAGTCCTCAGGCCTTCATTTCATCGCCGAAAAGGGGGAAACCCTTATTTCACCTAAGATACACTTTTCTTGCCGTGTTGGGATTCGAAGCCATTACTCTTTAGCTTAGTAGAAAGACTCATAAAATTAACCAGTCAATGGCTCGTGTTTGAATATAAACTTTACTAAAATGCATCTCCCTGGTACCTTGTCATCAGGTGGTCCCAGTTATTAATAACTCGGTGTGTTTAGTACTTGAAAAAGCAATCAATAAAAATACGTCTTTTTTCTTTCTCATCCACCAACCCAGCATTAAAATCTGTGCTGTTGTGCTTTTGTGACAGTGATCTGTCTATTAGCAGTTTTTCCTATTAATATCAATGCCAAATAAAGCAAATGTACTCCATTCCGATAATTTACCTTGTAATGAGAAGAAATAAACTCAATTTATAAATACTATAATCAACATTTAATCTGCCGGGATTGAACTCTGAACACAATTAATTAATTAATTAGTAAGCAGATGCGTTACCAAATCTTTTTGAGAGAGAGAAAAAACACATGTTGAGACATTATTCACTAAAAATAACTAACAGCCCATTCGTTTAGTGGAAGTGTGAAGTGCTCTGCGGCCAGAAAATTTATCTGCATGGTGTGTCTTACTACCTTTAATCTAGGAGGTCCGTGTTCGATCACAACCATTGCACTGAAGGTAGTTTTGTAAATTGTAGTTTTCCATCCTACCAGCATGCGAATGCTGCTCTAGTTCTTCATATAGTATGCCCATCTTCGCTTTAAGTTATCTTGTCATTGGGAGAGTGGGTTGGTCTGTTTCCTTTCTGAGCCTATAATAAAAGTTTAAGAATCAAGTCGTCAGTCCTAAGTCCATAAACGACTTATGGATATTTTACGACAGTTATAAAGGTTATCAAATCTACTTTTATACACCATAGGTTTGTATGCTCTTTATATGTGGTGACAATTTATGGAACTCTAGCCAAAATATTGACATTTTCTAGTGGCAGATGTGAATAGACTAAATTTCCTCTGAAATTCTACCTTCTCTATATGAAAAGTTTAGTTAGGTGAGAATATTTTTTATCACTATAGCGTGTAGATACAAATTTGTTTTAGACTAGGGATGTGTATACTTTGGCTACCTACTAGAAGGCCAAATAAAATATCTAAAACATTTAGTGGGACTTTCATTCATTAATATTACTTCAAAATTCGTTTAGAAAAATAAACACACAAAATAGACTGACATGAATAAGTTTAATTACATTGAGAATGTATAACAATCATAAACACCTACGTGACTTAGTATGTTTTTAAGTTCGATCAGAAGATTTGTATGATGAGTGAAAGTGTGAAGTGATTCACAAGAGAGAACACAGATGCTCATCACTCATCAGTGAGTAATTTCTTAATATCACTTTTCCTGATTGAAAACACTAGTTAGCATAAACTAGGGATTCACACACTACCATATATTTTTGGACATGATTTGCCAAATTTTAGGAAATGTTGATTTTGGAATGGTTTCAGCTTTGTTGTTTTTTTTTTAAAGTCTTGCCTTGCAATGTAACGCATTTAAATTATTTACCCAGCGGGATGGCTTGAACACACCCTCATCGGCGTGAAAGGAGTGTGGGAAAACATTAATAGAAAACAATCCACGGTATATCTAAATGGGATTCGAACCCAACCTTCCCGTTGACAGGGAACCAGACTAAATAAGCTTGACATTAGATTACGTCCACCGATTTTGGTTCGACCTTTCTGTTCCCAGTTTCGAGCTGGGCGCTTTAAACTGCGTGACTACTGGTCATTATTATTATTATTATTATTATTATTAGCACTGCATCTTACTACCCGTTCGGGTTATACTCATTTACGCTAAGGCGTAGGCCTAATGGTAGGGTGATTGTGAGATGAAATTGAGGACCTACAGTTTAACGTGGGATCCGAACCACGGTGGAGGCCTGGCGTTCCCCACATTCACAGGTTGTGATTAATACACGTCTTGTCAGAGGTGAAGGAAGGGTTTGGTAATCAGATAAATCTGTGCCGGGACCGAGGATTGAACCCCGGACCTCCAGCACAGAAATCCGACACCTTACCCCTAGACCACCAAGTCACCAGTAAGTGTAATAAATAAAATTTGTGTCAGAAAAGGTTCATTTAGTGGTGGGTTGAGGCCATCTTTACTCGCTGTATACTCGTCAATATTTAATTGAGTGACGGCTCGCTCTGGATATTTAAAAACATCGCAGGTTTTTAATGGAGCGCAGGCTTAGGGCTTATTTATCTTTGATTGTGTTTTATGTCTTGGGAGTTTTATGTTGGGCAACTATTTGATGATCTGACATGTTTGTTTCCACGACTGGTGAACAGGTTATCTGGCGATTCTCGTCAAATATCTGACGTGCTGGTGTTTATGATTGGTCACCGCTTATCATTGGATATTTGGTTCTATACCATTGAACTTCTTTAGTAGCTACGCTTAATATATGAATATTAATACGACTGTAAAGTGAATGCGGGAGCGGCGCGCTGACTACAATTTTTCCAAAAATTAGGAAATAAAATAAGATGCTCTTTCGAATGGAACTGTCCTTAAAATGAGTAGTCCTTCCTACTCCATTGGCAGATCCAGCATTTGCTTCATTTGACGCATGAAAATTACTTGTTAAAAAATAATTTAAAAAACTCCAAGGCGTGAGCCCGAAGCGAGCTACATTGACCGAGCGGCTGCCACTGTTAGCGATGGTAGTGCCAACATTTACGGGTATAAGGTGTTGTGTGGTCAGAACATTGAACCCTCCTGCCACTAATCTCAGTTTTCTAGACTAGAGCCACTATTTCTTTATTCAAGTAGCTCCTCATTTGTCCCCGCGAGGCTGAGTTGACCCCGTTCCAAACCCACTGCTTCACAGAAAAATCTGGATGCACCGGGAAGTAATTAAAATGTTTAAAAAACGTATTCTCATGCTAAAATAAGGTAAATGCACCCACCATAGGAAACCAACTGAATGTCTCACATTAGGAGGAGAAATGGCTTATTGAGTGATGTCGTAGAGTTATAGAAGGTAAAGAGAAAGGGACCAGGAAGACCGAAAATGCAACTAATGTATGACAAACAAGGAAAGAAGATAAAGTTTCAGGATATAATAATAATAATAATAATATTTAGCACCGCGTCTTACTACCCGTTCGGGTTATACGCTTTAAGTACTAATTACGCTAATGGATTAGGAATTGGGAAGGTTGAATTAGAGGAAGTGAACCCGCATTTGCGTGGAAGGAGAGTGGAAAACAATTTAGGAAAAACCACCCCAAGTTCACCCGACCGAGATTCGAACCTCGATCTCCCCGTCCTCAACAGTCGAGCCCAACACTACAAGCGCGTTAGCCAACTACGCCACCGAGGCGGGTTTCAGGATATAACAAAGGAAGCTGCTGTGAGACTCAATTTGGACAAGGCAACGGACCTGTCGAAAGACAGAGCACCTAATGTTAATAAAAATAATAATAACTTTACAAGGGCAAGAACCTTTGATACATCCCCTGGGACCCTGGGTAAGAAACCTCCAAAGAAGGGGATATACTTTAAAAACCCATTTGTGGATAAAATTTTCCTGTGGAAGCTTAGAATTTATATTTATTAAAACAAGATTTTTTGCAATACTTTTGAATTTTGTAATGTAATTGATTTGCCCCTGAAAATTATGTGAAAGCATTGACAATAATATCGTCCTAATTTTATAAACGTATTTAATTTCATTTAAATTATGTAGTATATTAAATGGCGCTTAAAGCACTTCTTCTTCTAAGAAGGCAAAAGCCACTGGACAGTGACGTCACGCACGTGACACCATTCAAGTCATTTTGACTGTATATATATTTCAAATAATAACTTCTTCTTCTCGAAGGTTCGAAGAGAGATTTTAAAATGTAACTTGAGTCAGTTTCCGGCTCTCGAAGCTTCTAGTAAGACCGAGATGTTTTTGTCTTGTATTTTGTTTTTCTAAACTAAACCTTCTCGAAGCTTCCAGGAGCAAGGGATATATACAAAGAATGGTGCAACGTAAAGGCAGTTGGTGTCCAGAACTGACAGAATTCACTTGGGGTCCAGCAACACCCATCCGGGCTCATACAATAGGCCGCGTATATATTTCAACTACATGATCTATTTTCTCATTAAATAAACAGATTCAGAAATAAAAAACATGTCAAAATAATAAATGTTTATTAATTATAATTCTTCAATTGGCGTCCATCGCGGCAGTAAAATATCAGAACAACATAATTGGCGCACAACGTAGGGACCCGTAATTCCAGAACGTTTCAATTTTATGATAAATATCCACATATTTTCGCGTCACCCGTAGGGAACCGTGATGACACCTCCTTTGAGAATCACCGATTGTGACGTCATTGTTTCAACGTCCTTTCATAATCAGTATTATTTTATACTGATTTGCACAGCTAGGTTTTAAAATCTTTCTCAAATTAATCTTTAGCTAGTCCTTGACCAAGTCACGGGGTTTGTAATAAAGCCCAGATTAAGTTAAGACGTATTGTGACATTTTTTAATATATAAATCTACATTACTAGACTTTTTTTTAAACCTCAACCACTTTTTTACGTAATTGGGAACCCTGTCACAAAAGCGTCTTTAAATTCACTGATTTAAAATAAATGGTACAACAAACTCGTACAAATATTCTAATATAGGCATTGTATTATAGGTTTGAACCAAATTTTCAAATATAGGTTTTCAGTAAATTACCCTTGAGTTAATTTTACTCAGGAAAACAAACATAATATCTTGTTGGATCATAATAAACTCTCCTCATAATAAATTAACTTTAGACACATTTTTGGAGCGTTTAAAAAATCTCAAATTTAATAAATTCATTTATTTTATAAATAGCCTCAAATTAGTTTTATTTGTTAAAATAAAAATATATTCTCATTTTTCTTGACAAACAATTCTCACATACCCATTTTAAGCTACATCTTAAAAGTTATATTTGAAAGTTAAAAATTGAATAAAATCTTTCATTAGTAGGCCTAAACTACCCTTTACAGCTACCCCTTTTTAGCCAAATAGTTAAAAGAAAATCTTAAAATATTTTATTTAAAAATCAGACATCAGTAATCTACCCTTAAACGAATTTTTCAAAGAAATTAAGTAGTACATTTTTATTTGTAATGTCAAACATTTATCAATTTTAAACAAAATCCTTATTGCCATTTTCGAAATAATTAGAATTTTCGAAAATTACTCATAAGTAAATTTCCATTTAACGAATTTTCACCCAAAAATTGAATACGTATATATACACTGTTATTTTTCAGGTCAAACACTTCCTAGATAATTATTTTTAATCGTTAAAGCCATTTTTGAAAAATTGAAATTAAAAAGAATCAAACATTATACAACCACCCTTAATTTGAGGGCTAGTGTCAAAATCATATAAATATCCAAAGGTATAGCCTATAAAATCTAATTGCCGTATCAATTTTGAACAAAATCCATCAAACTGTTTTGGATCCGTTGTCAGGGACAAGCAGACAGACGAATAAACAAACATTTATTAAATCCACATTTTTGGGTCCGGGGTCACATTAAACTTAGTTAGATTCGTCATAATCTCGTGATCAATTTTTTTAAAGATTACAATACTTCCTTTTGATATGAGAAAGTAAAAATATATTTAGTAGAACTTGAGAAACAGTTGCCGAACAAAATTCTAGTTTTATGAAATTTCAGCTTGCCTTTTAATATTATTTGAAATTTGAAATTTTTGGACACATTCTTTAAAAAAAGAGATTAAAAAAGTTATATGGAACTTCGGGAATCATGGTAGAAAGTAATCGCTTCACGTTTTAAATGATTGATGAGATGGAAAATGAAAATTCAGTGGCCGCATGGTCTAAGGCGTTATTCTCCAAGAGACTAGACTGCTGATGATGGAGGGATTGGGGTTCGAATCTCGTTAGGGTGTTTTGAGAATGTTTTTAAAGAATTGTTTTTTCCACACTCTCTAACGAAAATATGGGTACACTTTCTCTAAAATTCAACCTCCCTCATCCCTAACACGTTTGAGTAATTAGTACATACGTGTATAGCCCTAGCGGGTAGTAAGCCACTGCTAAGAAAAAAAAAAAATGATGTTAAATGTTCTGAAGCGCGGTTAGATAAGAGTTGGTCGTTAATAATTCGTGAACTAAGAATATTTAAAACAATTTAACCAGTTGTTCTCTATGGGTGTGGAACTTAGTATCTTATCTACATGACGAAAAGACACTCAAGGTGTTCGAAAACAAGGTGCTTGGAAAGATATTTGGTCCGAAAAGGGATGAAGATATTAGGGAGTGGGAGAGGTTACATAATGATAAGTTACATACGCTGTACTCATCACATGATATTGTTAGGATAGTCAAGTATATTGGGCTTATAAGATAGTTTCGCACCCTAGCTTCCCCACTCTCTCCCGGCCCCATTTCTATCAACACCCAGTTGTCTTTCTGTTGGTTTGACACTATCTCAATTCCCTCCCACACCTGTTATTTTATTCGTCAACAGGAGACAATTGCTCATTTCTACCTGAGGATGAATAAAGTTGGGGGATTTCCTCTTGTTTGGCCAGTATAGTCGGGGGAGTTGCAGGGGTTATGATGGGAGTGGTTGGGGAATATGTTGGTGCCAGAAGCTCTATCTGTTGGTATGTTGGTGTATAAGTTTGGAACCTGTTGAAGTGCGATATTTTGGCCATAATCAAGGCCGTAGATGGGGGTTCAACGCTCCCCCCAAAAGTTTTATGAACAAAATATATATGGCTTTATTTATAGTTCAAACAATATCAAAATTAAGTTACAAGTACAAATTAGGGGACTTTGTTACCATAAAAAGCACTTCAGAGAGCTTCTAGAATGTTTAAATATATAGATTTTTCATAGCCACCGCCAATTGTAGGATTTGCTCACCCCCTCACCCCCACCCCCACCACCACCACCACCACCCGCCCTCTCCCCGGAATTATTGGTTGGCTACGGCCTTGGTCATAATACATCCCTTATTTCCTATTGACTAGTCAGCAAAGTGGGGGAAGTTGATTACAGGAGTGGGAGTACCAGAAGCTCTATCTGTTGCTCTGTTGATATATATTCGACCGAATCTATGCTCTGTTGATATATGGTGCCTTCTCTCCACTCAGGATAGGGATAGATGGCTCTCATTCATGAGTGCGGTGACGAACTTTCGAGTGCTTAATGCCACAGAGTCAGTAATAGTTCGTAATGACTTTATAGCGTGTGCGAATTACAAAACCGATGGTGATAGTAAACAGATGTTAAAGCTCTGCTGGCTTTATCTGATGACATCACAAGTTACGTCACGGTACACTTGTTATTCTCGGAGTTTATGAACACTATCCCTCTCAGGCCTCAGCACTCGCGAGATTGCCCTCGAGAAAGGTCACCCGTTCACGGCCTCTTGAGGTCAAACTCTGTCCACAATACGGCGCGGAGAAAGTTAACGACAGAACCATCTATGGTGGTGTTATTTTGTTATAAAATTGGTACTTTTGATTGCTTTTAACTCTACCTGCTCTCAAAGTGGATGGTGTTCACAAAAATAATTGACCAACAACGTGGCCTACTTACATAGATTAGCCGACCTTAGTTCGACCTTGGGTGGAGTTATGGGCTTAACTAATTGTGTATGAGGTATTTTATTATGTTTTTAAGTAAAGTATAAATCTGACACCTTAATTCATGGGGATAAATCGATGCTAGGGGGACTGGCTGTTGTGTGTTATCTCTAAACTTGGGTTATATCCCAATTTTCTTATAAATTGAAATGTATGACAGCTATAAAAAGTTACTATAGCTTGACAAACATATTTACTTGCGACCAATATTGATTACATTTTATTATAGGCCCTATTATTTGTGTTATTTTATAGTTATTTATAATATATTTTAAAAGTGAAAATTGCGGATAATATGACTTGATGTATGAATATATTAAAATGGTTGTATTAACTTTAGTAACTACCAGAAACTGTTCTTTTAACCAAAATCAGGGTAGACTATAGATCTACTTTCACATAATATTCATACGTCAAGTCATGTGATCTGCAGTTGTCAATTTTGCTAGAAATTATCCATACGTATAAAATAGCTTAGTATATAAAATAGCCGAGTATATAATTGTAAAGGAAGGTATTAAATTAACTTTTCGGCCGAATTACAAATGTAACGAGTATTTATTAAAATATTATCAATGTTGGCCACATAGTAATGTGTTTGTATTTTCTAAAAGGTGCTCCAAAATGTTCGTTCCTAAGAAAATCAAGATATAGGTACTAAGATTTTTTTTTGTACCACGCCTTTCTACCTGTCCGGACTATCTACTAATATTTAATCACGCTAGTAGGATAAGGCCGAAGAAGGTAGAATTTAAATTAAATGCACTCTCACTTGCGTGGAAGGAGAGTGGGAAACCATTTAGTGAAAAAAAAAACAATTCCAGTAGACTACACCTAGTCAGGATTTTAACCATGATCACTTCATCACTGACAACCCAAACAAGACGAGTTCACTGATGCTGGTACGATATAAGAAGTTGGTTCACAAAGTGCAAGTTTAATACATAAATATAAGACACTGGAACAGAACCATAGTAAATTGTGTTGTTCTACCAGGAAGAACAACGTGTCATTTAAACCCTTAGTTCTCTCACTGCTGCCGTGAGCAAAGATAGCTATTTCGGTCATTATTGTTCATGGCTTTATTTGAGTACAGTTTCTGTTTTTAAATCTAAACTACAGTAGCCCCATGTCTTCTTTGGTGCTGACTGACAGCTGCTAGACACATGTTTTTGCAGATCATATGGTTAGGGATAGGGATACATAATTTGGTCTGGTAACTTTGCAAAGCCGTTAGCTGTCAGCTGTGAGCTTGTCAGTCAGCACCAAAGAAGCCATGGGGCTACTATAGCATTCTAAACTGGCCATTTATTTTGATCAGACTATACAGTATTAAATGCTCCCACAAATGTATTTGGATATAGTCTGTAGGTAGACAAATGTTATTTAATGAGAGGTTTATATTGAATATTGTTGGATAAGTTGGACCTTGTTGAGTGTTAAAGGCTTAGGGAGGTTAGATAGAGTTAATACAAATTGCTGGAGATTATTTTGAGCGCTTTGGATGTGTTTTGGAGACCTTTGAATATTTTAAGATTCTTTTAGTTGGCAAATTTGAGATTGTTGAATATTGTCGGAGATTTTTGAACCCTTTTTAAGATTGTTTCATGGACATTTCCGACTTTTTAATCTTTCGGTAGTCCCGTCAACCTCTTGGAATTACTGTTAATCTATACTAATTACATTATAATATGTAAAGCTCTTAATATTTCATAAACCCCCTGCGGTGGCCT
This sequence comes from Timema cristinae, assembly GCA_039000515.1. Taxonomy (NCBI): domain Eukaryota; kingdom Metazoa; phylum Arthropoda; class Insecta; order Phasmatodea; family Timematidae; genus Timema; species Timema cristinae. Next base: position 16,658,578 of record JBCFYV010000935.1, read on the forward strand.
CATGGTCTAAAGTGTCATTCTCGCAATATACAAGACTGTAGATGACGGGAATATTGGGGTTCGAATCTTGGTTGTGTGTACAAAGATGTTTACAAAATTGTTTTCCAGTCTCCCTCCGCGCAAATGGAATACACTTCCTCTGAATTATCCTTACTTATCTTTATCCATTTATCATAATTTTAGTACTTAGGAGTATAATCCGAACTGTTAGTAAGACGCAGTGCTAAAAAAAAATCAAAAATATTGTTAGCTTCCTGTGAACTCCCGTTAGTCTAGAAAAGTTCTTAAAGCCTTACGAACATAATTGAAAAAGTTTATTTTGGAAGTCTCTAAGGCCTGGAGTCTTAAGCTACTATCACAAGACACTTGCTATAAATCAAGTGTGTTAGCTAGCGACTAGATATCTGTATACTAGCTAGTAACAGAAACGGGACTAGAGTATCCACACGCTGCTAGTTTGGTACTAGATTCTAATGCAAATATTTTGGAACGTCAGAGATTAATTTTGAGTGCAACAGCTGCAGTAATTATTAATAATATTGAATATTATGAAAGGAAGAGTAGGAAAATAGTATGGACACGGGACTGGCTGGAAAGACGAAATAATAGTCGTGGGATGATAAAAATTATACATTCGGAGGTTAGGTAATATACATTTGGGGTGACATTAACGTTTAGTATTTTACCAAATTTATATTCATTTATTTACGATGTGGTCAGACGCTCCTAAGTCCATGGGTGTCCAGGTATATTATCCTTGATACACAAATGTTCTTTTTTAGGCCTACGCACACTTTATATTCTAAAAATAACAACCACCCAAGGTTAGCATGTTATCAAGTTTATTTAGATTAAAATTGGGTCTGGAACACAGTTTGTCGTTTTTAGATGGCATGTTTTAAATTAAATATATATTAAATATATTGTCATATTTAGCAATTTGGTATTATATAAATAAAGGATGCTTAGAATAATTTTCTGCCAACAACAAAATCACATCCGATGACCATGTTGGCGCCATTTCTACCATTTCTCTACACACAGTCTCAGCGCGCATTGATTGGTTGAATTACACAGACTAGTGTCGAAACTAGTACGAAAATAGCGCCTCTTCTATCCTCACAACTAGATTTAAAGTACGAGCTAGTGTCGTGTGATACGGATATTACGAAAGCCTCGTAGGTTCGATGCCTGACGCACACAATCTTGGTCAGCGACGAACCTTACGCTCGTAACTAAATAATTGCGATACTATTATAATGGCATGGGGGGTACTAGCCCTGGTTAGCTAGAGGATGTCACTAATCATTGAAATAATAGTGTGGGTGAGTGTAGGAGGTTTATGTATCTCCCAATGTGAGCCGTGCTCCTAATTTGGAATACGCACGTATTGTTGTTTAAACACGGAGAGGCCAAGCCTGTGTTGGTAGTCTCCCGGTACTCTTCATGTGACGTGCTTGGAATGTGTGGCCTCCACAGGGTGTTCACAAACATATACTCGTACTAGTATTAATATATAATACGACACAATCGTACACACTTTCTCATTTTGTCTATTATGTATAGCTTCAAAAAATGGGTTTTAATATAAAGGACCTTTAAGTCAGTTTTATTTATAAAAAACAGACATATTGTTAATAACAATAGAAAATCTTTATACATAAATTTTTAAAGTAAATTGCTTAAATATTTTTAACAAATAGCATATGTTTAAATAAGGGCTTAGAAAGCTCATTTTTCTAAGGGGTCCGTTAGAAAATTTTATTTTACCATTACTTTTAGCCTATAAAATTTTGTATACGTACATATGGACCATCCAATGTGGGATACATCAAATACCAGGGTAGGTCCGATAGTGATCAATAAACCCTTATTTTAAGGGCTAGAATCAAGGTAAAACCATATAATGTCTAAATATCAAGTTTGAACAAAAACCCATCAAACCGTTTCTGTTGTGAAACCAGGTACAGGCAGACAAATCGAGGGATACAGTTTCCAGATACACTTTCTTAGGTTCAGAGGCACAAAAATAACATGATTCATCATAATCTTGAGGTCGAATTTTTTAACAACTACAATATTTTCTCTTTATATGAGAAAGTAAATATAGATATGTTCAAAAAAAAAGTGTTTTGTAAACAAAACTATATTAAAATAATATTGTTATTTTAAAACTTAAACATAAGCGAATATAATATTTTTAATACCATCAGCATTGACGTTATAATTCTCCACCCGCACCATTAAGCACATGGTCAAGATCATTAAGTCTGGTTTGCTAGTGACGGGGACGTCCCATTTTTTAAATATTAAAATTTAAAAAAATCATCACTAAGCTACCACTAAACGAATCTACCCCCCTCCCCCCCCCCCAAAAAAAAACAAGTATTCAGTTTTATCTGTTATGTCAAACACTCCCCAAATATAGATATTAAGCCATTTTCAAAATATTTTAAATTTTCGAAAGTCCCTCATTTGCAAACTACCCTTTAAAAATCCAAGTATACGGTGTTATTTATGAGGTCAACCCCTCCCTAGCTATTAATTCTAAATAAAACTCTTAATTTGAGGGTTAAGGTAAAATAAAAACATAAATATTAGGAATTGCTTTATAATCTATACCATCTATATTTCGAGTTTGAACAAAATCCAGCCATTTCAAATCTGTGGCCGGGGACAGACAATCAGGTGGACAGACAGACAGATGGTTGGACGGACAAAAGTGTAGAGAAGAACAAGTACTTAGCTAGTACTCAATACAATGTTCATTGTTCTAATGATAATACAGTCTATCGTTGGCTCTAACTATCTCTAAAGAGAGGCAGGGAAGAGGGTAAGTGTTTAGTAACTGTACACAATTACCCTCCTAGGTGGCGTAGTTGGTTAACGTGCTAGTTTCGTGTTGAGCTAGACTGCCAAGTAGTGGGAGATCGTGGTTCGAATCTCGGTCGGGTGAACTGAGGGAGGTTTTCCATAAATTGTTTTCCACTCTCCCTCCACGCAAGTGCGGGCTCACTTCCTCTAAATTCAACCTTCCCAATCCCTAATCTATTAGCATAATTAGTACTTAAGCGTATAACCTGGACGGGTAGTAAGACGTGGTGCTAAACAAACAAATAATGCCCAACTTGTACAAGCACATATAATCTTCACTAAAAAAGTCACATTAACGTTTCTTTTTCTACAGTCAAAATATGTATATTTTGTGGGAGCATTTTATTTTGTGTACGGGTTGTCCTTAAATTACGCGAGGCTTTTTTTAATCGTGATTTTTGACCCCCAATCCCTCCACGTAAGGGATCGTAAGATTTTTCCATCACCCCCTCTCTCACATATTACGTATTTTTTTACGATTTGGTAAATCTGATCTGATTGTTTTAGTCGTTTAGATAGTTTTAGAAAATTAATTGAAACTAAAACGAATGATTAGACATTATAGAATACTTTAATTGCAGCATTGATCCGACACCTTACCTCAGTCGGTAGCGTGTATATCTACTGAAAGCCTATATTTATTTTCTGACTTTTTTTTTTATAGATGTTGTCTCTCCATAAACATTGATAGAAATCCTTACGTTACAAGATGCATTCTGACTTCCTTAGCTGAAACCCCTCTTACCCTCCCCCCCCCTTCCAGGCCTTACGTAATTTAAGTACGGCTCTTAGGGAGACAAGATACACTGTTGGATTTCAATCGAAAGAAACTTTTTTTTCACAGTTACAAAAGCTAGGAAAACCAATTTCATTTACCCACTTCAGTGGCCTCATGGTCTAAGCCGCTACTCTCACTATTGACTAGACTGCCGATGACGGGGAGATCGGGGCTCTATTCCAGTCGGGTATACTGAGTCCCCTCCCCCCTAATCACCCCGAAAATGCGGATACACTTACTCTAAATTCACTCTTTCTCATCCCAAACCCATTAGCCTAATTAGTACATAAGCTTATAACCGAATAGGCAATAAGACGCGGTGCTTAAAAAAATCATATATTAAGTGTACGCAAAGAACTGTAGTTTGCAATTGTCACTTTTTTATAGTTAATATAATATAATAGATATATGTGAAGTAGCACTTATAATAAAATAAAATTTTACCAATTCTAACAGCAAAATAAAATGAGCTAGATTTTCTAAACCCTCCCGTCTAACGTAATATTTTTATATCAAAGTTCCGTGGGGTCAAATGGGCTCTTAAGAGGGGAGCATCGCGTCACTTTGAGTTGACAATGCGTTGTTTGTTCGTTGCCCCAACTACCTACATTTTTCATCTTTCCTCTTCAGTGTGGTGGGGAAAGACCAGTGATCTCTAGATTATACTGGACGGACATAAACATACGCATTGCCAATTACCAAAGCGTGACGCTCAAGTTTATCGTCTGCTTCATTGTGGGAGACCAAATTTAACAGTTTCTTTCGATGTTCTTATATGAAAACAAGTATCTGATGAATAAAAGTGTTATTGTTTGAACATAATGAAGTTTTATACCACACTTGCTTGAAGAAACATTTACATTAAAGGCTATACAATTCAGTTTTACAGGTAATACTGCAAAAATACGAATAAAATCTTTAATACATTTAAATATGTAGTTATCATCCATGTTGTTTACAGTCTGCCAAGATAACATTTATATTTAAAATTGGCCATTAGCTTGTATATTGGTTTCAGAAACCATATTATATTGAAAGTTTGATAAATAAGAATATGATATCGTAAAACGTGATTACATTTGTTTGAATGACAACTTTTGTGTAGTAGCAATACATTCAAACTATCACTTAGGTTTTAGACTTGAAGAAAGTATTATTATATTACCTTTTTAAAAAAAAAGTTGGCTCATATCTTGTCTATCGCTTTCAGAAAAAATATTATGTTGAAAGTTCGATAACTATTATAAAACAAGTTATCTAAAAACTGTATTACATTTGTTTGAATTAAACAATTTGTGTAGAAGTCTTTCTTTCAAAATAAAATGTAGGTTCTAGGCTTGTAGGAAGCACGGTATTTAATAACCCTTGATTTTAGTAGGAATCCCAATCTGTAAGGCTTTATTTCGTACCAGAATACTACTATAGGGTAGGAGTCTGATACTAGATAAAGCCTTCCAAACAAGCTTCCTTAAAAAAATCATCGTATATATTAGCCTACATCAACTTATTTAAAGAAAAAACTCAGCAGTTTTGAAGTTTTTTATACTCTTCAAAGCTTTTACTAACAAATTTATCTAATATAACTAATCACACATTGTTTTATCTCATATATTAAATCAAATTAATGAACGATGTCTAAATGTCACATTGCCTTGAATGGGTGTAAGAGAGAAAGAGATACCCGAAAGTTTCCTTCTCTCTTAAACAATGGTTTGCAGACAACGGCTCGAAATTTCCAGCCACAGATGTCCATCCATTTATATCATAGAAATTATTCAAATCAATGGGAAAGACGAGCTACAATCCAACAGTCGACTTTGTATATGAAGTGGGGGGGGGGGGGGGGCGAATCCGAAAAGAAACCAGGGATTTAATTTATCCCATCCTCGTCAGACACATTAGATCAGTTGGTAGCACGCCCAGCTACTAAGTTAAATACTCAGGTTAGATTCCTGGTAGAACTAAAAATGTACCATTGGTGGAATTGGGGCTTTCCATTTGACGGTGATGAATTGATGGACGGGCCACTGGGTGTTGTTTTGTTTTTTCTAGAGTGATGAGCTTTAATTAAACAAAAATAATTAAAATCTTTTGGCTTAACTTTGTGAACGATCAACAAAAATAATCAATTCATGTGTTAAATTTATAGATAGCCCTCTAATAGCCAATATTGGTACCGCGGTCAGAGTGCGAAGCGATATAAACTGTTTTTTTCATAGCCAACCGTTCGGGTTATACGCTTATATACTAACTACGCTAATGGTTTTACGGATGAGGAGAGTTATTATTTAGAGGAAGTGTACCTCAAATTTGCGTTAAGGGAAAGTGGTAAACCATTTAAGAAACCTCTTGCAGTACACCCGATTGAGATTCGAACCTTGATCTCCCCGTCTTCAGCAGCTTAGTCTACTTGACCACGCGACCTTCAAAGTGGGCCAGAAGGGTTCTTTATTGCAAACATTGGCTGAATGTGATTAAAAATGTTAACCTATTCGGAAATAATTATAATTTGCTTAGTATTACTATATTAACCATAAAAAAAGTGTTATCTAACGATTCTATTAATACTTTCAGCCAATGTTTTTAATAAAGAAACTTGTGTCACCCTCACTCTCACCGTAGATTAGCTATACTAGATGGAGGGAGCTTCTTCCACAACAACTTGTAGTTTGTGTGGTCTTGCAATAAAGAAGACCTGACGTCATCGCTTGTCCTGTCCCGTGCAGAGAACACACCAAACTTGACTGCCATCGTGCCAAGATATTACGTCGGATTGTTTGAGACCCACCACAGACTTGATACGTCACGTAAATGTCAAATAGTAATTCTACCCGACAAAGGTCAACTTGGTAAATAATGGGTTAGATCCAGGCTATGGAGTTCTTGAGGCCAATATTCGTAGTAAGGGCCTTTTAGAAAATACAAAGATAATTGTATGGTCAAAGTCGTTAACATTTCATTATATTATTAGTGCTTTTTATAGGTATTTATCATATTTGTCAAAAATGACAACTAAGGATAATGACTTGACGTAGGAATACGGAATGTAGATCCAGTAACTTTTCTATTTATAAGTTAGGGTTTTTCCTATGTAAATTTAACTGTACTTCGTAATTAGCGGGATGATTATATTCAAAATTTCATTCTAATGATGAATATTATTGAAACAAATTTTGATTTTCCCCGATCACAAATACTTTTTATTATTTTTATTTTCCATATAATTGCTTATTTAGGGCTTTTATTGTAAGCCTACCTATATTTTCATAATACAAAAAATCTACTAGGGTATTTTTTTTACAAAAAATAGTGACTAATGAGTAAAATTAAGGTTTTGGAAATTCCTTAATAACTTAAAACTATATCTGAAGTTTACTTATTATTAATAAATTTGTTGTTATTTAAACTAGTTATCCAAGATTTTCTAAAAACTTTAAACAATGTAAATATATTTTTAAAAAACCATAATTATATTTTTGGAACATTTTTTAATTTACAAGACATAATATGTTTACAGTTTTTAAAGGCATATTTTAATGTTTATTTAATGTTTATTAGGGCATTTAGCAATTTCATAACTTTTCGGGGGGGGTTAGGGCGGAGACAACAAGGCCACGCATAGGGAAGTAGTTTGTGGGTTCAATTCCCTCACCCTAAACATTATTAATAATATATATTCCTCCCCAACAACTAGGCTAGTAGCTTATTGAAGTCTTATGTTTATCAACATTAAATTTCTTCAAGATTCATTTATTTTTAGCACCGCGTCTTACTACCCGTTCGGGTTATACGCTTTAAGTACTAATTACGTTAATGGATTTAGGAATTGGGAAGGTTGAATTAGAGGAAGTGAACCCGAATTTGCGTGGAGTAAGAGTGGAAAACCATTTAGGAAAAACCACCCCCAGTTCACCCGACCGAGATTCGAACCTCGATCTCCCCGTCCTCGGCAGTCGAGCTCAACACGAAAGTGCGTTAGCCAACTACGCCACCGAGGCGGGTAAGAAGATGCATTTAATTTTTATTTGTTTTAATCAGCTTGCCAATCTCCTTCTAGGGGGCATCTTCACAACCCACAACAACCTCAAAAATATAATTATGAGCACAACCCTGGGAAGAGGTGGAACCTAAAACGCGACAAAGTTGAAGTTCAAGTACAAGGGATCAGGGCTGCCCTAAGCAGACTTAATTTGCGGGACCTCCAGTTATCTGACACACTCTTCCCTTCCTAAAATAAATAAATTAAAAAATCTTAATTTTCCTTTGATGTAATTCCAGTAGCTTGCACCTATACACCAACTTTTAACCATATAAGCTACCAGGAAATGCCTTTAGGAGCCGTGTCTACCCAAACCTTCTTCTATCGTATTCCCCAACGAACTAGATCTGTATAGAGGTACAAAAAACAACTATGCTAAGTTTGAATTAATTCAGTTAATGTGTTCAGGAGTTATTGTTAGACATATTCAACAGAGACAGACAAAATATAACTTACAAATCGGTGGAGTTAAGGTGCGGCAGAAGGGAGCGCGAGTGATTTTACATTTTTAATAGCATTTTTTTATTATTATTATTATTATTATTATTATTATTATTATTATTGTGAAAATATATATAAAATATTTCTCTAAGTAGCAACGTAGAGTTTAGTTTTCTACATATGCTGATATAAACAGATCTTGAATATCTGTAAAGGGTGTCTGGAATTTTGTCAAAACTTTTTAAATAAAGAGAAAAGTTTTGACAAAATTCCAGGACACCTTTACAGATATTCAAGATCTGTTTATATCAGCATATGTAGAAAACTAAAATCTACGTTGCTACTGGAGGAATATTTTATATATTTTCGCCAAAAAATTTATATTCTATAAAAACTGTAAAAATACTTCCGCTCCCTTCTGCCGCACCATTAAAACAAAGAACTCACCTCACTCATTCAATAAACCGAACCACACGATTGTTTATTTGTTTTTACACTCTGACAATATTTGCTAGTTCGTCTATACAGGGAGCCTACTATAAGATTGTGCAAGCACAAATTTCCCACCCCAACTTGTTTCCCCCCCCCCCCCCCCTCTGTCTCCTAAGCGAGCGTGTGGCCATGTGTGGCCGTATCTTTGCACAGGGCGGCCTTGCGAGAGAGTACTTTGGTACTCATCTTAAATCTCATTTACCTCCCCATTCCATCTATTTATTTGTTGTTTCTTTCTCACCACATGCATCTAATCTCTCTCGATTGATTTCCTGTCTCTCATTTTAATCCTTTTTTTAAATTTGTATTTATGATGTTGATGATCGCTTTCGGGTCGGTGGGTATTATGACTATAAATAATAGTAATAATAATAATAATAATAATCATCATCTAAAGTCTGACACCTTAGCTCATTCGGTAGCATGTTTTTCTATTTAGTTAAGTCCCGAGTTCAATTCCTATCATTACAAAAAAAAAGTATAGTTGGTGATATGTGGGCTTCCCCTTTCAAGTTTCCCAATGACCAATATTAATGAGTGGGGGTTGAGGGTTGTATTCTAAATTTAATTTAGTTTATAAGTCATGTGCTGATATAATCAGTAATTTCAGAAAGTGTACGTTAAATACCTTAAATAAATAATAATAAGTTATTTAATATAATTTGTATAAATTACTTTTGGATATGTTTAGTTTCGTATATGTGTTTAAAAAAACAATATAAACTTTGCATAAAAAGACGGCGATATTTCTCTTAAAGATATCCTTGGCCAAGTTAGTCTGTAAGCCTTGTATTTATCTAGTAATGTATTTGTAAAGTACCCATTAAAGGTTAAATGTCCTGGATAGATATATATATATATATATAACAACTAGTCCTTCCTCTTGTATCAACTTGTTCTAGTTGTCTGTTATCGCTTGGCCCCGATACCTCTTCACCTTCCTGATCCCCGCGTCTCCTACTCCACTTTTTCCGCAACGTGCGTTTGTTTTTCCTCTGTGTTCTATCTAAAACGGTTTGTTGTTCAACAATACCGTAAAATACTCGGGTCACACTTCCTTCGTCTTTTAACTACTCTATTGTTTTAGGGATTAAAAAGGTTATATTTAGAGCAAGTTCACCCGCATTTACGTGAAGGGTGAGTTAAAACCCATTCTTGGAAAATACCACCCTAAGTAGGTACACCCGACCTATATTCGAACTTTGATCTCCCCATCATCGGCAGTATAGTCTACTGTGAGAGTGATGTCTTAGACCATCTGGACACCGAAGCGTTTTGAACAATTATTAACTCAGAAACATTAAATTTTATTTTAACAAACATGGTATAGTATTTACGAAATTATTTTTATGACTCTACAAAGTGTAAACATTTAGCCAATGAAAAGCAAGGGGACCCACTTCGATGGCCGCATGGTCTAAGGCGCTGCTCTTACATAGACTAGACTGCAAACAATGGGGATAGCGTGGTTTGATCCCGGTTTGGTGTACTGAGCGTGGTTTACTCTTAATGGTTTCCCATTTTCTTTCCACGTAAATTCGGGTACACTTCCTCTAAATTCAATCTTCCTCATCCCTAACCGATTTGCCTAATTAGTACATAAGCCTATAACCCGAATGAGTAGTAAGACGCGGTGCTTAAAAAAACTATTGAGAAAATGCAATGATTACAACCTGTCGGATATTTTGTACCATGTTAAATGGTTGACTGCTGTTATTCGATTATGTGTACTATTGTTTAATTTGTTGACTGCTGTTATTCGATTATGTTGTAACTATTTGTTAATTTGTTGACTGCTGTTATTCGATTATGCTTGTAGCTATTTGTTAATTTGTTGACTGCTGTTATTCGATTATGTGTAGCTATTTGTTAATTTGTTGAGCTGCTTATTCATTATGTTTAGCTATTATTTAATTTGTTGACTGCTGTTATTCATTATGCTGTAGCTATTTGTTAATTTGTTGACTGCTGTTATTCGATTATGTTGTAGCTATTTGTTAATTTGTTGGGCCACAATTATTATTGTATCTGATTTCATGGCCTGCCATAAATATAATTATTTATGTCGCACGTTAAAGTAACAACTTTATTAAGTTTTTTTTTAGCTATGTAACAGTTGTGTAACAAGTTTTACACACATTCTTTCATCTATTCCCCTATCCTTAATCACTTTTAACTTTAAATCGCTTGTTCACAAACAAAATCTTTCTCTAGATCACCTTTACTGAATCCTATCCTTACCAACTTAATAGTCACGAACAGATAGAACTCCATTCTCTTACTTATTTCACTTAACGGGGAATCATGCAAATTATAAATTGGTCATGGGCCTATTTGAGTTCCAAATGAGTAACTTGCATAAAATTACCCCCTCTAAGAAATCCTTCCCCTCCTAAGAACTTAAATATATCTGCTTTGGTTCTGAAGAACTCGGGTGGGGGTAAGTCTTTTCAGGGGGAAAGCCTATCTATGTTACTGGTTCGCTCAAAAACTGCTGCGCGATATAAAAAAAATTGTACGGACTTTCTCACGCTATTGTTTAAAAATGGAGATATTTACTTAAAACTCCTAATATAATATGTGAAACGTACCGTGAAAAATTTTGCGTCATACTTATGCGAAACATTTTTTGACTCCCGGATTTAAATTTTATGATTTTCTTTTTAATACTCGTAAATCAAAGTCCTCACTAGTATATTTGCACAAAAAAAAGAAGATTGATATTAGGTCCACAAGCGTCAAGACTTCGTTTTAAAATTTCGACTTCCAGTTAAAATTGTCGACATTTTATAAGGAGTTACACATCTTACGACTATCGCATTTTTATTGAATTCCTCATTGATAAATTTAGACCGATAAAAAAAGGTAAATATTGACTATTGAGTTAAAAATGATAGAAATAGATCATTGCTGTACAAACAATTCCCCTAAGAGGTTAAAGGAAAAAGAACATAAACTTTTTGAGAGATCTACTTATCTACTTACTCTATGGGATTAGAGAATCATTGCATTGAAACTTAAGTAGTATCTCTGTACAGCTAAATCTCACAAAATTGTATTAATATATTTACCATATCTCCAAAACTATTGCTTTTATAAAGATATATTTCAAATAAAATTTTTATATTTTTAATAGTACTACAATTTTGCAATGAAAATTTTTTTAGTATTTCAAATAGTTGCGGAGATAAGAAATTTCCACTTCAGTAAAGTACCCTAAAAGTCATTATCAAGGGGAAATGAAAACTTACTTTTTGTTTATCTTAATCAATGGCTAGATACGAATTTTAATAAAAATCATTGGAGACTATTTTGAAAAAATGGAATTTTTATCTTTTCACTTTTTAGTAAACTGCTCTTAATTTTAGGGCTAGACAGACGGCATTGTAAAAAAACACATTTTAGGGTTCGACATCCATCAACATTTCAGGCTAGATATTTTTTACGGTCGAAAGTTTATATATATTATATATATATTAATAATTATATATATATATATGTGTGTGTGTGTGTGTGTGTGCGTGTGCGTGCGTATAGCTTGAAAATTATTGGTTTTATAAAATTATGTTTCAAAAAAAAGATTTGTATTATAAATACATATAGATATTTTCAAAGAGAAGTAATTTAATATCTCGAAGAGTTTCAGAGATATGAGAAAAAATGAGAATTCACGTGTCAGACCGGAACCCTTAAAGTAATTTTGCCGAAATATTGAGAGTAGTCATTTTATTTGGAATATTTATAAATGTTTTGAAATTATATTTAATCAAAATCGTTGGAGCTGATTTTGAGAAAATCGATTTGTTCTCTTTTCACCCATCAATAAACTACCCTTAATCTTAGGGTTAGCTATCCAATTCTAAAAACCCCTCGGGGCCACCCTATGAAAACCTAGATACCAAGTTTTGGCCCGATCGGTTAAATAGTTTAGGATCTAGTCCGAGGTACAGACAGACGGAAATTCGAAACCTACTTTTTTTTTTTATTCAGAGGGTCATGAAACGTCGAAATTCATCAAAATCTCGAGTTAATTTTTTTTGCCGATCACAATACTTTCTCTACCTGTAAGATATCGAGAAAGTAAAAAGGTCCACGAGTCCTTTTAACACATTAGATAAGCAAAGAATTATTATCTTCTGTGAGGCCGAACACGCCGGTCGAAAAGTGTGGTGGGAAAAGAGAGGAGAAAAATTGTTCAGAAAAGTATAGGCTTACCAGAGTTAATGTTCATCTTTTACCCTACAGGCCAAAGCCACAAATGGGGATACTTTAGTGTTTTTTCACTTTTTTATTTTGAAATCCATTAACATAGAGAAAAATAATATAGTTTATATCAATAAGCAGTGCTTTAGTACTCGGCCCACCAAATTAATTTATAAATGAAAATATACAGCATTAATTTATTTGTAAACTTAATTTATTAAAAGTTTTTGTGTGTATAAATATACAATAGGTAAAACAGACTATGAAATTTATCTTTATAATAACATACTTGTACCTTTATCGGTGAGCACGCGGAATTAACGTCAAGCTCGCTTGGTGTGGTTTTATGGTCACGGGAAGGCTTAGGCTCAAATTCTGGATGGGTGCTCTGCGGGTGATTGTAAGTTTGGTGCCTCTAAATCAGGGATTCTCAACCTTTCTAGGCTCGCGGCACCCTTGAGAAGGGGATTAGAAACTCGTGACACCCTTGTAACAATTTTCGTAATCGTTTTTGGTTTTTTTTTTTTTTTCATTTTTTTTTTATCTAAAGTAGAATATATCAGAGTAGAATATTAAACCAGTGCTTTAATTTCGTAATTATTTAAGAATAAATAAACATTTTTACTTACTACCTTAATGTGTTAATGAAATATATAAATAATAATAATAACAGTGAATGAAATACATAAATACACTTACAGAGTAAAATAGCTTTGGAAATCAATAAACTAGCACACTAACTAACCACAATGTGAAATCCCTAAAAATTAATAATACTACTAAACATGTAATATACATAACCTCACATCGTGTGCCGTGGCACGTGCAATTCAGAGAAACACTAAAAGACAAAACTTGTATCTGTTTCTTTATTTTCTATATTTTGTGGTGATATATTATCTTAACATCCCCCCACCCTTCAAAATCTTGCAGCATCCCTGTTGAGAATCCCTGCTCTAAATGTACTAAAGGCATTCACTTTGTCAACACATTAATTTAATGACTGCTCTGCCATACATTTCTTGCCGACGTTCATATCGGATGTTGCTATTTAAAACTAACCAGAAACTTTATTGCTAATGACGAAGAAGTCGGGGTTGGAATTCCAGCAATAGCAAGGCGTTGTTATCATTTTAAAAGTGTTACTATGTCTACATAGGTGGTTTCAGCATTATGCTATAAGATTATTTCACTGCTGACGTTGATGTTTTCTTTCGTTATAAAAGTTTATATCTTGAGGGAACGCGCCAGCATTTACCTGAAGTAAAGATAGAAAATCATACCTTAGTGACACCCCTCCAGTACACGCTGCCGGAATCCGAACTAGCAAAATTAGCTCAACTCTTGTGTGTCCAAAAGCCAACCTAAGTTCGGAAACCAATGGTCTAAGCCCTAAGGTATTATCACTCTCTATCCCCTCACGCAAATGTGGATACATTTCCCTTTAAATTCTGTTTTCCTCAGCCTTACCCCATTCATATAAATATTTGGATATTCTGAAGTGTAGTAATACGCGGTGGATACAATATATATATATATATACCTGCGTTTAGACTTAGTTAATCTTGCTCAAAGAAAATTATTGATTTCACACAATTCCACGGGCGTGTGTGTATTCCTCTAAACGTGCCAAGTCGTGGAGACAGCGCAAGCCGACAGTCACCGTAGACGCAGTTTTTGTGGCGAGCCAACAAGTAGTTTGGCCAGGTGGTCGATGCGACGACAGATGGCCGGTAGTTCGATAGGGGGTGCTTTCCCCCTCCATATTGTAAAGACCTCTGGCAGAGAGCAGGGTGTAAAGACTCTGAAGAAGCTCGCTCGCACATTTTGTGAAACACCTCCATTGATGTTTTACCTTTCTGACCTCATAACTGCTACGTCAGGGCATATATACCAGCAACATGGAGTAGCAGCCTAAACATCAATGGAGGTGCTTCGCAAAATGTTTCTTGGAATTTTTGGGACATCGCCTGGCCACCAAACTTGACGGCTCCGAACTTTTTCTCCTGGGGCATGTTAAAGAGTCATGTTTACGTGACTCACCCAAAAACAATTCGAGAATTTTAAGAATAGAAGTTGAAGTTGAAGCAATTCAACAAAAAACATTCTACAAAGTCATGTGAAGTTTCTAGGAGGACATACAACAATGTATTTAATATAGTGGTGGCCATTTTAAGGCCATTGTTTTAAAATAAATGAATAATTCAAGCGTGTATAGAAAATTTTCAATCTTTTGTTAATATATTAAGTTTAGTTTGGAACATTTAGTAGAAAAAACAGTAAAGATAACCTATAGTGTGTCAACACTTTTTTCCCCCACCCTGTATTTTAAGGCAGAGTCTGGATAGCTCAATGGTCAGAGCATTGGAGTAATAAGCCAAAGGTCCCGGATTTGATTCCCGTGCCAGGTGTCATCTTTCAATCTAAATAATATGGTATTTAGTTACAGCTATAACCGTAATTAACAAATATAATAGCTTGGCTAACTAATCCATCATTTATTATGTTTGTGTTGCAATTTTGGATGTCTTTTTTTGTCATAAAATGTATCAAGAAAATGGGAGAGAGAACGATTTAGAATATAAAAATCTGTCTCTTATCAGTTAGTATATAAACGTGTTGACTATATTACTAACTTACTATTATTTTAACTTTTGATATTTTAATTAATTTGTAGCTCTCAGGTCCTAACCTTCTTACTATTACAGCAATGTGATACAGAAATAGTTCTAAGACAGAAACCGGACTTTAACCTTATTCGTAATGTTTATACTGTTGTGACGATAGTAGCAAGTTGTGGCAGACATAGGTTATTAGAAAATACTAAAAGAATCAATTACTTTCTTGGAAATGAGAATTAATTCAAATATCTTATTTATATGTTATCCCAAGTTTTGTATTCCCACAGTAAATATTGGGGGCACGGGTGTCTTCCGATAGCTCCAAATCCTCCAATAATAAAAACAGGGAGTACTAAAGCCACCTCAGCCCCACTGGTTCTGGAGTCCCTGGAAATATTGCGTCTTCATGTCCAGTTTTCATAGCAGCGTTAATGTGAATGTAGCTACCTTGGTCTCTGTTCTCTATACTTTGAGCAGAACTGAAACTGTCCCCTACACAAGCTTATGTAACCCTATAGACGAGAAGAGTCACTTCCGTCTCAAGCTGTGGACCCCCAGAAAAAAGAGCTACCCTTGTAAGCCAAACATCGGACGGAACTCACCTTTCAACTGTTGCCCATCCCTTGCATCATCATGGTAGAAGCACCTAGCAGGTTTGGAAGTATTTAGACTCATTTGGCTTTTTGAGTTACAGGTTTATTCGCAGATCCTTATTACCGTGGTATGAGGGTGATAATAGATGAAATGCAGCTGTAAAATAAACATATTTTGTTAGTGACAATGTGATAGCTGGACCTTTGGTGGATTTGAATGATTGTGCTTGGTTATGGGCTGGGAAGGATTTCTTTACTTACTAGGATTTTGATAGGCTGGGGATTTAAGGTAGGATGGTGGTTTGTGGGTGATTTGTGAAGGTCGTTGTTTGGTATAAGTCTGGGTGAGGGAAGGGGGTTTGTAGGATTTATCTTCTTTTTAGGAGCTAATAATAATACTGGCTTGTCGGGATACATTACTTGTAGTTCGGTTTGTGGAAGATTAATCAGTACTCATGTACCGTTTCCCAGGGACACCCGGGTGTACTAATCGTACATTCTTTCTGTGGAGGCTCTTTCTATGTCCCGATGAGGTGATATGATAGTGATAGTGAATATGACTGGGTAAAGTCAATGATCTTAACCTAACTTTAAGTATAATCAACAAAACCCTGGTAACCATGAGAAGAATATCCCGGTACTAGTTGGGAATTGAACCCGGCACCTCTAAGTCATCACTATACCGCGAGGCCGGTTTCTTAGGGGTTGGTTTGGAGGCAATACTCTCTTTCCGTTGACCATCTGGGGCCGACCCAGGCGCCAGCCGCCAGTATTATTCTCTGACTCGTTAAAATCCTAGTGCTAAACCTATGTTGGTCCGCGGATATATAACTGCAAGAATGAATCATTGATAGGTTAGGAAAGCACATCAATACCCGCATCGAGGGACTAATGCCTGGGCTATCTAGTCTAGATTGCCGATGATTTGGAGGAACGGGATTTGAATCAAGGCAGGGTGTTCTTTATTAAATAGTTTTCCACGCTCTCTAACGTCCACCCACTTCCTTAACTTCTCACCACTATCTCATCAAGTAATTAAAATACTTATAACCTGGATGGGTAGAAATATGATGTGAGGATAATAAGATAACATTTATTGTAAATATTGAAACTTTTTTTTGAGGCCGGAAAAGTTGTTCAAACGTAATCTGTGAAAATGTAGGCTAATGAAGCCTGTGTTCGATATTCACCAACCGACTACTTTGGTTATGTTTGTACTCGTGTCATATGATGAATTAGAGAACAATGTGTATATTTGTTTAATATATGCATCAATGTTTGGGCTATGGTGCAGGAGGTGGGGGGGGGGGGTATATTTGGAAAGTAACATTGTGTTGGGGGTTCCTAAAGTGTTCATCAGAAATTTTAAATATTCATCAAAACCTTAAATTATATATACTACCTGTTCACGCAGTTGTACTACAGTTCGGTGTAGTGGTCAGTGTACTTGGCTACGAACTTAGGGGTCCTGGGTTCAATTCCCGGATGGTACATTGGGTATTTTCTCATATGAGGACTTATCCCAAAGGTCACCAGCGTTGGTAGATAAAGCGTAAATTAGGTTTAAGACTCACACCGGTTCCACACCTTCATAATCACTATCATCCCACTATCTCATTGACGTGTAGACAACCTCCTGGTGTACCCTGGGTAACGTTCTGTGACACCAGAGCGGCTAAAAGTCTACATACAGGGGACCGAACTGGATGTTATGTTCTTCTCCCGGTCATTGGGGGGAAAGTACTCTCACTCCCACCCAAGACGTATTTCTGGGTTATCGAAGACGCGCATAATTGTAATGAAAGCAAGCAAGCCTCTTGTGACCGGTCTGTGGAGTTACCTTCTAGAGAATATATATTCTAGACTCTAGAGGGAGTGCCGGCTGAACCACTGCTGGCAAGAGGTTAGTGACAGCAACACGACGACCCAACATGGAAACACGAATAGATCTCGCTGCTTGGTTAGTTAATTGAATATAGTCGGATCGCTGAGAGAATGCTTTCAGGACAAATAAATGACGAGTAGTCAATATTGATGTATAACAAACGAAACCACAACAGAACACAAGGGCGTATAGTGTGGTTGACATACGATGGAACTATAGGGGACTCGCGATAGAAAGGTGGGCTTTACAAAAACAAATATTCAAAAAATATTTTTATTTAAATATATATTGGTAAAATGTAGCTATATTACTAAACGCTGGGGGCGGCCCCATGACACGAGGCATTGCTCTCTCAATAGACTGGACAGCTGGGGAGGCCGGGGTATGAATCCCGGTCAGCTGTATTGAGGGTAGCTTTTACTGAATGGTTTCACCCTCCCTCCCGATGAAAATTTAGGTACATCTATTTTATTTCTACCTCATGGTTGTAAATATGCGGATAGCTCAAAAAAATCAAACGCCACAGAAGTTATTTAATCACGTCTCACTGACCTTTTATGTTATTTACATATATACAGTAAGCGCTCGAGGTTCGATAGTCCGACATTTATACTCCTCACATGCTGAGCTTCAGGGTCCAAAGTGTTTGTGGCACCATCTCGCTCTTTAATTTGACACTGCCTCTCTAGAAGGAAACACGTGTCATTTGTGCGAATTATTGCGTGCGCTTAGTAGCTTTTATTGTTGTTGTGTTTCGATAAGTTGTTGGTTGAAATATCGACTGTTCATAAACGTTAAGGCCGTAAACGCCATGTCGACCAAGTCGCTGGGAAGAGGTGGAGCCAAACGAGAATACCAAACCGCGCGACTTAAAAGTTGGTTCTTCGGGATTCAATTTCCAAAATAAATGTATCTGTGTCGAAACTCACTGTACACATCTGGTCTCTACCAATGTTCATTGCAGACTGAACGAGTTAATTTGAATCAAAGCCCCTTCATTGGTCGTCGCGACCAGCTGATTCTCCGCGCGTTGCTCGTGTTTTTGTAGTTGCCGGCAACTCGCTGGTTGCGGCGACCACTTGCACATGTTCCTTAGAGCCTGCCTGGCGGTTGCCGCCAGTCGCCAGTGCACATGTTCCTTAGACCCTGCCTGGCGGTTGCCGCCAGTCGCCAGTGCACATAGGGCCTTACATGAGATAATTTGCTTGTAGTAGAATTGACGCAGACGGCGGCGATACGAACTAAGAACACAAAACTGACAAGTGCTGTGATCGAAGAATGATTTGTGAATATTCCTGAACGTGATGAACCGATTATGCCTTTACATCCTAATCCTTTTCGAAGCATATTCCATACCCTTCTAAGTCTAGTCTGGTAATATCTCCTCTAGTACTCCTTCCGTTGTTTACATTAATTAAATTGAGAGGGGATATGGTGTACAAAATATGCACTTGCAAAAAACAACTAAGATTGTGTTTATCTATCACCTCATCCTACTGCCCGTTAAGGTTAAACGTAAATAAGATAATTACTCTAATGAGGTAGGAATGACGTAAGGAACATTTTAAAGGTAATCTAACCACATTTTCATGGAAGGAGAGGGGAAAACCATTTAGGGAAAACCACCTTCAGTAGACCCAACCAGGATTCGAACCTTGGTCTCCACATAATTTGCGGGCCAGTCCAATACGAGAGTGGCATCTTAGACCGTTATGCCATTGAAGTGGACATTTGAAATATTCCTGATAAAAATTGTACAGTTTTTTTTTTGTAATGTTTGTGTAGTAAAAGTTTGACGTCTGATTTGAAAAAAAAAAGTATGTACCCAACATTAGAATGGCTTTATAGTATAAAACTATCGTGCTTTTATTACATTAGTTACGCCAATGAGGTAGGGATGAGGAAGGCAGAATTTTAGAGGAAACGTACTCAAATTTGCGTAGAGGGAAGGTGAGAATAATTTATGATAAACACCTTCAGTAGATCCGGCCTGGATTCAAGCTTAGACCTTCCCGTCACTGGTAAGCTAGATGATCTCGACATTTAGACCGTGTGTCCACCGGCGTGGATGATACAGTAGTTGAACGTATAGTATGACTTATGAATATCTTAAAGGTGGCTTTAATAACCTAGCCTTGTATGAACAAATGTTTAGAGAACTCATATGTTACACGGTCAACATTTTTATTATTTTACTATATGTTCACAATAGTAGTAGTATTCTCCAGTTATTGATGTTGACCTCGGTAGTCATGAGGTAAAGTGATCGCCTTAATAGCTTATATTAATGGGTTCAAACCCAACTGGGGTCGACGAATTTTTCTTGAGTAATAAAATTCCTTAACACAACTTCCTTCGGAGGGTAAGTAGAGCAGTCGCTCCCATGTCGATTGTAGCGTGTAAAAGATCCCTGGAATGTGTGTGAAAACACCTTTACCGGCAAAACTTATAGGCCCTTTCGCTCTCACTCATAGAGATTCTCGTGTGCTGGTATAACATCGGTTCAGAAATTGCACATTAAATACTTCAAATAAATAGATATAGGTATTTATACTATCAATCAAAAGTGGCAGCTTCAGTTCACATGACTTGACGTATGAAACCTAAAAAGTAGATTTAGTAGCTCTTCTAGCTGCAAGTTAAGGTTATTACTTTAAAAAATTGCCTGTAGCTTGTTGAGCTGTTAGATAAGATTATTTCCATGAAAATTGGCATGTAGCTTGTTGAACTGTCAGATAAGATTATTTCCATGAAAATTGGCCTGAAGCTTGTTGAACTGCCAGATAAGATTATTTCCATGAAAATTGGCCTGAAGCTTGTTGAACTGCCAGATAAGATTCTCCTTATGAAAATTGGGCTGTAGCTTATTTAAATGTCAGATAAGATAATGCATATTAAAATTGTCCTGTAACTTCTTGAACTCTCAGATAAGATTCTCCTTATGAAAATTGGTCTGTAGCTTATTGAAATTTCAGATAAGATTATTCCTATAAAAATTGGCCTGTAGCTGTTTGGATTGGACTGTCAGATAAGATTCTTTCTATTAAAATTGGTCTATAGCTTGTTGAACTGTCAGATAAGATTCTTCCTATTAAAATTGCCCTGTAGCTTGTTGAGCTGTCAGAAAAGATTCTACCCACAGCGAACTGACTGTACTGATAGTTTGTGACTAGTTCCCAGCGACAAAGGTCGATGGTCCTAGTGAAGTTCCCAGACACCAGGTTACGGAGTCGAATATCACTGGTCTTGGCAAGGCTACCAACTCTATATTCTTTTAAATTTAAATGGGACACACTACATAGCTTACAAACTTGAAATAATGTGGCGAGATTTTAATAATGTCTTCCTCCACAAACACCCATACAACGTGAGCAAGTATACTCCATTCACGGTAGGAATTACTCTCTGAAAGGTCTTTTTTCCTACCAATATCCTACTATATAATAGATTTATGGTAGGGAAAAAGGCCTTTCAGAAGTCAATTCCTACAGTGAACAGACATTATTACGTCTCTTCAGTAGATTTTTAGTTCGTTCTATAAGAGACAAACACGGGCCAAGGAGCATGTGTGTGTGTGTGTGTGTATATATATATATATATATATATATATATACACACACACACACAGTATGTCAAAAAAAGTTCATAGCCTTGGGCTCTTTTACAAGTAGTACTCATTATAATTTGTAAAAAAACCCACTCGCAATGAGATTCAAGCAATAAATAAAACTAAGATGGATTTGAAATGTTATTTGTGTTTATATGGCACAAATGTATTACCTTATCACAGCAAAAGGTTTTCCACCCGTGATCCTTCCATTTTCATACAATTTTAACATCTTAGAATTAGACTGTTGGGTGCTCTTTGAAAAATTCCTGACTTCGTTCGAATCCTCTGCAAGATGGGGCTACAGGCGAGAACGCAACTGAACCGAACGTACACGTGTTCGGCAACATTCATATACGCCTACGATCATCACCGAACAGGTGCAATTGTGGCATGTAAGTGGAAAAGGCTGTACGTGCCAAAATAGGATTTTAAAAATTTATTTTTTACTGGAAACTGTTGTATGTGCCATCGCCAATGACGTGATAGCCGCTGAAAGTGCCATTTCAATCGGGTTTAGTTTGTAGATCCTCCGCTAGGTTGAGAAAAAGCTGACTGTGCCAAAGCGCGTAACATAGTGAACGCTGAAAGTACCCTTTCTATCGGGTTTAGTTTTTGAACCCACCGCTAGATTACTGTTTGGTACTTTCATCTGTTTCATTCTATCTCTCCAGGTACTTTTGTCGGTTTCAAGGTAAATTCCCAAATACATCGTTAAAACAAACAAAATTCTAATTTGGACTAATACAACAACAATATTTTTTTAGTATAGGCAAAAATTTTCAAGAAAAAATGGTAGTTTGCTATCAGTTTCTTGTGTTTTACTTTAAAATCTGGAATTGGCACATACAGCCTTATCCATTTACATGCCACAATTACTATAGATAGAAATGAGAACAGACCCGGATCTGCAGGATTTGCGGGTGTGATTTGGCACAAGTTTTATGCTGGTCAGGTTAATAGAGTTTGTATCATGACAGAAAAGGAGTAGTAAAGATGACGAAGAAGTTGAGTTGGCGTTTCATCAGTACATTCTATTTAAAACTACAAGCACAGCAGGAAGGAAACTAGGTTAAACTGAACTAAACCACTTGATTAGAACTGCATTTAGTACCCAGTAACAATGAAATAAAACAGAAGGAGCTAATACGAATATATTTTGATGATTCGCCTAAAAACAGACAATATAGTCAGAGCACAAGCGAACGCGAATGGGTGCCCCATGAACACGAGCGAAGCTTACCAGAAGATGTTCACTACTGCTCGTTCGGTTGCGTTATATCCAGTGTAACAATAGCGTAACAAGTGTTTTCAACTCTCTATTGTAAAACAGGTGTTAAATCATTTTTGGAGAAGAATACACAACAAAACCCTCTAAGTATCTCCACACAAAGTTCAAAGGATTATGGCGAGAGATGGGGAGGGGGGGGGTCATGTGATTGAATGTGATGGATAGGTTGAGGAGAACCAATCGCATGCCCCCCCCCCCCTCCCATCCCCTAAATTATTTATATTTTATATAAATTTATCTTTCAAAAAAGTAACAACTGCATATCATATGGCTTGACGTATGAATACAGGAAAGTAAGTCTCTAAACTTTTTCCAAGTGTCAGATAAGGTTCTTCCTGTGAGCTTCGCCCCCGCAAGTAGGTCACACGCTGGCTGTGTAAGATCGCAAGCAAGTGCCGCTAGTCGGAGAGTTCTCGCGGACCGTTGTGGACGCTGCTACTCTCATACCTACCTGCACCCAAGTGTGTTGTGTGTGTGTGTGTGTGTGTGTGTGAGGAATATCCTCGAGAGGTCTTACGAGGTGTGTGTGTCGGTCACAGCACCGTTACATTCCTAAACCTCTCTCGTTAC
This sequence comes from Timema cristinae, assembly GCA_039000515.1. Lineage (NCBI taxonomy): Eukaryota > Metazoa > Arthropoda > Insecta > Phasmatodea > Timematidae > Timema > Timema cristinae. The sequence goes on from JBCFYV010000935.1 coordinate 16,681,972, forward strand.
TCGACAAGAGAGAGCACTTCCTTTATCAGCCTTGTGTTAAATGACAGGTAGACTCGCCGAGGAACATAAGTCCATCAAACTCGCATTTGCAATCGGTTTTTATCGTTGACGAGAAGACCAGGGGCTCGAATCTCTGAACAGGGGTATTCTACCGGTTTGTTTTCCACGTGATACTCACTGCGGTACCCACCTATTTTACTCGTAGAATGTGGGTACATTTATTAAGAGCTATCCTTATCATTCCCACTAAGTTCAAGTTTAAGCGGCACTCCTTGTGCTTAAAGTGACCTCGGTCATAGTCGTTATCTTATCGCTACCCAATTAACCAATTCTCATTTTGATTAATAATTAATATAATTGTATTATTAACTTAAATTGGAGCCCAACCTATTTAAGAATCTTAAATTATTGTAGAACAACTACTAATATATATATCATATATTCTATTAGATCCATTCACATTCAAATTATGAGGAAAATCTATTATAAATTAAAATGAATAAGTTTTTAGTCATACATTTTTTAAATATAATTAAGAGGATAAAATCATCTATTGATTTTGCTAAATTTAATTCACTAAACCACTAATGAAAAAAAAAAAGTCGAGTCAAAGGTTTATAACTAACGTGGTGCTAAAGTGGTTAAGGTGCGAACAATTCGGAGCTCACCACGTAAGCTTCCAGAGTTATTCTACAATTTAAAAGCGCCGTTGAAGGTAGGATCACACGAAATTGTTTTTTTTAGCACCGCTTCCTTCTAACCTTTCGATTATGCGCTTGAATGCTAATTACGTCAGAGATTTTAGGGATTAGAAAGATTTAACTGAGAGAGAATGTACCCACATTTTCGTGGAGGGAGAGTGTAAAACCATTTTGGGAAAACCTCCCTCAGTACACCCGACCAGAATCGATGCCTGATTTCCCAGTCATCGGCAGTCTAGTCTAACACGAGAGTAGCGCGTAAGACTACGCGGCCACCGAAGCGGGTGAATTCTTATCAAATTTAAAAAAAATACTGCTGATGGGCTCTAAACACTGCACTACATCACCACACGAATTACAAACTACCTTAACCTAGCACAAAGCACTAAGCATACAATCCGAAATATGAAAATTTGAATTAGATTTGTAAAAGACTATCCCTGAAAATGAATGAAGGTCGCTCTAAATGGCTCATTTAACTTAGACCCATACCTTTGGGCACGTGGACAAAGGCGTTAGTCTCGTCTGGTTTATCAATGTCGGGAAGGTACATGGGCTCGAATCCTGGCCAAGTGCAACGAGTTTTTTTCTTCTTAAATAGTTTCTATGCAATCGTGAATACACTTTATCTAAATTTTACCTTCCCCGTTCCTACACCATGCGGATAGCTCATTAGGTTATGAGGATGTTTGTGCACGGTTTGTCATTTGAGCCTTTTTTTTATTTTCACCTCTTTCTTCTACATTTTTATCACTCTTCTATAACCATCCCTAGCGTGTGGATGTATTAAACTCTTTCGGATGTTTTCCAACCCATTCTTAAATTTTTCTTTCCTATATTTCTCTCTCGCTCTTTACCATCCAGCTTCCATATCCCACTCTACCCCCAATTTTTTAATTTTTATTTCTTTCGCTTACTCTTGTATTTATTTCCCTCATTTCTCTCATAATTTTGTTTGCATTTAATTGTTTTCTCTACCAAATATTTATCTTTCTCTCGTGTGTTTGTAATCATCTCTCCTATATTTAGCTCTCTCTTATATATTTATCTCTTTTTCTAAACTAATATTTTCTCTATTTTTTATTTAATGATTCCTCTTTGATGCTTGGTTTCTTCCGCCATTCATATTTATCTAATCTTTACTTATTATTTATATTTACTTAAAATATTTAATCATATTATATATTTCATAACGCAATAATTAATAAATATAAACCTATTTATGCTCGCAGCATATTTCTCCCCTGTGTACTTACTATCTCTTTGTGTGTGTCTGCAAGGAACGATCCTGACCGGTGTGTTCTCTGTGTCCGCACCAAGGAGATCGTATCTCCACACTCTCTACAACCTCCTTGTTTCGCACCGAGCAGTCCACTTTCCATGCCCTCTTTCCCAATCCCTCCTTCCACCCGTGCGCCGCATCAAGGATCTGGTGTGTTGGGCCAGCGGTGTCGGACAACACAAGGGGATGGGGTGAAATTACATTTAAACATGTTTACTTGCATGTTTGGTTGAGCTCAGTGGTCTTGGGGTAAAGTGCCCGCCTCAGGACTCGATGTCCGTGTGTTCAAGTCTAGCCGGGGTTGATGGATTTTTCTTGAGCGATAAAAATCCATGGCACAGTTACTTCCTTCGAAGTGGAAGTAAAGCCGTTGGTCCCATGTTGACTGTGCCACGTAAAATAACCTTGAAAGGTGTGTGAAAATAACTCTCCGGCAAAATTGATAGACTCTTTCACTCTCGTTCATATAAATTCTTATGTGATGATTTAATCAGGCGGTTTAGAAAGTGCACGTTAAATAAATAAAATAATTAAATAAATAAACTTGAATGTATGACTTTATGAATCCATAGTAAGTAAAGCAAGTGATCAGACTCAATTTTAAGGCTTTAGAAATTCTAAATGTTGAAAATACAAGGTTAAAGATTTTTTGTTTTGGACATTCAATCACGAATAAATATTTTCCTGTGGCGTTCACTCTTCTAAAACTAACAGAAATAAAAAGTTGCCAGCCATCTTTTCATGAAACTATATCATGTGAAGATGGGACATGTTAATGCAAGTAATGTGAGTGTTGTGGAGGAGATATTAGATCAAGTTATATTAAGGTGTCCACGCCGGTGAGCACGTAATTTAATTGCTAGACTGGTATAATCTGACTTAACGTTAACTCTGAGTTCGTGGTGTGTTTATTGAGGGTGTTTTTTCCTGACTGGTTTCACACTTTCCCTCCGTGTGAACGCGGACACACTTTCTCTAAAACTTAACCTTCCTTATCCATGCCATATTTGCATATAGTTAGTATTTATGCCTATAATCCGAACGGGTAATGGAACGCGGTAAAAATAAAACCGATAAAACAGTCGGATTATAGTATTCACCTTTTGAACATAGTACAAAATTCGCCCCTAGATGTCATCATTTCATTTTCTTGATCCTTGTTATTAATTGCTGAACATTTTCGATTTATTAAATCAAAGACGAGAAAGGTGAATATAGTTTTGTCAAATTAAAAACGTTATTTCCAAGTATATTAATATTGCATGTTTGGGCCACAATATTCGTAGCTCAGTTTGTGAAAAGATTATCCAGTACTAATGAACCGTTGGCCAGGGGATGCCCAAATGTACTAATCGTACATCCTTTCCGTGGAGACTCTTTCCATGTCCGATGAGATGAGGATTATAGTGAGTATATGGGTACTGAAGCAGCAGCCAATCCAGTTACTTTTTTTTTTTTTAATCGAGCTACCAGCTTTACACGGTCTGGCCAATCAGTACTCTCTTGGAGAAATCTTCAATCAAGACAAAGCGCCACTCACTCTCTTCCGATTAGGAGAAACAGGTTACTGTATTAACTTGAGACGTCAAGTGAAAGTAATTAATATCGAAATCTGTGTCACAATTAAGACCAGATTATATCCTCCTGATTAATACTGTGCTCTTATAATACTTATGTTGACATTATCAGGTAAAAATTGTTCATATTGTGATGGTGGTTTGTCGTGTTTATCTTGGGAGGAAATTGTAAACTGGCAAACTAGACAATACGAAACTGACACCTTTATCCACCTGCCCAACGATGCTGCTTCAGGTTAATTTAAATTATGAATAGTGTTCTGTTATAGGGTCGTATTTACAAAATGCACTTCAAATTCCAAAATAATTAATACCATCATAAGACCGGGCTTATATTCATGCATAACGCTTAACTAAAAGTGGATGATGCATAACACACAGTGCACAAGAAGTAGAAACACATTATTTTTAGACACGTTCATAATCGATTGATAATAGATACAAAGTTGGTTTAACTTTAACTGTGTATGCGTTATGCATATGTTGACCATCCTTGTATCGGCGATTGAGATTAAGAGGAAATGTCTAGCCAATTAAAACGTCACTATACTCAGCAGACGGAAATCATATTTTGTTCGCGTTTGAAATGTCTTGTGGTAACCATACTTTTCTGTTAGTAACGAATTTTCTTGGTTTTAGCGCCAATAAATACGATTGTAAATTTAAATATATAGTTGAAAATAAAGGGAAATATTACATTTTTTGATTCTGTTATTGAGAAGAATGTCCATTACACTAATAAAATAGAAACTAAATAAAAATCAAATTTGATATAACAATACAAGTACCACTTAATGTGGGGATGTATTGAACGCGAGAAAAGGTAAGTTTTTTTTGTAGTTTTCGTAGCAAAATATTTATTTGTATAAAATACTTCTCCAGTAGCAACGTTTAGTTTAATTTTCTTCACATTGTTATACAACATTGTTGACTATCTGTCAAAAGCATAGCGGCATTTGGCGAGAAACTGTTCATTGTAGACAAAAAATTGTCATTAAACTCCAGGACACCCTTGACAGGTTTTAAACAACTGTTGACGTCGCCTTGTGAAGAAGATTAAACCTAACATTGTTATTGGAGCAATATTTTATTTATTTTTGCTAAAGAAATATTTTGCCATTTAAGACTGCAAAAAAAACTTCTCGCGTGCCCTTCAATCCCACCCTAAATAAGGTTAATTTCAAGTTTAAAAAAGTTAGAGTATAATTATTAATGTTGGTTTTTGAGTGAATGCAGTATTTTTAAAGACCTTATTCAGGAGAGCCAAGAGGTTCGGACATTTTCTTATACAAAAGACAATCGAATAACGTAAGACTATTCGTTACGTTTAATTTTAAACTTAAAAAAAAATTAATTGTGCAATGTACGCTATGCACTATTTACTATTAGCTATGCTTTATGCTTGAATATAAACCCAACCTAAATAACGTCGGAGGAATACACTTAATTGCACTTTACATTCCACGGTTTGTATGATTGCCCGAGTCGTGACTTTAAATAAATCGAATCGTTCCTGAAGACATGGATAATTATGTTGTATTGTATTTATTTTGCTGAGAAAGCTAGCGAGTTTGTTAACAGGTGAAAGTAGCGGTAGATTTAATTATTTAGTATCACTATTCTTCTGTTTCAGAATGAAGCCACCGCAATAATTTCCCCGTCAAGGTACAGACAAGTGACCTTGAGATGACGTCATAATCAAGATAGTCTCCAAAAAACGTCAAGTTTTAAACTACACCCATTGCTAAGCAAGGAATTCCTTTTATCAATTAATAAAACTGTGGTAGCTTATTTTCGTGTAATACCTAGATAATTAATCCATCCAATCGTTTGTATAGCTTTTGGTATTGCTTACGCCCACGTTGTTAATGATAAGCGTTGTATCTGATAAACTATCTGACGATTGTTCACGGGGATAACGTCTGGTAACTAACTAATCGATATTAATTTTCTGGGTTCTCATTCCGTACCGACATCGTGGCACTAACAGTCATATAGTGCAAGTGTGAAGTGTTATAGTGCATTATAAAAATAGTAGGTAAACAAATATTTTGTTTCTAGTTAATGTTTATAGAATCTTGTTGAAACTTCCAAGAGGAGTGAAATATTTTGTTTGGCTGCGGTTACTTCGAGCCGACCAACGTGTTTTAATTCGCATCTTGTCAAAACTCGAACGTTCTCTTGTACTTTGTTATACTCGACACGTTTGTTAGGAAATTTAGTCGTGTGTGTTATTGAAAACAGCGAGTAAAACCAATATAGATTATTTTGTTTTTGAGCGTCCCTATTCGTTTTATAGAATGTGCCTCGAGTGATAAGACTGCCCGTTTTATTTTTAACGAATCTTGAGTAGACTGGGAGCTATCCAATTCAAGTTGACAGTGTGTGCGGTTTAGTTATGGAAGTGTAACCGCGACACGTCGATCATTTGGACATAATGAGAATCAACGGACGGAACGGCAGTTCTGGAACTCTGGGGAACGAACCGGGTGCTTTCGCTGAGACGGGTGAGTGGTGTTCTCTTTATTATTATAACTACACACAGCCAATCCCCCATTAAACCTCAACTGCTTGTTATGTTGATTCCAGAAACTTAGAGCCTTATTTATAGTCAAGATTCGGAAGTCGACCAATCCCCCATCCATCCAGAACTCCTTGTTATTCGTATACTTGGAGATAGATCCATTCCCAAGGCAAGGATATGTGATGTTGTAAGGAAACTTATAGAAAATTCAAACATATACTTTTCTTATATATATGTTTTCACTGTACAAAGTTGCTTTCTTCCATGTTGATTCGCTTGGAATGTTGATTGTGTTTGTACTCTTAGCAGCATGAAGACACCAGATTCGCCGGTGACTGTAATAGCAATAATATCTCTTATTATAGTAGCCGATAATATTCACACGTCCATCACAGATTCTGCCTTATAATATGAGTGAGGAATAACACTGAGCACGGGACGACTCCTGCATAGCTCAATGGAAGAGTATTAGAGCGATAAGCCAAAGGTCTCGGGATCTATTCCCGTGTCCAAATGTCATTTTTCAATTTATTCAATTATATATATTTTACGGTAAACATTATATTACTTTACTATTTTATTATTATTTAATACATTGATGAAATGTATAGGTGACCTGGTGGTCCAGGGGTAAGGTGTCTTTAAACTTTTGTGCTGGGGTCCGGGGTTCAATCCTCGGTCCCGGCACTGATTTATCTGTTGTTGTTGTTATTATTTATTATTATTATTATATTATTATTATTATTATTATTATTATTATTATTATTAGCACCGCGTGTTACTACCGTTCGGGTTATACGCACTTACGCTAATGTGTAATGGTAGGGTGATTGTGAAATGAAATGGAGGACCTACAGCTTAACGTGGAATCGAACCACGGTGGAGGCCTGGCATTCCCCACATTCACAAGATGTCTTGTCAGAGGTGAAGGAAGGGTTTGGTAATCAGATAAATATTTTCCGGGACCGAGGACTGAACCCGGACTCCAGCACAGAAGTCTGACACCTTACCCTAGACCGCCAGGTCACCAGATTTATCTGATTACCAAACCCTTCCTTCACCTCTGACAAGACGTGTATTAATCACAACTTGTGAATGTGGGGAATGCCAGGCCTCCACCGTGGTTCGGATTCCACGTTAAACTGTAGGTCCTCAATTTCATCTCACAATCACCCTACCATTACAAATGATCTTAATTGTGTACAACCCAAACGGGTAGTAAGACGCGGTGCTAATAATAATAATAATGATAAAATGCATCAATAGTGACTTTTGCAGATCACCTGACTTGACGCATGGATAAAGTGAAATGGTTTTAGTAGATTTTTTAACTGTCAAAAGTGTATTCTTCTCTAAATGAGACTATATATTCGCCCTTTAACGTTGTTCACGCGAGTTTCTAATTGTGTTAGCGTTTGTTGTGAAACAATTTTTGCCCTCTGTATTAAAAAAAAAATCTAAAATAAACATAGTTGGAATACCTTTCTCTACATTTTCATTGTTATATTATTATTATTATTATTATTATTATTATTATTATTATTATTATTATTAGCACCGCGACTTACTAACCGTTCGGGTTATACGCACTTACGCTAATGTGTAATGGTAGGGTAATTGTGAGATGAAATGAAGGACCTACAGTTTAACGTGGAATCCAAACCACGGTTGAGGCCTGGCATTCATTGTTATAGAAGCAACTTTAACGTATTTATTTAGGTTTTACTAATACATTATTAAAACTTCATTTATTGCGACTGTATCGTTTATATTATATCATTGAAAATATTAGAGAAAGTGCTAAACAAGGGTTGTTTTAGAACAAAGGTTTTAAACAAGAGAGCACAAATGGTTTCACAACATCAAAATGAAATGTAAAAATAATACAAAGCGTGGTTTGACATCATTAAGGGTGTCGTCTACTTGAAGGGTAATATCTTCACATTGAGGTTTACCTAAATGAAATAGCAGTTCAGAAGCTTCGAAATTCTCAATCATCCTAATTTTCTGTTGTGAGTCTATAAAAAATGTTTTTGCTTGAGGAAAACCTTATCTATTTTCTAACTATTCGCCTTAATTTCAATAATGCGATATATTGCGTGAAACGCCGTTGAAAATGAGCTAACTTATAAAACTGAAAATTTAAGGTTTTAAATACTAAAGAAACTTGTTTATACCCTTCAAATTCATTTAGACTTGAACCTTATTTTGAAATAAAACCTTTCTTAAGGTGGGAGTCTAGAGAAAGTAAGTTAAGGTGAGGATGTAAGGAACGTAAGGAAAGGATTTTGTTTTTTGCAATTATTACTAAAAAAAATTGTTTGGCCAAAATGAATAGTATATCGCTTCAGTAAAAACAGTTTTTTTTAAATTTTCTTCACATGGTGATATCAACATGTGAAGAAAATTAAAGTCTGTTTCTACTAAATAAATATTTAATTTTAGTTTGAGCAAAAAATTGTTTTGTTATAAAAACTGCAAAAACACTGGCCTTTTCTCGCGTTTCCTACATCCCCACCTTAAATAACGAGAGATTTCTGGAGGTCTGCTAAGCGTCTCAGTCTCCCAGTAGGCGGCCTCCTTAATCCTCTTTAACATTGGCAACTAGTGGTGGACAACTGGCTGCCTTATTTAATGATAACTCCCAAAACTGAAACTATGGACAGTTGTACAGTTTTCTAGTCGGTACATAATACAACGGATGGACGATGAGCAATTACTAGTCAGGTATGAGCATAATGGATTCTCATGTCAGGATATGGGACAGTAGATGGATTCTTCATCAGGTAGGACAGTAGATTGGATTCTAGCAGGTATGAGCAGTAGATTGGATTGCATTCTGTCAGGTATGAGGCAGTAGATTGGATTGCTTCATGTCAGGTATGGGACAGTAGATTGGATTCCTTCATGTCAGGTATGAGGCAGTAGATTGGATTGCTTCTGTCAGGTATGAGGACAGTAGATTGGATTGCTTCGTGTCAGGTATGGGCAGTAGATTGGATTGCTTCGTGTCAGGTATGGGACAGTAGATTGGATTGCTTCATGTCAGGTATGAGGCAGTAGATTGGATTGCTTCGTGTCAGGTATGGGCAGTAGATTGGATTCCTTCGTGTCAGGTATGGGACAGTAGATTGGATTCCTTCATGTCAGGTATGAGGCAGTAGATTGGATTGCTTCGTGTCAGGTATGAGGCAGTAGATTGGATTGCTTCGTGTCAGGTATGGGCAGTAGATTGGATTCCTTCGTGTCAGGTATGGGACAGTAGATTGGATTCCTTCATGTCAGATATGAGGCAGTAGATTGGATTGCTTCGTGTCAGGTATGAGGCAGTAGATTGGATTGCTTCGTGTCAGGTATGAGGCAGTAGATTGGATTCCTTCATGTCAGTATGAGGACAGTAGATTGGATTGCTTCATGTCAGTATGAGGCAGTAGATTGGATTGCTTCGTGTCAGGTATGAGGCAGTAGATTGGATTGCTTCGTGTCAGGTATGGGACAGTAGATTGGATTCCTTCATGTCAGATATGAGGCAGTAGATTGGATTGCTTCGTGTCAGGTATGAGGCAGTAGATTGGATTGCTTCGTGTCAGGTATGGAGGCAGTAGATTGGATTCCTTCGTGTCAGGTATGGGACAGTAGATTGGATTCCTTCATGTCAGATATGAGGCAGTAGATTGGATTGCTTCGTGTCAGGTATGAGGCAGTAGATTGGATTGCTTCGTGTCAGGTATGAGGCAGTAGATTGGATTCTTCATGTCAGGTATGGGACAGTAGATTGGATTCTTCATGTCAGGTATGGACAGTAGATTGGATTGCTTCGTGTCAGGTATGGACAGTAGATTGGATTGCTTCATGTCAGGTATGAGGCAGTAGATTGGATTGCTTCATGTCAGGTATGAGGCAGTAGATTGGATTCCTTCATGTCAGGTATGGGACAGTAGATTGGATTCCTTCTGTCAGGTATGGGACAGTAGATTGGATTCTTCATGTCAGGTATGGGACAGTAGATTGGATTGCTTCTGTCAGGTATGGAGGCAGTAGATTGGATTGCTTCGTGTCAGGTATGGGCAGTAGATTGGATTCCTTCGTGTCAGGTATGGGACAGTAGATTGGATTGCTTCATGTCAGGTATGGGACAGTAGATTGGATTGCTTCATGTCAGGTATGAGGCAGTAGATTGGATTGCTTCGTGTCAGTATGAGGCAGTTGATTGGATTCTTCATGTCAGGTATGGGACAGTAGATTGGATTGCTTCATGTCAGGTATGGGACAGTAGATTGGATTGCTTCTGTCAGGTATGAGGCAGTAGATTGGATTGCTTCTGTCAGGTATGGGCAGTAATTGGATTCTTCATGTCAGGTATGGGACAGTAGATTGGATTCTTCATGTCAGGTATGGGACAGTAGATTGGATTGCTTCATGTCAGGTATGAGGCAGTAGATTGGATTGCTTCGTGTCAGGTATGGGCAGTAGATTGGATTGCTTCGTGTCAGGTATGAGGCAGTAGATTGGATTCCTTCATGTCAGTATGGGCAGTAGATTGGATTCTTCTGTCAGGTATGAGGCAGTAGATTGGATTGCTTCGTGTCAGGTATGGGCAGTAGATTGGATTCTTCGTGTCAGGTATGGCAGTAGATTGTATTCTTCTGTCAGGTATGGGCAGTAGATTGGATTGCTTCGTGTCAGGTATGAGGCAGTAGATTGGATTCCTTCGTGTCAGGTAATGATTGTTTTGACAGTATAGCACAGTTTAGCTTTAGTATGTAGATATGCAGTCAGATGGAGTATTGAAATTGGCAGTTAGTTCAAAAGTAAATATACAAGGGTTGAATTGGCCATAGTGAGGGAAATGGGGGGAGGGGGGGATAAGTCCAATGTTAACTCAAATTGACTTAGTGTGGCTACCTGATAGACATTCATGAGACCTTTCTTACTGGCCTTAGATTATGGTTAAAGAGAGGTTTCTGTCACGTTTAAATTAACTAAAAGAAAACATTTACTGGGGCCTTGATTATGTTTGAGATATAAAAGTCGTTATTTTATAAAATGTGTGTAATGTGACTTCCCCCTATTCCCCTGTACCTTTAAAATATGATAGGTTGCTCTATGTGTGTCTTAGTTTCCCCTTATCATAACTATTACGCCAATTAACGATATTAAGCATCATAATTGGCAATCTTTTAAGTATTTTAGTATTTAACAACTTTTTTAAAATTCAATTTTAAATATTCTGACCCTGCACAAATTTTATATTTTTAAATATTCAAGAAGTCTAGTTTGTATCTGAGATTCGAAATAAAATTTAAGATTCGAATTTGAGCACCCGCCTCGGTGGCGTAGTTGGCTAACGCGCTTGTCGTGTTAAGCTCGACTGCTGAGGAAGGGAGATCGAGGTTTGAATCTCGGTCTGGGGTGGTTTTCCCTTAAATGGTTTTCCACTCTCCCTCCATGCAAATACGGGTTCACTTCCTCTAATTCACCTTCCCAATTCCTAATCCATTAGCGTAATTAGTGACTTAAAGCGTATAACCCGAAAGTTTAGTAAGACGCGGTGCTAAATAATAATAATAATAATAATTTGAGAAATATCGGATTCAACCCATTTCTAATTTATTTCTGTCTTTTGTTGTGTATTTGTGTTGTTTGTGTTTGTATTCGGAGTTTCTCTCCTTGTTCCTCTTGCAACGATCTCCCAAACATTCACAGCCTTGTGCATTGTTTCCATTCTGAGATAACGTCACTTCCTTCAGGAGCTTGTTTTCTCAGCGCTCGCTGGGAATATCGCACTCCAACAGATTCCGTGGAAGCTGAAATGTGTCTCACGTGGCGTGTTCACGTGTACCAATATGTTGGTGATACGTGTTTGTACAGGTTCCAACATAAAAAAAATGCCATAGACACGTCACCATAATAAACTACCAGCTTCGGTGGCCGCATGATCTAAGGCACTACTCTTGCAGTAACTAGACTGCCGATGACAGGGGGGGGGGGGCAAAGTTCGAATCTTAGTTGGGAATATTGAGGTTGGTTTTTCCAAAATGATTTTCCACTCTCCCTTTACGTAAATTCGGGTACACATCCTATAAATATAACCTCCCTAATCCCTAAAACCATCAGCGTAATTAATACATAGGCTTATTACCCAAACGGGTAGTAAGACACGATGCTAAAAATATATATTTATCCTATATATATTTGTCCCCCAATGGACACATTCGCTCATTGTTTTATAATTTTTGCATTGTGGGCTTGTTTTGGCCAAATGGACGCCGAGTGCAATATAAACATCGACGAGACCATTTTTAAAATTTTATTCAGTGTCTAAAAAATGGGTAAGTGTACGTTAATGCTTCAGCCTCACTGCTGGCACATGGGTGCTCGCCAGGCACCTTGATGCTGACACATGGGCTAGTCCAGGGCACCTTGATGCTCCGCCTAGGCCACACTCGATGCTGGCACATGGATGTTAGTCAGGCACCTTGATGCTGGCACATTTGGTGCTCGCCATGGCACTTTGATGCTGGCACATCATGGAAGCTAGCCAGGCACCTTGATGCTCGCCAGGCACCTCGATGCTGGCACATGGATGCTAGTCAGGCACCTTGATGCTGGCACATTGGTGCTTGCCAGACACCTTGATGCTGACCCATGGATACTCGCCAGGCACCTCGTTATGGAGCATTTGCCCTGTATCTGTTCATATTGCTGTGAGATGCTGGCACAAGAGGTTAGCGAGTCGTGTCTCGTGTTAAGGGACGATGCATCTCGTCATCTGATGACAGTGATAGTGATAGTGATTCATTTCGACACAATGTGGTTTGTGACCAAGAGAATGAGGAGAAGGTATGATGGAGTGCACCATTTGAATCAAGATCACCATCGCCAAGGTTACTTTCACTAGTTCTATAAAGAAATCAAGAACCATCCAAAGAGGCTTTTCAGGCACTTAAGAATGTCACAACAGACCTTTTCTGTTTATTTTCTGAGCCTCGATCATCGCTGGGCATCTCGAAACTTGAGCTGTGATTGGTTCCTTCAAGTTCACTCTCACCCCCCTCCCCCTTCCTTCCCCTCACTACTCAATTCTATATTATATGTTCACTAGTAATTGTGATTTGTTCACAAGAAGGATATAGCAAGCTATTTTCTTTATTTTCTGGATTTTTCCGTGAGTGATTTTAGGAGGAGATTCCATTTTAACTATCGCAGAGATTTGGTTGACAATTTTGGTTGAATGTTTAACTGGTTCACAATTTCTGGTTCAATAAGATTTAAAATATATACAGGAAAGTCGGTTGTGACATTCTTAAGTGCCTGAAAAGCCCCACGGTCGATGGCGTTCTTGATTCAAATGGTTCACTCCATCATACCTCCTCTTTCTCTTGGTCACAAACCACATTGTGTCGAAATGAATCACTATCACTATCACTGTCATCAGATGACTGAGACTGTATCGTCCTTAACACGAGACACGACTCGCTAACCTCTTGTGCCAGCATCTCACAGCAATATGAACAGATGCAGGGTAAATACTCCATAGCGAGCATCATAGCTACATGCCAGCGTCGAGGAGCCTGCACCAGCACGATCCTGCGAGCATCCATGTGCCAGCATCGAGGTGCCTGGCGAGCATCCATGTGCCAGCATCGAGGTGCCTGGCGAGCATCCATGGGCCAGCATCGAGGTGCCTGGCGAGCATCCATGGGGCCAGCATCGAGGTGCCTGGCGAGCATCCATGGGCCAGCATCGAGGTGCCTGGCGAGCATCCATGGCCAGCATCGAGGTGCCTGGCTAGCATCCATGGCCAGCATCGAGGTGCCTGGCTAGAATCCATGGGCCAGCATCGAGGTGCCTGGCGAGCACCAATGTGACAGCAGTGAGGCTGCAGCATTAACGTACACTTTAAGGCTTAGAAAAGAAGAGTTCATAGGAAATGTACACTTATTTGCGTTGAGGGAGAGTGGAAAATCATTTTGGAAAAAATCCTCACTACATCAGACCGGGATTCGAGCCCCGACCTCACTATCACTGGTGTGGGATATAAGTTTAATTAAGAGTATATTGGCAAGTAAGATAAATAAAATGATTAATCATTTTTCCCGACTATTTGTCTTGTCGGCTTCTTTGTAATTTTTTTTTCTCGAGCTATCCTTCCCTTTTATTGAGGTGAGCGGAAATTCACTTTCGTTTACTGATGGCGTCGTTTGTCGTCTTATTATTGCAGGTCCCCGGTGTAGATGACCTCCCACAAGGTCGCACCGCCTCATTTCGGCACCTTGTTATGAGACAATGGCTTTGTCCCTCCCTCCCCCCCCCTTTATTGGTGTTAACTAACCAATGAGCCGCCCTTAACAACTCATTCTACAGTATATTAAAATCTCTCACACCGGAAGTGGCGTGGAGGTGGGTGGGGGGACGAGATGTAAATGAAACTCGGCTCAATTTTTGAGAATGCTATGCCGAAATCATGATAAACTTGACGTTTGTTTAACTTTTATGCAAGGTTCGTTTAACGTTCACGTATCGTTCATTTGAAGTTTTCATAACATTACGTTCAGATAACGTAACGTTTATTTAAAGTTGTCGTAGCGTAACGGTTACTTAAATTTGGCGTAGCGTAACGTTCATTTAAAGTTGTCGTAACGTAATGAAACATAAGGTTGAAACGTTCTTGAATACGGGTCCCTACATTGTGCGCCAATTATGTTGTTCTGATATTTTACTGCCGCGATGGACGCCAATTGAAGAATTCTAATTAATAAACACTTATTATTTTGACATGTTTTTTATTTCTGAATCTGTTTATTTAATGTGAAAATAGATCATGTAGTTGAAATATATACGCGGCCTATTGTATGAGCGCGGACAGGTGTTACTGGACCCCAAGTGAATTCTGTCAGTTCTGGACACCAACTGCTTTTACGTTGCACCATTCTTTGTATATATTCCTTGCTCATGGAAGCTTCGAGAAGGTTTAGTTTGGAAAAACAAAATAAAAGACAAAAACATCTCGGTCTTACTAGAAGCTTCGAGAGCCGGAAAATGACTCAAGTTACATTTTAAAATCTCTCTTCGAACCTTCCAGAAGAGGAAGTTATTATTTGAAATATATATTGTCAAACTGACTTGGCTGGTGTCACGTGCGTGACGTCACTGATCAGTGGCTTTTGCCTTCTTATAAGAAGAAGTGCTTTAAGCGCCATTTAATATACTATAATTTAAATGAAATAAGATATGTTTATAAAATTAGGACGATATTATTGTCAATGCTTTCACATACTTTTCAGGGGCAAATCAATTACATTACAAGGTTGTAATCAGAATTGGCGATACATAACAACTGGTGTAAACAGAAAGACAATGAATTTGGACTATTTGAAAACCAATGGTTGTTCTTTTATATGGAGGCCGGGAAATTAATGAGGGCTTTGTTTCAAGTACTTGCTTTAGAAGCTTGAGTTATTGGAGTTACAAAATAAAGTGTACGAAAAGACCACGACGATAATGTTTGTGAGACGCTTAAAGACGAATTATATCCAATAAAAGCAGCTAAACACTAAATAGAGACAAATGAAGTACTAAATAGCTGTGTTGACGTTGTTCGCAATATGATTGGCTGACAGGAACACGTGATACCCACCACGTGACATAACGTGAACATTGCCCTGGACATACCAGCATCACCTTTCACACCGGAAGTCACGTGGGTTAAGTCGTCGAGTTCTTGGTAACCTTAATAACCTATGATTGGGAGGTTGAAGTTCGAATCTGGGTTGGATGAACTAAGGGTGTTTTTCCACGTGAAGTAATTTATCTGGTGGTTTTACCAACCCTTCTTCACGCTAAAATGGGTGTATTTTCAATTGCTAGCTCTCCTTAATATATTTTCTATTGAGGTTTTTCTAAGGCAATAGTACTCTCAGTGGGTTGAGATTTACATATTGTTAAGATTTTATCGAGTATAATTGTATATAATTATGATGGGTCGACAAAGTAAAACAATAGACAGGTAGTACTTTATTCAGTAGACCTATAATTATGGTTTGTATTTTGTGTCGTAAAACACGCTTATCTTTCTTACTTTTTCATACACTAAAACACACACGTACAATGTTATATTATGTTTTCAAAAAAAATCTGTAAAAATAAATAGATTATTATAGGATTTTTTTAAATGTATACAAATTATTTTAGTAACGTTTGTAATTATAAAAAAATCCCTTATTTAAATCAGACTGAAAACATAACATTGATAAGTTTTTTAACAGGATGATTTCCTTACGAGGTGGACTATATGGTGGAATTTATCTAGGAATGTTGGTAGCTTGACAATTAAAAATAATAATAATAATTAGCACCGTGTCTTACTACCCGTTCGGATTATACGCTTTAAGTACTAATTACGCTAATGGATTAGGAATTGGGAAGGTTGAATTAGAGGAAGTAAACCCGCATTTGTGTGGAGGGAGAGTGGAAAACTATTTAGGAAAAACCACCCCCAGTTCACCCGACCGAGATTTGAACCTCGATCTCTCCGTCCTCGGCGGTCGAGCTAAACACAAGCGCGTTAGCCAACTACGCCACCGAGGCGGGTGACAGTTAAAAAAAGTTACTGTGTATACTACAAGTCAAAATTATATGTTCTTCATCTGTCACTTTTGACAGATAATATCAATGCCAATAGAATTTATAAAATAATAGACTAAATAGTTAAATGTTTAAAGCTGAGAGCACAATTTTTTTAAATGTTCTAAGCCTTTGTTTTTACCATAATTCCACTATAGTCAACTTGCAATAGTAAGTTCTTTTTAGAGCATATATTATAAATAAACGCAGAAAAACCAACATTTACAGAAGGTCTCATCTGCCAAAATTGACATGACCAGTCACATCTACAGAACACACATCTTGGCGTATGAATACACGAAAGAAGATTTTGGACTGTCAGATAAGGTTATTCCTGTGGTGATCCGACTAAACTGATAACGTTACATAAAATAGATGTACAAATATAACTTCTAAAGTACAACACCCACACCGTTAAGCACACAGTATTAGGCGTTGGGCTCACAATAGATTTTTAGCACCACGTTTTACTACTCGTTCGGGTTGTAAAGCTACGCTTATGTACTAACTCTAATTATTAACGTATTAGGGACAAGGAATGTTGAATTTAGAGGCAGTGTACCCGCATTTGCGTGAAGTAAAAGTGGAAAAACCACCTCAGTACAACTGACCCAAACCACACAAATTGAACTCGAGGGGGTCTACTTACTCCGGAAGTAATATCTCTAAGTGTTTTGACCAAGATGGCGCGTGATTATATTGACTCATTTCAAGAACTAGAGAAAAGAAAATACCACTAAATAAGCCACTTATAATAACTTACAAATTACAATGTTAATGTTAATGCATTCGCTAGTAGAGGAAAACATTATTCAAACTCTTTAGATCAGATAGACGTGGTTCTGACAACTTATTTAGTAGACAAACTTGTACAAGACGCTGTGACGGGACCTTTAAAATCCTCTTCCTTAACTGTCTGTAGTATGTATTGTACAGAACTACTTGATTATTTTTTGTCAAATAGCCCAAATGGAAAGTTAAACTTAATTATTATATCACATATTGACCAATTGGTAAGTTGCCTCCATCCCACGTTGGCCCTGTCAAACTTTTTTTTTTTTAATTACCAATTTAATTTGGCCTGGCATCTTATTTTAAATCCAGGCCTTATTTACAGAGTATCAAAAACATTTCCTATTATTATACAGTATCCAATTTTATTTAATCTAAACAGGCCCTGTCGACTGCAAGTCTAAAACCTATTTTGTAGTATTGTGGGCGGGAAGGTGAAAGGTGTGTCATGGCTTCACATCCGACCAAAGTATCCTTCCGCGCCAACAAAAACAGATGGATTACGGAAACCGTAGATGGCGCTAGCTACCGGACAAATCTTGCGGAAATATCAGTTTTCTCGAGAATGAGTGAAATTTGTATGTTAGTATTTTCAACACCCTTCTAAGATAATGTATCGATATTTATTAATTTGTTGCATTTTCTTCTTTTTTGTTATGAAGCCGACAGTTTTCTATTGAAAAATGTCAATTTTATCGATATTTGATCACTGTTAAAAATATACAGGAGTTGTGTATATAAAAAGTATAACTTAATCAACATGCTTCTATTTTTGAACAAACCGTTTCCTAAAAGAAAATTTCAGAACAATAAAAAATTTGAAAAATAATCGTTTGTTCTCGTGGCTCTGCGTTTCTATTCCAAATGAAAAGGGCAAATCGCTTTAACCAAGCTAATAAATAATATTGTATGCACCAAATAAAATATATCTTCAAAATAAATGTACTTTTTCTTCTAATATATTTTTGAAATGTTCAACATAGGAACATATTCTGTTAATATAAAATTTTTTTAAAATAAAGTAGAATACTGACAATACTATTCAAAGAATCGGTAAGAACAGTTGGGTTAAGTTTCACGTGAGAGAAGCAAAAAGAATTATGTTTATACCGATGTGTGATTGGCCGATCCGGTAGGAAGTAAGTTCCCAGTATGATAAATTGATGATAAACAACATAAAACCAACTCGAATGGTAAATCTCTTGAGGTCTCATCTAATATGACTGATTTTCATTCTGAATACAAACTTGATTTATCAAACTTTTAGACCGTTCGAGTAAGGTTTTTATTAGCGCCGCATCTTAATACTCGTTCGGCTTATACGCTTATGTACTAATTACGCTAGTGGCTTTAAGGATTAGGAGGGTTATATTATAGAGAGTGTACCCACATTTGCATGGAGAGAGAATGGAAAAAAGTTTTGGTAAAACTACCCTCAGTACACCGACTGAGATTCGAACTTTGATCTCCCCGTCATTGGCAGTCTAGTCTACTGCAAGAGTAGCGCCTTAGACCATAAAGACACCGGGGTGGGTTCGAGTAGGTTTAAACTCAGTAAAAATGAGAGATCTCGGGAATAGGAGCCTATTAACGTTTCTTGGTGTCCGATAAGTTCTAGCATTTGAAAATTGAACGTTTATTTACCAACCTCGCAGACATTAGCCATGCAAAGAATGACACTAATTATGTCCCCGTTTAAAAATAATAATCTTGTAATTACGTTTTGTGCAGTTTTATTATGTTTTTTTCTTATTGTCGCTGCTTTCTTCTCAATCCGCCGTGCAACCAGATGGGAACGCCAACAGGGCTTACCTGAAGGTCGTGCCTGCGTGATGTCACGACGAACAAAGCAACATCGCAGACCGCCATGAGAACCCGATGCTCGCTTGCCAAGTTAACATACTACCCGTCCAGCAAACATCTGGCTTCTTTATGTCTCGAGCACAACTCCGCACTTGAAGAACAGTTTATTTTATTAGGCCAATTCTCGGTCTTTGAAACGCCTGACGTAGTGGAACTTTTCATCTTTAGTGACTGAAACAATTTAATAGGAGAGCCTGTACTTTGATGACCTAATTAACAAAAAATATCAAAAATAGTTTCATATTTACAAAAAAGACCTAAAAGTATAAACAAAAATGTGTAGCTAATGTGTACAATTAAACACAACACACACTCTATATGAATGGAAACTAGAGTATGTTTTAAGTGATGCCATTAAGGTGGAGATGTAGAAAACGTGGGTTAGACAGTGTTTTTTTGTAGTAAATCAAATATTACTCCAATGGAAACAAAGAGCTTAATTTTCTTCACATTATGATATAAACAGTTGTTAAATATAACCCTATATCATAGACCCATGGGTGACCTGGAATTAAAATACAACTTTTTTTCCTTCATTTAAAAAGGTTTGTCATATAGTACTGCTATTCTAACTACAGATATTCAACAACTGTTGATATCACCATGGAAAGAAAATTAAACTCTTACGTTTCTACTGGAGCAATATTTTATTTATTTTGGCAAAAAAAAAAATGTTTAGACTATAAAAACTGCAAAAACACTGCCATTAACTTGTATTACCTGCATCCCCACCTTAATTTACATAGGTACCTTTCAATAACTATTTAGCATCTAAACTCTTACATTCTGCTGAGTATAATATTAATTTACAAATATCTGCTTCAGCATTCCCTCCCAACGCAACCCTTTTCAGACTAACAATAATCACAGTTGTTGTTATGTCTAACCAAGGAATGAATATTTTATAGCCATACAAGCGCAGAGGATACAAAGTTAATTGCATACACTAACTATCTTCTAATTCCGACACCTGTTGTTGAGAAAAAATATGTTTAAGTATTTAGGTATGCATTTTAAAAATATTGATGGTATTTAAAAATATATGTATCCAAAATAAATGCTTAAAATTGACTCATAAATGCCTAAAAATTTCACAAACCAATAAAATATGACCTAAGAATCCGAGATGACAAAAATTGATCAAAGAAATGACATATACATTTAATGTTTCCACAACCAGGAGATCATAAACAGAGTTTATGTGCTCATGAGAATTGTTTGTGATGCACTGAAAAAAGATGACATACCAAAATCCGGGACCTGGTTATGGCTCTTCACGGTGCTAAAATGTCCAGTTCTGCCAGAAAGTATAACCCAGTAGTAGGTTTTACATCTTATATAACGGCCAACTAGCCGGAAAACTAGACACGACCACGTTCAAACAAAACACCGGAACGTGGGGGTCTATATAAACTAAATTGACAGCAAAATATTTGAATAAAAGGTTATTTTTTTAAATTTTAAATGTCAAATTTGTACTTTTTTTTTACAGGTTAGACCTATATTTTAATATTGTAACACCCGTTCAGTGGTCGTGGGGTCTAATGCGCTAATCTCCTGTTGGACTAAACTGTTGAGGAGATGGGAATCCATTGGGTGCACTGAGGGAGTTTTCCTCCACGCAAATGCGGGTGCATTTAATCTAAATTAAGCCTTCCTAATCCCAAACCAATTAGTGTAATTTAGTACATAGGCGTATAAGCAGAACAGGTAGTAAAACGCGGTGTTAATTTTTTTTTTTAATGTCCTTACTGATTTCACCAGTCAGCACTGTGCACACACGAGGGTGGGTTGGACACTTTTTCCAATGCAACAAAAATATAGTTCGGAATGTTATTTTTTATATCGCCCCGTCTTACTTCCTGCTGAGCCCACACGCATATAATATGGTAGCTACTCTAATGTAGAAGGGAAGAGGTAAGTAGCATTCGAGAGGTAATCTACAACATTTGGGTAGAAGAAGAGTGAGAAACCGTGTAAGAATAACCACTCTCTGTAGATTCGACCGGGATTTGAACCTCAATCTCTCCATAATCAGCAGGTCAGACGTAACTCGGGTTGGCCCGCCAAATTACACCTTTTTTTTGCTAAATCGTTTGTGCTCTATTTATGCTCATATGTGCCCAAACATGAATATTTGTGCTCTAAAATTAGGCATTCTAGAGAACATTTAATATGGCGAGCTAACTTGAGCTTTTCCTGTACCGTAACCTGTAGAAAATTTGAGCTCAAGTCGGCCTACCACAATTTGAAAAAAATAACCTTGGCAAAATCATGTCTAGTACCATTCGTTTTTGCTTCTTTTGTGCTCATATGTGGTCTAAAATTAGACCTTTATGTGGAAATTTCAATGTGGCTAGCCAACTTGAGCTATACGTGCAGGTCAGTTTAACACGAGCGTGACGCCTTAGACTATTCGGCCACTGAAGCGGGTGATAGTTTGTAGATCATACTAAATGTCGACATATCAAATAAGCTAAATTTATTTTAATAACTAGCAATACATTATCCTAACTTATTTGAAAAATCTCTTATTGTACCTTTACGGGGGTTGATAATAAGCTAGCTCAACTCTCCAACTGCACTGGTGGTCTAAAGCGTCAGGCTCACGAAGGACTGGATTGTCAAGGAACTTGAAGGTTGAGGTTAAGAGTCGTAGTCGGGTCTTGAAGAGGTGGTTTTCTACACATTATTTGTGATTGTGTTTTCACTAGTAGCCGTACAAAGTTGGGTGCACATCCACTCCTATATCGCACACTCGGGAACTCTACTTGAATTTGACACCTCTCGTGCATTCAAATGTTTGGCGGTACAGTAGTAACGCTGATAGTTTGAACGCACCCTAAGTAAAATAGGCCACAATCCAGGTGTATGAACTGTAGAAAATCCGGAAGTAACGCTATTTAAAATGAACGTTTTAGCGAGCAAAGCGCGTTAGCCAACTGCGACAATTATTTCAATTATTATTTTTATTACTATCATTATTATCAATAGCACCGCGTCTTACTACCCACTCGGGTTGTACGCTTTTATTATTAACAATTAGTGATTGAATTTTTTATCAAAATATTACAGAACCTATCTTTTTGCGTCTTAATCCTCCACATTGGTAAAAAAGAATTAAAAAAAAACATTATTGTACTGTACCTTATTATATTATATTTGTCTTGTTTATAAAATAAAATACATACCTGCTAATCCGAACCATCCCCGGTCCCAATTAGTTCTGATTATCAAGGTTGTAACTTACTGTAAAATAATCTCCAAATATTATTCTGATATGCGTTATCAATTTTTAAAATCAATTTTAAAGTTATTTTTATTCAGATTAAATATTGAAATTGAGCTTATCTTCGAAGCACGTGAGTCAATGTCTGTATTTTTTTTTTTTTCCTTTTTCATAACTAAAGAACAAATTCTGTTTCCAAAAGAAATCAAATAGTGTTTTATAGATACGTTTAGTTTAATAATTACTAAAAAACATTGTATATAATTGAATAGGCCCACATATAGGTTACCGATACCTCAACAATTGTTCTTGAATATTTTGTCATGGGCATAGTGACATTTGAACAGAAACATTTTTATTGAAGATTAAAAAAATCCTTTTAAAATTCCGCGAAGCAAATAGTCAATAACCGTGCTGATAACAATGAGTTAAAAATTAAACTATACGGAAGCAATAATGTATTTGTTTTGTCAGAATATAATAATATTGACCTGAACTCGTATTTCTTCCCATCCCACCTAAATCAGTCTATCAGGGCTTGAAGCCGGAACACTTGGATCTGCAACTTTCCTCGCGTCGACAGCGAGACCGATGATGCTGGTAATTAGTTTCTTTTCTCCCTTCGCTCAGCGAAATAGACCGTGCAAATTCCAGACACTTGGGGAACCCACGCCTATTGACATATTTGGTGAACCAGTCTCTAAAATTTGCACCTAACCATAAGTTAATTAAGTTTGTATTGTAGTTCTTACCTTAGTCTGTAGCGCGTCATGTCTGACGAGCTGTTTGTCCCGGACAGGGGGAAAGGGCGTGTGTGTATGTGTTGGAGTTACAATTCTCCATCCCTCTCCCCGTGGAAATTATTTGTATGTTCTTCCCCACTGGTTTGGCTTGTAGCTTATTGGAGTATTATAACATTGAAATGTACAGGAACAAGTTCCATTTTATCTCAAATTGAGTAAGTGCTGTCATCTGTTAGACAATCATGAAAACCTTTCTAATGCATTTTAGATTACGGTTAAAAGAGGTATCTGTAATGTTTAATTTTTTTTATGAAAATTTATGTATAATGTGACTTCTCCGCGTTTCTTCCTGTAATCTTAAATTATTAACACCTACAACTTCAATTATGTCTTAAAACACAATTGATTCAAGATTTAATTTTTAAACATTACCTTGGCGTTTCTTGTTAGTTTACTTCACCTCAAGCCAGAACTCCACCTCCAACCCCTCCCACCACTACCACCACCAACCCATCCCCCCTTTCGAAAAAAAATATCTTGGTACTGCTCTCTGGTTACTATTATTATTTATTATTATTATTATTATTATTATTATTATTATCACCGCGTCTTACTACCCGTTCGGGTTATACGCACTTACGCTAATGTGTAATGGTAGGGTGATTGTGAGATGAAATGAAGGACCTACAGTTTAACGTGAATCCGAACCACGGTGGAGGCCTGGAATTCCCCACATTCACAAGATGTCTTGTCAGAGGTGAAGGAAGGGTTTGGAAATCAGATAAATCTGTGCCGGGACCGAGGATTGAACCACGGCCGCCAGCACAGAAGTCTGACACCTTACCCTTAGACCACCAGGTCACCTCTCTGGTTACTGATTCGATTCACTGCACGGGTTAAATTAAAATAATCATCGTGTAAATTGGGGTTTCACCCTTCACAATGATGGATTAATGCTCAGGGGACTAACTTGTGTTTTTTGTTTAAGGCTTTAGTTGGTTTGTAAGGCGTGTACTGAAATACTAATTTGGTTCAAAAAGTGCTCGTTAAACACTTCTAATCAAAAACCACTTGCTGGGAACTTACTGATGTAATTATATTTAATTTTGTTTTATTGGAGCAATCAAGTGATTTTTTAAAATTTAATTACCATTAGTGTTGGTGCGTGGTAGCGGGTTTTAATTTTGAATCGGGAGACTAGACCTTTCCAGATTAATTGGGTTTTCTTTTTAACAACATGGCTTTCCCGTTTTCTGTCCAGGCAAATACAGGTGCGTTTCTTTAACATTCGCCCTCGTCATTTTGTATCCTAGTTTGTCACTATTATCCTACACACTACCCAGTCCCATATCCAGAATCTTCTTTCTAGCGGAAGGCGGACTAATCTGACCTGCACGGAGAAAAAAGACTATATACAAATTTCGCACAAAAATATATCGAAGTAGACCTATTCTAGCATTCGCTAATAATTGATATACTTTCATTGACTTTTAATAGAATTATTATTATTATTATTATTACTATCATCACCACGTCTTACTATCCATTCGGGTTATACGCACTTACACTAATGTGTAATGGTAGGGTGATTGTGAGATGAAATTGAGGACCTACAGTTTAACGTGGAATCCGAACCACGATGGAGGCCTGGCATTCCCCACATACTTTTAATATAACTTAGACTAATTTTATATACATTTTTATGAATACTAATACATTTTCTATTAAAAGTCATAAAAATATATTAATTATTAGTGATTACAAGCATGAATCAACTGTGATATATTTTTGTTTAGATGTCGGGGGGTGGGGGAGGCTTTCAGCCAAACAAGCCCCCCCCCCCCCCCCCATAACACTTGCTAATCTAAGTTGGGTTTCACTACTCATTAGAGCCATGTGCATATGTAGGCTACTAGCTACGCTTACATGTGAGGGATGAGAAGGTTGAATTCAGAGAGAGTGCACCCGCATTTTTTTGTGGCGATGAGGAAATAGGGGAAAACCATTTAGTAAAAACCACCCTCTGTACACCCAACAGGGGCTCAAACTCCGATCTCCCAGTAATTGATAGTCCGTTCTATTGCGAGAATGACGCCTTAGACCAAACATGCCAAACTCGTTTTATCATAAGGGGCCACATTGAAAAAAAAATACTAAGGGGGTCACATTTCAGAAAAAAAATATAGTATTATCATCTTACTCAAACAAAAAATAACTCTTAAAATCCTTAAGATTGAAAAAGTAAAATTAGGGTTCAATATGATTTTAAGTACTACCCTCTATTTTCTCCTGAAATATTAAACCATTTTATTTACAGAACTGGTGTGAGCGTTAGGCTTTAAATCTTAATAGAATAGTTCTCAATATCCAAATCACAAAATGTGTGTTTCTTTAACGTTTACAAAAGGGATAACCGGGCCTCACTCACTGTACGTACATCCAAATGTCAGGGGCCGCGAGTCTGACATGAGTGCTCTAAACCGTTTGACCACCGAAATGGGTCACGTCTTAGTACCGGCTTAGTGATAAGCATACATTAATTACTTTAATATAATAAGTGTTAGGAAGGTAGAATCTCATATGGATTGTATCCGCATTATTTTGTGTCGAGGGAGGGTGGGCAACCATTTAAGAAAAGCCCCCTCTTGACACTCCCGACCTGTATTTGAACCCCGATCTCTCCCCCGTCACTGACTAAAGTGACCATATTTTTATTTTGGAGGACAGCCATTCAAAATTACTCTCCAGAGCCGTAGTAGGTATGTGCCATTTATATTAAGGCTACACATGTTATACCCCGGCGTTTTTCAAACTGAGCTCCGCGCAGACTTTGGGGTCAGACTTACGGTGGATTCACACGTTCGACGAAAAACTAGCGCAGAACAGAAACGTGGTCACGTGACGCGCTCTAAGCCAATCACAAGATGATTTCCGCTTAATCGGCGTGAGCTGCTCTGCTGAGGTTCAACTGTTCTCTACTCTGTCCGCTCTGCTCGAGATGTTCGGCGCACGAGAACCAATCACATCTCAAAACCAACCCTCTTAAATCAGTGCGCATGCGCATTTGACAACGCATGCGCTGTAGAGCTAGAAGCGAGCAGACATCTTCGTTGGTCTTTGTGAGGAGATTTGTAATAACTCGTTAATGTAAAACGTGTGTCCCGCTGTATTGGATTGTGCCACGACACAGCGTTATAATTTGTAAACATCCATCGGAACAGGGATTTAAAATATATGTTTATCTACTAGAAAATAAAATAGGTTGGTAGTCAGCTGTTTTACGTTAGCGTTGCAATGCATCATGGGTCAACATATAGCGTGTAAATCGCTGCACCTCTGAGGCAGATTCTGCTTTCTATTTTCGGCGAACGTTGTGAATCAAGCTCTAGCTATCCAAATCTTCGCGAGACAATATTATGATATCCTTTATTTGTTTTTCACAATGAAAGATAACATCAGTAATTAGGATTGCCAATTTTTCCAAATCTGATTAAATAACATTTTCCAAAGGCGCAGCCAAAAGATGTGATTAACATTTTAGAAAACATTCTAAACTAATTAATTAAAAACTCTTCATAAATACTTTTCAACATTTATATATTACCCTCCTCAGCGGCGTAGTTGGCTAACGCGCTAGTCGTGTTGAGCTCGACTGCTGAGGACGGGGAGATCGAGGTTCGAATCTCGGTCGGGTGAACTGAGGGTGGTTTTTCCTAAATGGTTTTCCACTCTCCCTCCACGCAAATGTGGGCTCATTTCCTCTAATTCAACCTTCCCAATTCCTAATCCATTAGCGTAATTAGTACTTAAAGCGTATAACCCGAACGGGTAGTAAGACGCGGTTTTAATATATATATATTATTTATATATTATTGTTGATCATTTTTATTTAAAATTCAACATTTTCAATTTCCATGCTAGTCAATTCTTATGCACATTTAATCTTTTGTTTAGTTAAAATATTTAATTATATTGTTTTTTATTTAACATATTGCATTTTAACTCTAAAAGGATCTCAACACTAGTCAATCTTTTTACTACACATTAAAACTTTTTTGAAAAATCTATTTATAAATTGATAATGCACTTTCACTGGTTTGGTACACTTTTTTACATTAAACATTATTATATAAGTGTAAAGCTTTTTATGAAGACTCCAGCATGTGTTTTGTTTTTTTGTGCAAGGGTTCCGCCGGAATAAAAAGTTTGGAAACTTTTGATATACCTGGTAATTATGTTTTTTTATATTATTGTTTTTGAACATTCGATAAATTAGGTCTTATGCTTGAATGTTTTATAGACAAGGATAGCCTGAAACAAAAGCCAAGTAAAATGGTCGAAATTAGTAAGAAATACTTGCCATAATTATTAAGTTTTTTTTATTTAAACCTTCAAACAAACGATTCAAATAAAACATTTAAATTTAGTCCATATACTCGTGTAAATTTCTAGTTTTGTTAATAATTGACCTAAAAGATCGGTGACAAAATCATTCCAGAACACACGTCTTATTTCATCGACTCTCTCGAAAATTAGGGGCTGAATGATCGATCACCCTAATCTAAAGGAATTGGAGGGGCAGGGTTAAGTTTTAAGGAAAAGCAAACATATACCTCGAGATAAGACTGACACGCTTTTATTTTTATATATTTAACTAGATAGCTGTTGCCCGCGGCTTTGCTCGCGTGGAAGTTGATTATATACAAATACGAAAATATACATATGTATTTACAGATTAATTTAAAATATTACGTTACGTTGATGACCATAACTTGACCTCAGATCAAAAATAATGCAAGTCCGATAGAAATTTTCACCCCTTTTTCATCTCTTATTAAATAAAATTTCCAAAATTCCTGAAAGACGTATTTATTTGTTTTACGTCAATAACCGAAATACAAAATTTTGTTTATGTAACTTTCAAAATGACGGACTTTCATACATATTATCATACATATTATCATCCCCTATTTTGACCCCTTTGGGGTGGAATTTTCTAAAATCCTTTCTTAGTGGGTGCCTACATAACAAAATGAATATACAGTCCGAATTTCATGCTTGTAGCCTTGATAGTTTGCGCTCGGCGATGATGAATCAGTCAGTCAGTCAGGACATGTTATTTTATAAGTATAGATATACCCAGCCTAGATTAGAACCCAGTATAGGGCCTGTTAGTTGTGAAATATTGCACACTTCTCTTTAAACTCTCTCATCTTCCCCACCTGCCACCCGGCCATTTTCTAGACTAAACAAGGCTCTGTAATAGAATTAAAACACACACACCACAGATAAGAGTTTATTATTATTATTATTATTATTATTATTATTATTATTATTATCATCATCATCATCATCTAATGGTGGGCCCAAGAGAATTTCTTTTCGAGGTGAATTAGTAAGAATATATTCTATTGGCACTACTATGGTTCTTTACAGGCACTTTGAAAGAAGTGGTGGCACTTCGTCACACTTATGCTAAGATTCAACTATGTTTACACCTTTAGAAGACTTACAGAATAAATGTAGAATATCCAACATAAAAAGGAGGTCACTGTCATAATTATTTCACAACTATTATTAACATTGGCACATTATTTCAATATGATTACTCCAGTACATATCTCTAGGTAGAACGGTTGAAACGTTAATAAATAGAGTAGGGCTGTTATACCAGGAAACTCTGGGCAGTTAAACCAGTCCCACACCATTCACGAATGTTCGAGTTTCGGATAATTTTCCGAGAAGTGTGGGAGGTACACGAATGATGAATGTTCATTCGAGTTTCGGGATTCTAAGGGTTTCTCTTTGAGAGCGGTTTTCGGTAACAAATCAGAGGAAACGAATTATCATTACAGGATATCTGTAAACATTCGGTACACTCCTACACTACACATTAGTCGTTCATGTAATATATCTCATTGTTTACCAACCTGGGTGGAACCGGCCCCCCCCCCCCCCCCCTCCATGGGGCGTTTTTAGCTTTCAGGGTGGCGGTAAATTGTAAGTGCGTTGTAAGGGGGGCATTAGGTTTTAATGAATAATTTTAACAGGCAACAAAATATTTAATGAAAGTATCTCACATATATATTTTCACTAGAAGGTCTTGAAGGAAATCAATCAAAATGTAAAAAATTTTACTTTTATATAGTTACAATAATCTTTTTCTTAATAATTGAATATCAATGTGCAATTTAACATGAATTTAAGGTTAATATTAGGCTTGTTGGCCTACATTTAACTTTTGGAATGGGAAAGAGGACTTTTAGTCAGAATCCTATTTTCTAACTCTCAGATATGGACACTAGGCTAAGAAATGTTGGAGACAATTGGTCTTGTTCAGAGATGGGCAAACTTTTATACCCGAGGATCACATGAACATATGTAAGCTCTCTAGCGGCCCGTATGTGACAAAATATAACCTAAGTTTACTAAATAATGAACTTTATTTTCACACAAAAATACATGTATTAGTCATAAAACTACCGTAATTACCGTAAACACAAGCTTATGTTTGTACACATGTAATATTATAAACGAGATTGTTCATTTGTTCACATGTTCAAAAACACGCACTGATTATAGTCAATTTGTCATTTTTGTGTACCACATAAATTAAAGTTGCGGTCCTCACTTTGCCCACGGCTGGCTTAGTTGCGCAAAGTCCTTTGCTTTTTTTTTTTTTTAAGTGCATGCGTACACACCGTGTGTTGAACTAGTTGTATTTGTGGCAATTGTAGAATAATGTATGGTAATGGTAGGGTTGTTGCGATCCAATAACAATACACTGGATAACATTAACTGCAACAGCAACGATGTCATCACTTGCCTTGTCCATTGTGCAATAGTTGCCGAAATGAATTTTTTGGTTGGGGTGGACATTCGCAAAAAGTGTGTGACCTTCACAGAAGGCGAATATTAGTTGAGGTTTCATCATGACACGAATGTAAGCGAACATTCTGGATAATATTCGGCCGAAACATTCGTCCACATTCTCGAATAGTGTGGCACCTGCTTTAGCTGCATTATTTAAACGCTTACCATTATATAATATTTATTTAGCATAGATATTAAATACTCTACATGGTAAATACATACTATACAAGGCCAGTATACAGGGTGTAAATGAATACATGTTACAAACTTCTAGGGCACGTAGGGGGTTCAAAGTAGACCAACTTTTAGTAAAGGACTGGTGTCCGGAAACTCGCCGTTTGTGCGTTATAGACTGGAACTGAAAACAAAATAAAATGGGGGGTAGCTCGCTGCATTTGCCCCGTCATGATCACGTGAGGTGACTCGACAACTGTAACTACCACTGTAGACGTCAAATGTTTCTTCTAATCACCCTAATCTCTCTTAACGTTCAGTTGCAGTAGATCATGGACGGGTATACAGTTATCGGTTACGCTAACATGGTGTTTATGTATGACGAGGCTCGTTCTAATGATAGGGCTGCTCGCCGACTTTATGCAGACCATTTTTCAAATCGTCCAACTACATCTCGTACACTATTTGTCAGAGTTTTAAAATTATTTCGGGAAACAAGAACTTTCATAGTCAACAGGGTGAACTGCGGGTCTCTGAGGAACCACCGGACTGCAAGATTTGAAGAAGTGCTTTATAGGGTTGAACATAACCCGTCCATTAGCAGCCGAACCATTGAATGTGACATTGGTGTTATTCATCTGAGTGTCTGACAGGCATGAATACAGCTCAGCCCCTACATCCGCAAAGAGTTTAAGCAATCAGTCCAGGCGAATTTCCACGACGCCACGGCTTGTTCTGTTTACCGATGAAGCTTCCTTCACCAGGGAAGGCATTTTCAACTCCAGAAACAGTTTGGGACGAAGAAAACCATCACGCCACTCGCTCAAATAGATTCCAACAGCAGTTTATAATCAACGTGTGGGCTGGTATTATCGACAGTCGTTTAATTGTTTCATACCTTCTTCCACCCCATATCACCGTCCCCGTTTTATTTTATTTTCTTCCAAGAAGTATTGCCAGAATTGTTGGAAGACGTACCGTTACAAATTCGTCAACAGATGTGGCTGCAACAAGAATGTGCGCCACCACACTTTTCACTCGCCTTCCGAGACTCTATCAGCCAGGTATTCAGGGACAGATGGATTGGTCGAGGAGGACCAGTAGAATGGCCTCCATGCACCCCAGGTTTAGCTCCACTAGTCATTTTCCTGAGGGGCCACATGAAAAACATGGTCCACGAAATCCCTGTCGAAACTGAGGAAGATCCGCTAGCACGCCACAGGGCAAGAAGTTCAAACGAGGCCTGACATTTTTGAAAGAGTGTATCAAAATATGTTTCGCAGGAGCTATTACTATAGCCATCTGCTTTGGCATTGCTAAACATTTGTTTTATGTAATGTAAGCCAATAAAGTAATACTAGAGTTATTACTGAGCATACTAAAAATTCTAGTCTGCAACGCGCTAACGACGTGTTTCCCGACACGAGCTCCTTATTAAAAGTCGGTCTACTTTGGCCTCCCTACATACCCTAGAAGTTTCTAACGTGTATTAATCTACATTCTGTATATTATCTATATAGCATATATGCTACGGGCAGTGGAGGTCAGTCCATGTGAGCATTAAAAGCACTGCTTGCCTACTTTCGGAGAAATATTTATTATTATCTTAAATAAATTAAAATAACTTAAATATTTTAAAAATCCCAAACATAATATAATTATTTTGGCAGCATCTTTATTTAAACTCTTTTATTTTTCAAGTGTGTCTATAGTATTGTCCTCTCCTCGAAGTCCCCAGATCAAGTTAACACGAACCCATCCCAATCGTGCCTCCTATGACCTTCAAATAGCAAGAGGGTTGAAAGGGAGGGAAAGAAGCTAAGGCGCATGCGCGTCCTCTATGTTCCATGTACCAACCTAATACTGGATTGGATAAAAGACTACTTTTCATGCGAAAAAAAAAAGAGTGCTGCAATGGTAAATGATTTAAAACGTCTGTTTTTGTGTGAAATTGTTATTAATATCATATAATATGACCGCTGGTATCTGTGAAATTTATAATTGCTACAACCACAGCAGAAAATTAACATTCTTATCCGTTGTGAACAATAACACACACATATATAATTTATTTTTGTATTAATTGTGTATTTATTAAGTGTGATAAAATGAGTATATTACCATAAAGGTCCAGTTCAATTTGTTTTAGAATAATTTTGGAATAAAAGGAGGCAATATCAGAACATACTAATGTTTTTATAATAAGACGATACAAACTATTATTACTTGCATAATTAATATTTAATTGTAATTATAATTTAATCATAGCAACTAATATTATAATCAATTATAATTAACTATAGTTTTATTATTATTTTTAACAAATCAAAATTATTATTATTATATTTTTAACAAATCAAAATTATTATTAATTGGTTATACATACTTCACTTTTCACCTGACATCTAGAAAAAGTATGTATCTTTCTACTTTCACGTATTCATACGTCAAGTCATGTGATCTGCATCTGTCACGTTTTATAGATATAATTAATGTTGACCGCAAACAAAATATTGAACTGTAGTAAACTAAAGTGAATGCAAACAAAACCTCGGAGCTCAGGACAAAGATGTAGTGGTTATAGGTTTTATAAATTATGATTAAATTTAAAGAGTAGTTTCCTCATTATTAAAGGATTCTGGTATTTAAAAATGGGGGTTCAAGAATTCGACTGCAACCCTCAAAGCTAAATATTCTAAATAAGACAATTTTAAAATGAAGGCGTTTTCAACCCTGGTTTGTCGGTGACGTTGAGGTTAGGTTTAGAATCCTGGCTGAGTGTAGGCCTACTGACGGTCTTCCACACTTCCTTTAAGTTAATTTGGGTAATGGTTATATTTCCTCTACATTCTTTCATCTTTACTCACATACAATCTTCACTACTAACCTATTAAAGTAATTAGGATACGGTTAGAACAAATAATGATGAAACTTCCGCTTAAATCAGTTCGAATAATACCTTTTCATTTTTAGATTGTATGTTGTGAAAAATTTCTACTTTCA
The DNA here is from genome assembly GCA_039000515.1 of Timema cristinae. Taxonomy (NCBI): domain Eukaryota; kingdom Metazoa; phylum Arthropoda; class Insecta; order Phasmatodea; family Timematidae; genus Timema; species Timema cristinae. The sequence continues at coordinate 16,715,359 of JBCFYV010000935.1, forward strand.
GATGCCATGCCACCCCTTTACTACCTCTGTGAATAGCTTTAATTAATATACCTATATTTCACATATTGTATATTAAATATTTATGAACTCACTTTAGTGGTCACATGGTCTAATCTAAGGCACTACTCTTCCAGTGGACTAGATTACCGATGATGGGGAGATCAAGATTCGAATCCCAGTCTGTATTGAGGATGGTTTTCCCTAAACAGTTTTCCAATCTCCCTCCACGTAAATGCGGGTATACTTGCTCTACTTCAACATTTCTCAGTCTTAAGATGTTAGTTTAGTTGTTTTTTTTTTGCATATATCTCGGAACGGTGGGTGAAACGTGGTGTCGTAATACAATTAGTACACCTTAATATAATCATGTTCTAAGATTGCGAATTTTAAGCCCTCCCCAAAATTAAATTCTTTCTACGTCCATGATTCAATTTAAAATAAATTCATTGATATTATGAAAATGAATGAGTGAGAAGGGGAATCCCTTATCACCTCCTTTAACTCAGGTTCACAATTCCATACCAGACCGTTTTATAATGAAAATTAAGTTGTCTTCAATGCAAACAGTTTCAATGGAAAATTAATATTTCAATCTCTGCCAAATTAGAAAATTTGCAAAATTAGAAAAAAGATCACTGACTCACTCCCCACTACCACCATTCATAACGAATCATTGGTACCAGGTATGTGTAGTAGCTTGAGTAGATGAGAACCCATTTTTTAAGTCTTCAACGGATATTACTAATAATTTTTCCAGAGGCCTGGGACTCATGAAGAAAAGGACTTCTCCAAACAAAATATAAATAATTTCGATAAAATAGCTTACAAAGTTTATAAAACTTTGTAAAGGATTGGTTTGAATAGATCCTCAGAAATTCTCCCTTTGTTAGAATCAATTTATACATGGGACAGACAAATCAATGCTATTTTTTCTTATTTTAATAAAGTTTTTAAACTGCTATTGACAGAAAAACATTAATACATATAACTTATTTAATATAACCACTGATATTTATCTGTCAAACTACCCCTTTATAGTTACATTCCGTAAATATTTGACATTTTAAATAGGCGCGGTTTTAGTGTTGCGGTTAGTATGCAACACCGCGCCGCTAGGTAGCAGCACTCTAGTTTTCTCGCCCTTGCGCCTGTGTTATTACTATAGGACTGTCCATTATTAGTGTCATAGGTATTTGTCTTTACGATCAGTAGAGGTAGAATAAAAGCCTCTATCGTGGAATGAAAGAGTAACTAAAGTCCGTTCACGGCAAGAATTGTTTACTGAAAGGCCTTTTTCCCTACCAGAAATATATTATTTAGTAGGATATTGGTAGGAAAAAAGACCTTTCAGAGAGTAATTCCTACCGTGAATGGAGTATAAATATCCACCAAGTGCTCATTGTCAATGTTGGAGGATGCATAGTATCAGTTATGCGTTGTGTCCACTGGCGGGTCTCGTACGGGTCATAATTTGTCTTATAATAATAATAATATTTTAGCACCGCGTCTTACTACCCGTTCGGGTTATATGCTTTAAGTACTAATTACGCTAATGGATTTAGGAATGGGGAAGGTTGAATTAGAGGAAGTGAACCGCATTTGCGTGGTGGAGGAGAGTGGAAAACATTTAGGAAAAACCACACCCAGTTCACCCGACCGAGATTCGAACCTCGATCTCCCCGTCCTCAGCAGTAGAGCTCAACACGACAAGCGCGTTAGCCAACTACGCCACCGAGGCGGGTAATTTGTTTTATTAAATTGTTAGTTTTTATATTTATTTTATTTATCACATTGTTTATTTTATTTTAATATAGATTTATATTTTCATTATGTGTGTGGGTAGAGGAACGTGTAGTTTGTAAATTATTAGTGATTTTTTTTTTTTTTTTACTTTTCAAGACTTTACTTTTAAAGGGGCGATTGTTATTATCGGTAGACCAACACCTGACCTTCCACAACTTATTTTCAGTAATTTTTATAGTAAGTCTTAATCCATAGATTTAAGTTAATTTATTTATATGGGTTTTTTTTGCTCTACTCCAACAATGGCCATTTTAAAATAAGTTCATGATTTATAGTTTATTTTGACTTAAATTATGCTCCCAAGAATTTAGTGTAAAAAAATAACATTTTCAAGGCTGCTTGCCCAGATCCCGAGCCCACCAACCGCCACTGGATATGGGTTAAGTCAGAACTTGGATTAAGTCAATATTATCCAGATAATCAAAAATACGTGAATAATATTAATTGAGAGATGATTAAATAATGTTTTCGAAACTTATCCGGATAATAAAGACATTACCCAGCCGTACTTGGACGATGTCAAATTCTAGAGTTGAGTTTAGTTGTGTTAGGTTAAGTTAGGTGAACTTGGGCTAGGTTTGGTTAATGGAAAAGAATGCATAATAATGAGCCATTTTGAATTTTATTGCATCGCCACGATCCAGTGTCATCAGGTCCCAGGTTGAAATAATGTTCCAAAATATAATCCGTATTGAAACTTGCTTATTCATTCAAATGGTATTCATTGTTATCGAAGTCTTACTGGGTAGTGTTAAGATTATCTGGCTAGGGTCGAAAATGAGATCAATTACTTTCTATTTCTGACTATGCACGGCTATCGGGTAATGTTTACATCGCCATGCTAATCTTGACATACACATTTCACATATAACCCGTAACATACAAATTGTATTGGCTATAAATTATTTTGGACTGAAATTCCACTATATTTATTATAAGGTGAAATTAAATTATTAAATTATATTTTGTTTTAATATACGGGTCTAAGCTAGAATATATTTAAATACCTAATTTGATAAAAGTTGGGTTTACATTTGTACTTTTAATTGAATCTGATACTCGCTTCGCTGGCCATATGGTCTAACACGCTACTATATCATTAAACTACAGTAGCCCCATGGCTTCTTTGGTGCTGAGGGACAGCTCACAGCTGACAGCTGATGGCTTTGAAAAGTTATCAGACCAAATTATGTATCCCTACACCGAACAATATGATCTGCTAAAACATGTGTTTAGCAACTGTCAGAAGTCAGCTGGGAGCTATCAGTCAGCACCAAAGAAGCCATGGGGCTACATGTAAGTGGGGTATGAGACTGCCGATGACGGGAGAGATTGAGGTTCGAATCACGGTCGGGTGTACTTAAGGTGTTTTTTTTTCAAAATTATTTTCCTCTCTACCTCCACACAATTGCGCTAAATTTAACTTTACTAATCCCCAAAACCATCAGCGTAATTATTACATAAGCGTATAACCTGAACAGGTGATAAGATGCAACTGATACATAACCAGAAATTATTATTTATTGGCGGCAAAAACCCGAGTCTTATAATATAACACATTTTAAAAGATATTTCATGTATTGAACCTCCTTAATTCAGGCGAATGGGGGAAAACGTTTTACTAGACAAAACAACGATGTAACGATTTAATACCACCACACCTCCAGAGTAACAGTTATCCTCCACACAGCTAGTGGGCCCGCTGCCGGTTTGTTGGCGTTCTCAAGGTCACGAGCAGGTGGCACTGGGTCTTAAGTTCAAGTAGTGTCAGATACACTGGTTTTATTATTAAACATGTTTTTACCCTCACCAACAGGTACGCGGTGAACGAATGCCAAGCTTTTTTTAGTCTGGTCTGCCTGTGATGGAGAAACTGGAGTTCGAATCTCGGTTAGATGTAATGAGGGTAGTTTTTATTAAATGGTTTCCTTATTTCTCTCCACGCAATTCTAACACCCTTATCCCAATCTCATTATTGTAAATATGCGAACATTCCAGACGAGTAGTAGATGTGGTGCTCATAAATGAATATGCCAAAACGGCAAATCTTCACTTAATTTTTTAGCAACGCATCTCCCTACACTTTCGGGTTATACGCACATGAACAAATTATTCTAATCGGTTGAAGTTGAGTAAGGTGGAATTTAGAGGAAGTAACCTGCATTTGCGTGGGGAGAGAGAGAGAGAGAGAGAGAGAGAGAGAGAGAGAGAGAGAGAGTGGAAAACCATTTAGGAAAAACCACCCTCAGTACATTCAACCAAGATTCTAACTTTGATCTCTCAATCACAAGCATTAAAACCTGCGACCCACTTGCGTTCACACCCCCTCCCCCACCAAGAACGTTATGTACGGCCCAACAGATCAAATTGAAATACTTCAAATTGCAGAAATAAACAACAAATTAGTCTCTAGTTGCTGACGTAAGTGCTCGCTAACTTCCATATAGTTTTCCAGAAGTGTAAGATTAATGTTACTTGTGTATTGGATGGATGTGCTGTGTGTATGTATGTGTGTGTATGTGTGTGTACACACTATATTTGGGTATACGGTATTACAAATGTCATGTATGGCCCACGGCCGAGTCCCCTCAGTCGGGGAAAGATTGGACACGCCAAGTCTTTCTTAGATCGTTCGACCACCAAGGTGACTAAATAATATTTAAAAATATATAGTAAAAAATCATAATGGTACACTCTATGATAAATAACACATCTATAATTGTAATCTATAATTACCGCCATATCTGTAACCATCTACATGGATGAGGGACTAAGTAGGTCAACAACTAGCGTAGGGGAACCTGGTTTGAATCCGGGTGGCATCGTAATGGCTACTATTCGGATCGCCATATAATTGACCTTATCTGACAGTTCATATCTGCTTTCATGCTTACATACGTTAAGTTAGCTAGTCTAACAGCGTCCTCCTTTGAAAAAATTTCAACAATTCTGACAACTCTTAAGATATAAATGCTGACTATACTAAACTTTTTTTTTTCTTAAAAGTTTATATTCTATGTCGATCCAACTATACAACATTTATGTGGACTGATGTTACCTTGTGATTAGAACACCTCATACATTTCGATAAGATTAAGAGCCTCAGAGGTGGGCATGTGGGTTAATACGTTAGCTTCATTTGGCTTTACGTTGACGAGGAGATCGGGGATCTAATCTCGGCTGGGTGGATTCTCATAAATGTGTTTAAACGTTTCAGCTCCTACCCCCGCCCCTCCGCTTTAATGTTCACAACTACTTGAACAGCCCGTAAAAGTACAGTCCAATTTTCAAAATAAGAACCTTATTTGACAGCTAGCTCTGCTTTCAAGTATTCATTCGTCAAGTAATGTTGTCTGAAGCTGTCATTATTGATATATATATTGATATTGATATATATATTATTGATTAATATCTATAAAAGTCACAAAAATGTAAAATATTCTTGTATTTGCATTTTCTGAACCGACTTATACATCAACACACTACTTACAAGCTAAGTTAATTATAGAGCAATACAGTGACGACATTGACTATTGGGAATTGAACCTAGGACCTCTATCTTAGGGTACAGATGCACTACTAACTGAGAAAAAAGTGTCCTACCTATAATATTGATATGTACGTTTAGAAAGTTTTTTTTGCTATACTCCCTTGTGAGTTAGGCAACTCTTGTTTATAGCCGGTGCTGCAGTAAGTCTAGCGTGTAGGCGCCGGACTGTCGTCAAAAAGGAGACGAGCGTCGAGGGGCGTCCTCTCTTGATTCTACGCCGAATTAGTTGGGAACAATTGCTACGCGCTCAGAATAGAGGGGAGGGAAGAATCTGAATAGCTCCGCCATGGAAAAGTCTAATGAGCTGTTAAAACTTAAGATACAACTCAAGTGTAAACTTTTTTTTTGTTAATTGTTGCGTCTTCCTACCCGTTAGGACTGTACACTTATGTATTAATTACGCTATTGGTTTTAAGAATGGGCAAGGTTATATTTAGAGGAATTGTACCCACATTTGCGTGGAGGAAGAGTCTAAAATCATTTTGGAAAAAAAAATCTTCTGTACATCCGAACGAGATTCGAAACTCGATCTCCCCGTCATCGGCAGTCTAGTCTACTGCAAGAGTGACGCCTGAAACCATTCGGCCACCGAGGTGGATTGTAAGTTGTTAGCTAAGGGTCAACATTTTCACTGTGTGTTTTTATTTTGTTTTTACCAAAATTTGTATAGCTACAGAAATAATGCTTTTCTCGGGCGTACAAAATAACTGTTTTCTTAGTCAAAGTTTAATATTATTATTATTATTGAAAAGGTCATTTTAAAACTACAATGAGAAAATGTTTGCCAGTATATTAATATTAACTGTTTCTGGTCGATGACTTCTTAGTTCTTTGTACTAAATTTTGGTGAGGTTTTTTTTGGTCTGTGTAGGAAATGGAGTTGATGAGGAGGATTCAGATAATTCAAGAATTCAGTCGGGTAGTTGACAGAATCGTCCTCCTCGGCCCACTGACAGACTTTGTCTTCTGCTTCGAACTGATGTATTAGTTTGCAGTTTCATTCCTTGGTGTCAGGATAACTCTTTCACATAAACAATATTTTTTTCACTTAGATGTTAAATATAAGGGTAGATTTTTGAGAAAAGTTCTTCTAAGGTACATAATGTTGTGCCTAAATCTTTTGGAATTACAATTTCTCCGTCATCGTCTTTTACATCATCATTGCCGTATTTAAAAGCAGTTCAGATGATTTTTTTTTTTTTTTTTGCTTGCGGTTCACCTTTCAAATGCACTCTCATGTCGACAGAGAGCTTGAGCTTTTCACCATTCCTCCATATGAAAGACTACCCCCCCCCCACCCCCTTCACCAACCCCAATTTCCCTTCAACAACTTTTTTTTCCAACGACTATATAATATACTATCGACATTTTTATGAGGAATAAATTAAATTTTCAAAATAAAATATAGCCTATGTTACTCGCTGATAATGTAGCTTTATATTTGTGAAAGAATTTTTAAAATCGGTTCAGTAGTTTTTGAGTTTATCCATTACAAACAAAAAAACAAATCTTTCCTCTTTGTAATATTATTAGTAATTAGTAAATTAGTAATGATTTTATGGAAGCGTTTACTCCGTCCCTCCTGATTCTCCTTGGGATGACTGGGAGTGTTTGATTGAAGTCTCTTGACAAAACCACTTTCACTCCTCCCATTAACACGTTATTTTGACGAAGTTCTTTCATTAGACAGTCTTTTAAGGTAGGATTCCCTTGGCACGTCTTGCGTCTGCGACTCACCACCCCACGTCTGGCGCAGATGTGAGACGCGAGTCGCACCGAGGGATTCTTTGAAAGTTGCTCTGTGAAACATCACGGACATATCCCACACAATTAGATCACACTCCAACATTTTTTCATGTGCACGGTTAACTTGATTGTGGAATAGTGATTTGTTAGACTTTATTTTTTAAAAAATCATAAACATATAAAGTTCCTTCACACTCATCTTTGAGCGTGATAACTAAATATTAGGCTCATCTGATTTGGTTTTCTGGTGACGGAGAGGTCAGAGTTCGAATATCAGCTGGGTACACTTAAGGAGTGGTTTTTTTTTTAATTAAATGGTTTCCCATTCTCATCCTCCTCAAAAATGTCAGTCTATTTCCTCTAAATTTGTATATTTCTCATCCCTACCCCTATTTGCCTCTTGCCCGAACGGATGGAGCTAAACAAAAAAGGGACTCTTGTGGCGTTTCGACTATAGACTTCAGTGCTCTTTAGTTCATCTGGCAGTTGACGTCACAGGGTTATATGACCTTTATGACAGTTTGATGTTCGCCCTTTCAAACTGGCTGTGCTTCATGAATTTAATCGCTGTGTTGTCGCCAACTTATCGTCTACTCAATAGTCGGGACCCGCTTCGGTGGTCGCGTCGTCTAAGCATCTAGGCAGGCGTCACTCTCGCAATAGATCAGACTGTCTGTGACGGAGATCGTGGTTCGATCCCAATCGAGTGGACTGTGGCTTTTCCCCTAAATTATTTCCCATTCTCTCCACGCAAATGCGGGTACACTTTCTCATACCTACTCCATTAGCGAAATTATTACATAGGCATATATCCTGAATGGGTAGTAATACGTGGTACAAAAAAAAGCCGAGGCTTTTTTTTCCCGTATGACCTACTACATATCCGGGATATTCGCATATTTACACCACTGGGTAGGAGGGAGGAAGGTATCATTTATAGGAAATGTACATCCATTTGTGTGGAGGAAGAGGGGTATATCAGGAGGCAACAGGAGTAAAACAGGAGGAGGAAACAAGAATAAGTTTCTAGATGATATTTCCGAGGTATCTGAGAAAATTCATAAGGTGTCTGAATCCCTTTAAATTTTTTATCAATCTATTAAATAATTCGTAAATATAAAGCTAAATTGTATTATTGTCATTTTTATAAATCTTATTTTTGTTTTGTAATTTACATAAAGTAATCTATCATGCACATTATGAACAGTGAGAGCTGGTGTATTTAACGTGCACTTTCTAAACCGACTGATCATATCTGCACATGACTTATAAACTAATATCAAGAACAGACACAGCATCCGGCCCCTGACCGTTAATTCATCACTGTGAAAGGACAAACCCACATTTCACCAATGATAAATTGCAAGTGAGTTTATGTTATGTATTATTTGAATAACTCGTTGCGTTATGGAATACTTTTTTTTTAATGTGTATAAAGTTGCAGGTGTAGGGAAGATGGGAACCTACATTAAATAAAGAACATATGTAATGATGTTTACTTTGCCATGATTATTTTATACACTTGTCCTTGAGGAATTGTAGAAAATCCTTGAAATGTTCTTGAAATGACATGGAAAAATTTTCATGATTTTGTGTAGGAGCCCTGTCAAATATTTCTCCAGTATAAACGAAAAGTTTAATTTTCTTTACATGATAAGGTAACCTCAACATGTCTTGAATATCTGTCGAGGGTGTCCTGGAATGTGGTGACAACTTTTTCTCTTCATTTAAACAGTTTTTCATCCAATGCCTCGATGCTCATGACAGATATTCAAGATTTGTTGGTATCGCACCACGTGAAAAAAAAACTCTTTGTTTCTACTAAAGCAATATTTTAGCCAGCAAAATGTTTTGCTATAAAAACTCCAGAAACACTGGCCTTTTCTCGCGTTCACTCTCATCTCTCCATGAAAACTCCAGAAACACTGGTCTTTTCTCGCGTTCCCTCTCATCTCTCCCTGAAAACTCCAGAAACACTGGCCTTTTCTCGCGTTCCCTCTCATCTCTCCCTGAAAACTCCAGAAACACTGGTCTTTTCTCGCGTTCCCTCTCATCTCTCCCTGAAAACTCCAGAAACACTGGCCTTTTCTCCGCGTTCCCTCTCATCTCTCCCTGAAAACTCCAGAAACACTGGTCTTTTCTCGCGTTCCCTCTCATCTCTCCCTGAAAACTCCAGAAACACTGGTCTTTTCTCGCGTTCCCTCTCATCTCTCCCTGAAAACTCCAGAAACACTGGTCTTTTCTCGCGTTCCCTCTCATCTCTCCCTGAAAACTCCAGAAACACTGGTCTTTTCTCGCGTTCCCTCTCATCTCTCCCTGAAAACTCCAGAAACACTGGCCTTTTCTCGCGTTCCCTCTCATCTCTCCCTGAAAACTCCAGAAACACTGGTCTTTTCTCGCGTTCCCTCTCATCTCTCCCTGAAAACTCCAGAAACACTGGTCTTTTCTCGCGTTCCCTCTCATCTCTCCCTGAAAACTCCAGAAACACTGTCCTTTTCTCGCGTTCACTCTCATCTCTCCCTGAAAACTCCAGAAACACTGGCCTTTTCTCGCGTTCCCTCTCATCTCTCCCTGAAAACTCCAGAAACACTGTCCTTTTCTCGCGTTCACTCTCATCTCTCCCTGAAAACTCCAGAAACACTGGCCTTTTCTCGCGTTCCCTCTCATCTCTCCCTGAAAACTCCAGAAACACTGGCCTTTTCTCGCGTTCCCTCTCATCTCTCCCTGAAAACTCTAGAAACACTGGCCTTTTCTCGCGTTCCCTCTCATCTCTCCCTGAAAACTCCAGAAACACTGGCCTTTTCTCGCGTTCCCTCTCATCTCTCCCTGAAAACTCCAGAAACACTGTCCTTTTCTCGCGTTCACTCTCATCTCTCCCTGAAAACTCCAGAAACACTGTCCTTTTCTCGCGTTCACTCTCATCTCTCCCTGAAAACTCCAGAAACACTGGCCTTTTCTCGCGACTCCTCTCATCTTTCCCTGAAAACTCCAGAAACACTGGCCTTTTCTCGCGTTCCCTCTCATCTCTCCCTGAAAACTCCAGAAACACTGTCCTTTTATCGCGTTCCCTCTCATCTCTCCCTGAAAACTCCAGAAACACTGTCCTTTTCTCGCGTTCCCTCTCATCTCTCCCTGAAAACTCCAGAAACTCTGGCCTTTTCTCGCGTTTTCTCTTATCTCTCCATGAAAACTCCATAAACACTCTACTTTTCTCGCGTTCCCTCTCATCTCTCCCAGAAAACTCCAGAAACACTGGCCCTTTTCTCTCATTCCCTCTCATCTCTCCCAGAAAACTCCATAAACACTGGCCTTTTCTCTCATTCCCTCTCATCTCTCCATGAAAACTCCAGAAACACTGGCCTTTTCTCGCGTTCCCTCTCATCTCTCCATGAAAACTCCAGAAACACTGGCCTTTTCTCGCGTTCCCTCTCATCTCTCCATGAAAACTCTAGAAACACTGGCCTTTTTTCGCGTTCCCTCTCATCTCTCCCTGAAAACTCCAGAAACACTGGCCTTTTCTCTCGTTCCCTCTCACCTCTCCCAGAAAACTCCAGAAACACTGGCCCTTTTCTCGCGTTCCCTCTCATCTCTCCATGAAAACTCTAGAAACACTGGCCTTTTCTCGCGTTCCCTCTCATCTCTCCATGAAAACTCTAGAAACACTGGCCTTTTCTCGCGTTCCCTCTCATCTCTCCATGAAAACTCCAGAAACACTGGCCTTTTCTCGCGTTCCCTCTCATCTCTCCATGAAAACTCTAGAAACACTGGCCTTTTCTCGCGTTCCCTATCATCTCTCCATGAAAACTCTAGAAACACTGGCCTTTTCTCGCGTTCCCTCTCATCTCTCCCAGAAAACTCCAGAAACACTGGCCTTTTCTCGCGTTCCCTCTCATCTCTCCATGAAAACTCCAGAAACACTGGCCCTTTTCTCGCGTTCCCTCTCATCTCTCCATGAAAACTCTAGAAACACTGGCCTTTTCTCGCGTTCCCCCCCATTTCTCCCTGAAAACTCTAGAAACACTGGCCTTTTCTCTCATTCCCTCTCATCTATCCCTGAAAACTCTAGAAACACTGGCCTTTTCTCGCGTTCCCTCTCATCTCTCCCTGAAAACTCCAGAAACACCGGCCTTTTCTCGCGTTCCCTCTCATCTCTCCCTGAAAACTCTAGAAACACTGGCCTTTTCTCTCGTTCCCTCTCATCTCTCCCAGAAAACTCCAGAAACACTGGCCCTTTTCTCGCGTTCCCTCTCATCTCTCCATGAAAACTCTAGAAACACTGGCCTTTTCTCGCGTTCCCTCTCATCTCTCCATGAAAACTCCAGAAACACTGGCCCTTTTCTCGCGTTCCCTCTCATCTCTCCATGAAAACTCTAGAAACACTGGCCTTTTCTCGCGTTCCCTCTCATCTCTTCATGAAAACTCCAGAAACACTGGCCCTTTTCTCGCGTTCCCTCTCATCTCTCCATGAAAACTCTAGAAACACTGGCCTTTTCTCGCGTTCCCCCCATTTCTCCCTGAAAACTCTAGAAACACTGGCCTTTTCTCTCATTCCCTCTCATCTATCCCTGAAAACTCTAGAAACACTGGCCTTTTCTCGCGTTCCCTCTCATCTCTCCCTGAAAACTCTAGAAACAGTTGCCTTTTCTCGCGTTCCCTCTCATCTCTCCCTGAAAACTCTAGAAACACTGGCCTTTTCTTTCATTCCCTCTCATCTATCCCTGAAAACTCTAGAAACACTGGCCTTTTCTCGCGTTCCCTCTCATCTCTCCCTGAAAACTCTAGAAACAGTTGCCTTTTCTCGCGTTCCCTCTCATCTCTCCCTGAAAACGTTAGCAGTATTTTGAAAATAGACATAACGAACAAACAACAACTACAATTTGAGTTGGGAATGTTTTAGTAACGAGATATTCTCAGGGGAGAAATGTGCTTTATGCTCTCAACGGTTCATTGTTCTATTGATTTTCCGCTGGTCTCCAAGCAATGAATGATTCAGCTGCTTTATTTCTGTGCTGTTGGCGACACTGCTTGGCGCGTGCGGTCGCTGTTCAGAAAATATCAACCCTTAAACAATATTACCGTTTTAATGTGTATCTACCAACATAATATGTTTTACATTGATTTATTTAGATAGAGAAAGTCATATATATTTTGACATGATGAAGAATGTTAAGGTATGTAGGGGAAGCGAGAAAAGGCCTGTGTTTTTGCACTTTTTATAGCAAACAAAATTTTTATGGTCAAAATAAATCAAATATTGTTTCAGTACAAACACTGTGATATCAACAATTGTTGAATATCTGTCACGGGTGTCTTGGAATTAATTACAACTTTTTCTTTTCATTTAAAAAGTTTTTCATCTAATGCCGCTATGGTCATGACAGATATTCAACAACTTTTGATATCACCGTGTGAAGAAAATTAAACTCTTACGTTTCTACCGGAGCAATATTACATTTATTTTGGCAAAAAAAAAAAGTTTAGTCATAAAAACTGGAAAATCCCTGCTCTTAACTCGATTTCCTACACTTCCCCATTAAGTCGTTGTGCTTCAGATGGTAATCAAACACCGAAACCTTTTTTCGAATCTTGGAAGAATCTGAAATTTATCCTTAGCAGGATGGAAACGCAGACAGGGGAGGGGGTATGACTATGACTAAGAATATACAAGTGGGAATATAATAATTTTTAAATTTATTATTTCAGGTTATTATTATTTATTGTTTCATGTTATTACTATTATGTTACTATTATTTATTATTTCTGGTTGCCACGACTGCAAAACAAACATATTGACAATATTTTTTTAAATATTCTTTATTCTTTCAATCGGCCTAAGCTACGAAAAACACAGGGTAGTTTTTGTGTGGGGGAAAGAAACGGAGGAAATTTGCAAAATCTAGTAAAATTCAGGAATATTTGTTAATTTGGATAATTTAATTGAAAGCCTAAAATGCAAGGTTTGTGAAGCGATAGAAGTTGTAATTCACCATCAATCTTAAATCATTCTGAGGTGACCTGGTGGTCTAGGGGTAAGGTGTCAGACTTCTGTGCTGCGGTCCGGGGTTCAATCCTCGGTCCCGACAAAGATTTATCTGATTACCAAACCCCTCCTTCACCTCTGACAAGAAATCTTGTGAATGTGGGGAATGCCAGGCCTCCACCGTGGTTCGGATCCCACGTTAAACTGTAGGTCCTCCATTTCATCTCACAACCACCCTACCATTACACATTAGCTTAGGTGCGTATAGCCGAACGGTAGTAAGACGCGGTGCTGTTGCTGATAATAATAATAATAATAATAATAATAATAATAATAATAATAATAATAATAAACATCTGTTTTCAAAAAAGTTATGATTGACACTTATTCATTTTGGTGAAAAATTAAAGTTCGTTAATCTTTCTTCAATATAAAGCTGCCTGCAAAAATGGTAGAGCCTTCTGTGAAACTTTGAAAAAACGGAGAATTTGGTAGAAAAAATAAAGAGTGGCAGCCCAGGATGCATAAATACATGTTAAAAACTTTGCTCTCCATCATCTTAAATGAATGTCCACCAATTCATCAATTTTTCTTATTGGTGTATAAGAGAGAACAAATAACGCGCTCATAGAATGTATGTGACCCTTTGCCGACTCGACTCCTGCTAGATTGGTGGATGTGAATGGTCGGTAGGTTTCGCCATCTAGTTGATGTTGGAGACAGTTTGAGTGGCCACTATTAACTTCGTCCGTGTATTGAGTGGTAGTTGCTCCATACTAAACTCTAGCCGTATCAAGGATAGCTGCTCTCAACAAGTTAACCTGAACATTGGCTGAAATATAGACCACAGCGGTCCATTAGAGCAGAAATAGCTATAAGTTAGTCGGCTGGAGTTAATTGGGTGCTTTTATTCTAATAAGAGACGTTCTAATCAGCTGGTGTTATTTTAGTGCTTTTATTCTAATAAGAGACGTTCTAGTCGGCTGGTGTTATTTTAGTGTATCCGTTATTACAGGAGTTGTTCTAGTCGGCTGGTGTTATTTTAGTGTTTCCGTTATATCAACAGTTTGGTCGGCAGGAGTTATTTTAGTGCAACACATCACGATGTTTGTATTTTGTGCAATCAAAAAGATTCTGCAATTGTTGTTATATCTCCTTCATCAGCCTTATACTTGCTCCTTTTATACATCAGACTCTTTCAGAACGGAAGTAGTAGTAGAGTTAAATACATGTCTGGCTGGGTTACTGGCCTCATTTTTGGCACCTCAGATCTAAAGAACGGATGTATCGACCATCATCAAATGTTAGGGGGATGTGGGCTGCATGTGAAGATGGTTATTAGCCAGGTCCTTTTCCTGTACGATAAAATGTGTATCCAGAAACTAGGAGGGGGAGGGGGCAGATATCACTTTAAAAAAACATCAACAGTCTTTACCGGAACTAAAGAATATAAAATAGAACACTTTCTATCGAACCAAACCATTATTAAACAAGCTCAATTCTAGGGGAATATTGTGCATAAATTCATGATTCTAAGTGACTGTAAGGTGGTAAGGTATATAATTGTTAGGCCTTTATATACTCAGGTGCCGTTTACCAGTGAAGTGTTAAAATTATAACCCCCAAATGGATCTTCTTTCATTCCTTTAATCTTTTTATATGATTAAATTAGGATAAAAAGGGTTTTTTCATATAAAAAAATCTCATGCTGGATGCTAAAAATTGTCATTAGAATTCATCAAAGAAGGTAAACGACTGAACGTAGGTATCTTTGCTCTTCCCGATGTAGATATACCTTAACCTCACCTTAAATAACTCTTTAGAGAATATATAACTGTTTTAGAGTAGTGAACGTTTTTGAGAAATAATTCAAATATTTGGTAAATTCTCAGAGAATCCCTACCTGGCTTAGGTTCGACAAAAGTAAATCACAAAATCTACTTGTAAACCAGTAGGGCTAGGAAAAAAAACAACGAATCATATGCTAAATAAAAATATTTCAAAAGTATCTATTCCCTATTTCAATTTATTAATTATTATCCTTCGGTTCTTGAGGTTGACTTAAAAATATTCTTACTAGCCTCACTTTAAACATTATTACATTATCATCTTCTTCGGTCACGCGAGTTCTCTTAACAAGTTTCAACATTGTCCAAAAATTATGGACACACCAACAAAAAGAAAGGTTTTGCAAATTCTCCCGGAACCCCGACCACGGCAGAACCCTGACTGACCTACATTAAGACACTTAGGTTTGACAATGCCGGGTGCGCTGAAGTTGTTTTCTCTTAGCTACTATCACACGACACTTGCTAGAAATCAAGTGACTATCATATGACACTTGCTAGAAATCAAGTGTGCTAGCTAGCGCCTAGATAGCTCTATACTAGCTAGTACAATAGAAACGGGACTAGAGCATTCACACGTTGCTGGTTTGGTACTAGATTCTAGTGCAAATATTTATGGAACGTCAGAGATTAATTTTGAGTGCAGCACATGCAGTAATTATTAATAATGATATTGAATATTATGAAAGGGAGCGTAGGAAAAGAATATGGACACGGGACTGGCTGGAAAGACGAAATAATGGTCGTGGGATGATAAAAATTATACATTCGGAGGTTAGGTAATATACATTTGGGGTGACACTAACGTTTAGTATTTTACCAAATTTATATTCATTTATTTACGATGTGGTCAGACGCTCCTAAGTCCATGGGTGTCCAGGTACAGTATACTTGATACACAAATGTTATTTTTTAGGCCTACGCACACTTTATATTCTAAAAAAACAACCACCCAAGGTTGACATGCTATCAAGTTTATTTAGATTAAAATTGGGTCTGGAACACAGTTTGTCGTTTTTAGATGACATGTTTTAAATTAAATATATATTAAATATATTGTCATATTGTCATATTGTGGAAATTTGGTATTATATAAACAAGGAAGCTTAGAATAATTTTCTGCCAACAACAGAATCACATCCGAGGACCATGTTGGCGCCATTTCTACCATTTCTCTACACACAGTCTCAGCGCGCATTGATTGGTCGACTTACACAGACTAGTGTCGGAACTAGTACGAAAATAGCACGTGCTCTATCCTCACAACTAGTATGGTAGCCAGTACCAAGTGGCAGAACCAGTATACTTTTTTTTATTCGCTCGACGCTAGATGATGACGTGCTAGCTAGCACACTGTGTTTCAAGTAAGAGCTAGTGACGTGTAATAGTCTCGTGGCCAGTTCCTTCGATGCGACTGCGACTGGCGACCAAAGTGTGCGTCCCGCGTCTCTACATTGCGTCTGCTTCGAGAGCAGTGTGGACGCAAGCGCACCACCGAGCAAGCGTGGCTGTTAGTTGAGTTTATATTTAGTTTGATCATAATTGCTTGCCGACACAGGAAACAAATATGAGTTGTTTACAACAAATACTTGAAAGAAAAGGTCGTTCAAGGAAACCGCGCTAATTTAGGAAACTCAGTGTGGATGCAGATGCGCCATCGAGCACACCTGTGTTTTTGCTAGAGTTTTATTAATTTTGTGTTTGGTTTTGAAAATGCTCTAAAACTTGTCCATAGAGGAGGTGGCAAAGAACCTTTCAATTTTTTACTTACCGTGTACCAGGATCAACATGTGAAGGACAGCACATGGGAAGAGATCTCAGGAATAGTTGGTCGATCAAGTTACTATTTTTTAAATCCATTTTACACAAATATTTTTAGTAATAACATAATCTCAAAAATTGTTTTGTAGTATTAGAGATAACATTTGGAGGTCACCGGGACTGGTTGTCACACTTTCTACTTATTAATTTATAATTTCCCTATTTTATATAGTATTTCACAAATTAAAATATAACAAATTTTTGTCAAAACATCATTATGACCATTGAAAAAAAAAATAGTTTAGATTCAATGCATGAAAGCTGTCTTTATTCCACTCTGTCACTCTGCGAAAATGCGCCATTTGCCAGGAAATACTACCATCTCTGCTGCTAAAATATTCCATAAAGGAATCTCAAACATGAAAGCCTTCGTAGTTTCCAAAGCCACCAACGGCAAGTATTGAAGTGAACGTTGTTGATGGCTGAGGTTACTAAGGGTCTTAGCAGTGGTGTTGTTGTTGGTTATTTTCCTCTAGGTAGGCGCTCAGGAGGATATAGTGATTAGCGTCTTAGCAGTGGTGTGGTTGTTGAATCTTTTCCTCTAGGTAGGCGCTCAGGAGGATATAGTGATTAGAATCTTAGCAGTGGTGTGGTTGTTGGTTATTTTCCTCTAGGTAGGCGCTCAGGAGGATATAGTGATTAGAGTCTTAGCAGTGGTGTGGTTGTTGGTTATTTTCCTCTAGGTAGGCGCTCAGGAGGATATAGTGATTAGAGTCTTAGCAGTGGTGTGGTTGTTGGTTATTTTCCTCTAGATAGGCTCTCAGGAGGATATAGTGATTAGAATCTTAGCAGTGGTGTGGTTGTTGGTTATTTTCCTCTAGATAGGCTCTCAGGAGGATATAGTGATTAGAGTCTTAGCAGTGGTGTGGTTGTTGGTTATTTTCCTCTAGGTAGGCGCTCAGGAGGATATAGTGATTAGAGTCTTAGCAGTGGTGTGGTTGTTGGTTATTTTCCTCTAGGTAGGCGCTCAGGAGGATATAGTGATTAGAGTCTTAGCAGTGGTGTGGTTGTTGGTTATTTTCCTCTAGATAGGCTCTCAGGAGGATATAGTGATTAGAGTCTTAGCAGTGGTGTGGTTGTTGGTTATTTTCCTCTAGGTAGGCGCTCAGGAGGATATAGTGATTAGAGTCTTAGCAGTGGTGTGGTTGTTGGTTATTTTCCTCTAGGTAGGCGCTCAGGAGGATATAGTGATTAGAGTCTTAGCAGTGGTGTGGTTGTTGGTTATTTTCCTCTAGATAGGCTCTCAGGAGGATATAGTGATTAGAGTCTTAGCAGTGGTGTGGTTGTTGGTTATTTTCCTCTAGGTAGGCGCTCAGGAGGATATAGTGATTAGAGTCTTAGCAGTGGTGTGGTTGTTGGTTATTTTCCTTTAGGTAGGCGCTCAGGAGGATATAGTGATTAGAGTCTTAGCAGTGGTGTGGTTGTTGGTTATTTTCCTCTAGGTAGGCGCTCAGGAGGATATAGTGATTAGAGTCTTAGCAGTGGTGTGGTTGTTGGTTATTTTCCTCTAGGTAGGCGCTCAGGAGGATATAGTGATTAGAGTCTTAGCAGTGGTGTGGTTGTTGGTTATTTTCCTCTAGGTAGGCGCTCAGGAGGATATAGTGATTAGAGTCTTAGCAGTGGTGTGGTTGTTGGTTATTTTCCTCTAGGTAGGCGCTCAGGAGGATATAGTGATTAGAGTCTTAGCAGTGGTGTGGTTGTTGGTTATTTTCCTCTAGGTAGGCGCTCAGGAGGATATAGTGATTAGAGTCTTTGCAGTGGTGTGGTTGTTGGTTATTTTCCTCTGGGTAGGCGCTCAGGAGGATATAGTGATTAGAGTCTTAGCAGTGGTGTGGTTGTTGGTTATTTTCCTCTAGGTAGGCGCTCAGGAGGATATAGTGATTAGAGTCTTAGCAGTGGTGTGGTTGTTGGTTATTTTCCTCTAGGTAGGCGCTCAGGAGGATATAGTGATTAGAGTCTTGGCAGTGGTGTGGTTGTTGGTTATTTTCCTCTAGATAGGCGCTCAGGAGGATATAGTGAAGAGAGTCTAAGCAGTGGTGTGGTAGTTGACTCTTTTCCTCTAGATAGGCGCTCAGGAGGATATAGTGAAGAGAGTCTTAGCAGTAGTGTGGTTGTTGGTTATTTTCCTCTAGGTAGGCGCTCAGGAGGATATAGTGATTAGAGTCTTAGCAGTGGTGTGGTTGTTGAATCTTTTCCTCTAGATAGGCGCTCAGGAGGATATAGTGAAGAGAGTCTAAGCAGTGGTGTGGTTGTTGAATCTTTTCCTCTAGGTAGGCGCTCAGGAGGATATAGTGAAGAGAGTCTAAGCAGTGGTGTGGTTGTTGGTTATTTTCCTCTAGGTAGGCGCTCAGGAGGATATAGTGATTAGAGTCTTAGCAGTGGTGTGGTTGTTGAATCTTTTCCTCTAGGTAGGCGCTCAGGAGGATATAGTGATTAGAGTCTTAGCAGTGGTGTGGTTGTTGAATCTTTTCCTCTAGGTAGGCGCTCAGGAGGATATAGTGATTAGAGTCTTAGCAGTGGTGTGGTTGTTGGTTATTTTCCTCTAGATAGGCGCTCAGGAGGAGATAGTGATTAGAGTCTTAGCAGTGGTGTGGTTGTTGGTTATTTTCCTCTAGGTAGGCGCTCAGGAGGAGATAGTGAAGAGAGTCTTAGCAGTAGTGTGGTTGTTGGTTATTTTCCTCTAGGTAGGCGCTCAGGAGGATATAGTGATTAGAGTCTTAGCAGTGGTGTGGTTGTTGGTTATTTTCCTCTAGGTAGGCGCTCAGGAGGATATAGTGATTAGAGTCTTAGCAGTGGTGTGGTTGTTGGTTATTTTCCTCTAGGTAGGCGCTCAGGAGGATATAGTGATTAGAGTCTTAGCAGTGGTGTGGTTGTTGGTTATTTTCCTCTAGATAGGCGCTCAGGAGGATATAGTGATTAGAGTCTTAGCAGTGGTGTGGTTGTTGGTTATTTTCCTCTAGGTAGGCGCTCAGGAGGATATAGTGATTAGAGTCTTAGCAGTGGTGTGGTTGTTGGTTATTTTCCTCTAGGTAGGCGCTCAGGAGGATATAGTGATTAGAGTCTTAGCAGTGGTGTGGTTGTTGGTTATTTTCCTCTAGGTAGGCGCTCAGGAGGATATAGTGATTAGAGTCTTAGCAGTGGTGTGGTTGTTGGTTATTTTCCTCTAGATAGGCGCTCAGGAGGAGATAGTGATTAGAGTCTTAGCAGTGGTGTGGTTGTTGGTTATTTTCCTCTAGGTAGGCGCTCAGGAGGATATAGTGATTAGAGTCTTGGCAGTGGTGTGGTTGTTGAATCTTTTCCTCTAGATAGGCGCTCAGGAGGAGATAGTGATTAGAGTCTTAGCAGTGGTGTGGTTGTTGGTTATTTTCCTCTAGGTAGGCGCTCAGGAGGAGATAGTGAAGAGAGTCTTAGCAGTAGTGTGGTTGTTGGTTATTTTCCTCTAGGTAGGCGCTCAGGAGGATATAGTGATTAGAGTCTTAGCAGTGGTGTGGTTGTTGGTTATTTTCCTCTAGGTAGGCGCTCAGGAGGATATAGTTATTAGAGTCTTAGCAGTGGTGTGGTTGTTGGTTATTTTCCTCTAGGTAGGCGCTCAGGAGGAGATAGTGAAGAGAGTCTTAGCAGTAGTGTGGTTGTTGGTTATTTTCCTCTAGGTAGGCGCTCAGGAGGATATAGTGATTAGAGTCTTAGCAGTGGTGTGGTTGTTGGTTATTTTCCTCTAGGTAGGCGCTCAGGAGGAGATAGTGATTAGAGTCTTAGCAGTGGTGTGGTTGTTGGTTATTTTCCTCTAGATAGGCGCTCAGGAGGATATAGTGATTAGAGTCTTGGCAGTGGTGTGGTTGTTGGTTATTTTCCTCTAGGTAGGCGCTCAGGAGGAGATAGTGAAGAGAGTCTTAGCAGTGGTGTGGTTGTTTGTTCTTTTCCTCCAGGTAGGCGCTTATGAGGAGATTGTAAAGAGAGTTCATGGGAGTGATAATATTGTCAATTGTTTCTGGTAATATATTAATCGGTGTGTAAACTATTCTAAAAACCTGGGATAGAAGGCCAAATGTATTTTTCAGAAACTTAAGTGTCATAGTTCAGGCTAACACTATTCCAAAATAACACAGAACATTAAATAAAACACAATTGAAAAACTGGACATAAAATTACCTACGACTGGCGACCAAGAGACGCATCTAGGGAAACACTGTAGCCCGCGTCTGCGTCTCACCACCCCACGTCTCTGGTCGCAGACGCGAGACCTTTAGTCTTCCACCATCCATGAAAATGTGGGTAGATTTATTATAAAGTCTACCTACACCATCCCTAACCGGTTATTGAAATTAAATGTATGCAACCTGGTCGAGGGGTAAGACACGGGAGTTAAACAAAAAGTCGTTACAGTTTCTTTAACCATAAAAAACACACACACACATCATTTGTGTGTAAGCAAAGTGGGGGCTATTAGAGAAAAACAGCAATATACCTTCAGAACCTGATTTGGACTTCGACCTCGAGATATCAACAAATCAGACTAGATTAGCTCGATGTTTAGTCCGTGTGCTTATAAAGCTAATAAATTTAATCAATGCAAGAAATTTAATCAATTTTAAATTGTTTGTAGCTTAATAATTATAGATGTTCCTGACATTATAAAATAGAGAATTAATTTTGGGGAAGTTAATAGCACGTAAAATAAAGACTTTTTCCGAAACAAATTAGTTAAATTTAGAGACAAATCTCTATTTTTTAAAATATTTTTTAACAGATGTTTGAAAAAAAAGGTAAAAAATACTCTTTTTTAGACTATCTATAATGGGACTATTTCGTAGACTATCTATAACGTGACTCATGGATATAATGGGTCCCTGTCACACACGGTACAGCGTTCTTAGCTTGTAGATAGAGGATACAGTCTTCAGAAATTAAGGATACCTGCAAATATATTGGATAAGCAGTCGCGGGCAGCCGATAGGGGTGGAACTCCATCTTGGGGGTTGGGCGCGGGTGTGATGAGCTCTCACTGTAAAAGAAAATCCCATCACGTATCACCCAAAAGTTTGCCATGGCTATTACTGGGATAAAATATTCCGTAGATCTATAATGGGATTCTGGTACTTCAATCCCACTGAATTCAGTGCCAAATATATGTACATAATTACCTTATTATACGCCTGCATTTCCTAAAGTCAAGTTTAATTATGATGAATATTGTTTCTAGAGAAGGAAATGACGTTGGCTGGATCACTTATAAAGGACCTTGATTCTTGACTCCATTAGTTTCCCGTTTGAAGAAATCCTCTCGTTGAAACTCGTCAAGGTGGTCTAGGGGTAAGGTGTCGGACTTCTGTGCTGGCAGCCGGGGTTCAATCCTCGGTCCCGGCACAGATTTATCTGATTTCCAAACCCTTCCTTCACCTCTGACAAGACATCTTGTGAATGTGGGGAATGCCAGGCCTCCACCGTGGTTCGGATCCCACGTTAAACTGTAGGTCCTTCATTTCATCTCATAATCACCCTACCATTACACATTAGCGTAAGTGCGTATAACCCGAATGGGTAGTAAGACGCGGTGATGATAATAATAATAATAGTTTCCCGTTTGAAGAAATCCTCTCATTGAAACTCGTCAAGGAAAAGCTTCCTTCAACCTCATGTGTTGCTTGTATTGTTAGATTAATAAGATCATCAGTTTGATCGTGGAGAATACTCGTTCTCTACCGTTTCATGTTTACCTCGGGGGTTTTGGGGTAACGCGCTCTCCTCAGGATCCCATGTTCGTGGGTTCATAACCAGCTGGGTCGACTGATTTTTTCTTAAGTGATCAAGTCCGTAGCACAACTTCCTTCGGAGGAGAAGTAAATCTTTCAGTCCCATGTTGATTGTGACATGTAAAAGATTCTTGGAATGTATGCGAAAATACCTTTCCCAGAAAAATTGATAGGTCCTTTCGCTTTCGCTCATAGAAATTATTATGTTGGTATATATATAATCAGTCAGTTCGGAAAGTGCACGTTAAATACCTCAAATAAACGGGGGAAATGTTTATAAACAAATGATATTTTGTTAGTTATAGTAACATGAAACCGGTTCATAAGAGTATGACGTAATCTTAGAGAGGTTATAAAAGTGAGATATATTTGTATTGGGTAGTAGTATGGTGTCAATTTATAAACACCTGTATATACATGTAGCGTGTTGTATTATGGCGCTTGTTTATTAAAGCCTTATATATTTGCAACGTGTAATATTGTGGAGCTGGTTTATTAATGCTTGATATATCTTTAACGTGTAGTATCATGGCGCCGGTTTATTTAAGCCTGATATATTTGTAACGTGTAGTATCGTGGCGCCGGTTTATTTAAGCCTGATATATTTGTAACGTGTAGTTTAGTGGCGCTGGTTTATTTAAGCCTGATATATTTGTAACGAGTAGTATCGTGGCGCCGGTTTATCAAGCCTGATATATATTTTTGGGTCGGATAGTAGCGTGGCGCCGCCACTGTGCGAGGTTGGACACACTTGTTTTGTGAGTATCGTGTCGGGTCTGTTGTCGCTCAGTGCTAGCTACGCTCGGGGTGAGAAAGGGGGTGTATCTACATTGTGGCGAACCGGCGGCGTGTTTGTTGGGTGATGTGCGGGCGGCGTGTTCGAAATTCTCAATTTGAAAAGAAACATGGTGATAATATTTTATTTCACATTTTTTATGGTACCGTTTTATTGTGATAGTGTTTAGTGCTTCGATGAGGTTACTTTCAAGTGAATAATAGCCTTTGTTTTACTTTAGTGTTTAGGAAACAAGCTACTGAATTATTTATCCAAAACGTCAATAACCTGTCTAACCCACTCACGTAATGCGATGAATGGCGGCGAATAGTCAGCTATTCAAATGAAATGGAAGGTAAGCTCCGGACTAGTTTGCGTGGATGTTACGGAACGTTTTGATGTAGGCGACCCGTCTATATTGTTAATCGATCACAAGTGGCGGTTTAGCTTCATGCTTGCTGTCAATGTGTGTGTGAAGAATCGTCTCGGATGACTCAGCGACGATGCTGTATTGTTTGAACGGTTTCTCTCAGTTTAATGGTGCATGCATGCTGCCTTTATTGTTAGGAGCATTTTTATTAAATGTGTCTTTCCCAGGGCCGTGTAAAGAAATTTAGTTTGGAAGAGTTTATATCCAAGACCGTAGTCACTCAGTAATTTCCGGAGGGGTTTGATGGACACATCCCCCAATTGCCAAAGGCTAGAAAAAAAAGTTATAAGTGATAAACAGTTCTAGAAGCTCTTTGAAGTGCTTTTTACGGCTACACAACCCCCTAATTTGTACTTGTACATTAATTTTGATATTATTTGAACCATAAATAGAGCCATATATATTTTGTTCATAAAATTATGGGGGGGGGGGAGGGGGTTGAACTCCCAACCCTCCCGACTACGGCCTTGTTTTTTTAATTTCATCCACCTTGAAGTCATTTAAACAATTTTTTTAGCCTTCTTGAATTTGTAGGTGTTTAGGAGCGTGAATCATACCAATCAACTTTTTGATAAAGTCATTTAGAAATCGTAAGTTTACACGAACACTGCACGGGGATCATTTCTGATTAAACATTAATGAAAATAAAAAAGAGTAAATAGAAGTTCTTAATACTGAACATTGTTGAAATATTAAATGATATTTGTATAGAAACTGCATTAAAAAGGCTGTTTTTG
The DNA here is from genome assembly GCA_039000515.1 of Timema cristinae. Lineage (NCBI taxonomy): Eukaryota > Metazoa > Arthropoda > Insecta > Phasmatodea > Timematidae > Timema > Timema cristinae. The sequence continues at coordinate 16,739,798 of JBCFYV010000935.1, forward strand.
ACAGTTTAGTATGACTTCACAGATAAGCACTGTCCACATATCTTCATTCTCTCATAGTAGGAACAGACTATAGTTATTAACAGAAACGTTGTCGCTTTATCCCCCATCGTCACCGGGCAAAATCTCGAGTAATCATTCAAATACGGATGTACTGCACACATTTCTGGCCTATCGTATATTTTCTCTTTTACTCCAAACCGCGCGCGCACATACACACAATCAAGCCGGGAGATGAGTTGGGCCTGCTATTTGGTTGAGAACACTAGAAAATGCAAATATTTATTACGGCAACATTGATACATTTCACTTATATTTGGTGATTTTAGATATTGATGTCTATCAAAGTGAAGCTCATGACTGATGTATGAATATTAAATGTTTTAGTAACTAACTTTTACTGTCTCTACCAAACTCACTATATATGAACGGACTAAGCTACAAGCTAGTATAAATGCAGACACAATTACACGATTAATAATTAATTTAGAGGGGGGAACACACAAGGGAGAGGGGAAGATCTGAGCATTGGTACCCCTAACCTCTTTCCCCTCTAAGATCACGAATAATGTTCATTTTTAAATCCCACCCGCATTATTAGCACGTCGATAAAGGTGTCAGCCTCGTCGTATCTGGTTTTGTGACTGGTGGGTCGGGGTTCTAATACCGGCTGGGAGTGTGAGAGTTTTTCTTTCTTAAGGTAAATACGGGTACACTTCCCCTAAAGTCTACCTTTCTCATTTCTCCCGCGTTAGTGTAAATATGCAGATATCCAGGACGGTTAGTAGGACGCGGAGCACAGAAAAAAAAATAATTTAAAAATCTTTTAATGTTAATCAGCCTCGGTGGTTGAATGCTTGTAATAGTATGGACTGCCGTTGATTGGACGATCTCGACTCGAATCCCGGCTGGATGTAAAAAGGGTGATTTTTACTAGTGGTTTCTCTCCCTCCCTCCACGCAAATGTGGGTTACACTTTCCTAAATTCAACTATCCTCATCCCTAATACCCCAACACATAGTGATTAGCCGCACTTGTTACCAAACCAGGTGCTGAAAAAATAAATGTTAATCGTTCGAAAATGTCCCTGAATTCTATTTTGTTGTGAACGAGTAACTGTTGACGTAGTTTAACGGGTGTCTGGGGCTATTTTCGGAGCTGGGGCCCGTATTCGAACTACGGTACGTAGTTTATTCCTGGCGGGAGTTATTAGGACACCTCGGGTGGACACCGGCCGAGTAGGTCAGTCCCGTTGCAAATAACTGTCGTACACTTAACACGTGCATGCCGCTGGAATGGGACATTTCTAGCCATCATTAGGAAGACAGACAGACAAGGAAAAAGATTATCACTCTTTAGGTGGGATGGAAGGGGAAGCGAGAAAAGGCCAACTTTTTTTTAAATTTGTATAGCAATACTTTTTTTTTCCAAAATAAATAAAATATTGCTCAAGTAGAAACATAGTCTTTAATTTTTTTACATTTTGATATAAACAGTTGTTGAATACCTGTCATGGCTCAAGAGCATAGCGGCATCAGATGATATTCAACAAGTGTTGATGTCACCGTGCGAAGAAAGTGAATACAGTTTACATATTCAAATACTGTAATTTATAATTAATTAACATATTTAATTAGTCTGCAGTAACAATTAGGCCTAATATATGATTTTATTTTATTTTTTTAAGTTAGTTGGACAATCCCCGACCTAACTGTGCGCACAACGTGTTTCTTAAAACATATATCAGTAACTTTTCTTGTCAACTATATCAGGAAACAGTACTGAGCGAGTGGTTTAGTATTTACACGCTTACTCCAGTTATGTTATAAGAAGGTTAATTAACGTGCACTGTCTAACTGAACCACACTGGAGTAGCCTGGGTCAAAGACCTCCCCTCCAGCCCCACTCTCTACCAGGGAGATGAACCGGAACCAGAACATATAACTGAAATTAACGGTTATTTTTATGAAAACAGAACTGGGACAGTTACACTAAATGTTAATTTCCTAATAACCATAACAGTAATTGGAATCGATGTATATCTTGTTTCATAAATTAAAGGTTATCGGTTCTTAAATTATTATTTTTAAACTGCATTTTATGCCCTTCTTTCTTTAACTTAAACGTCTTTTGACATACTGTTTTTTTTTCTCAGGATTTTTTTTTTTCAAAGTCTGATGTATTCCAGTTTAATTTATATATATAATTTTCAATTTATTGAAAATTTTGTTTTTTAACAAATTTTACATGGTGATATAGCTATTACAAAATTAAAGGAACCATAACCTAATTTAAAAACGTAGAAGAATTGGAACTTAAATTTTTCTCTAACCGGGACCAGAACCGGAACCTTAAAACGTTTACTGGAAGAACCAATACAAGATCCAGAACCGATAAATATTTCTGTTCGTCTCCGTGATTTCCAGCCAAACCCGGGCAGTACAAGGCAAATGACCCTGTCAGGAGTCGATCTCATCCCCCAGCGAAGACATTGTCATTGTACGACAGGGTCCCCACCTTCCGTTATCATGAGAACGTTCTATTTTTGAAACTAATATTGTGTTATGGCTCTTTCTCCGGTTATAATAAACATATATTAATTTTGGTGGCCAGTTATAAGATTATGCAAGTGTGAATATAATATTTTGTGTTCCCTTCATCGGTTATATCATGGTCTAAAGCGTTACTTTAGCAATAGACTAGACTGCCTATGACAGAGAGATCAGAGTTCGAATCCGGTCGGGTGGACTGAGGGTGGTTTTTCCTTAAATATTTTCCACTCTCTCTCTCTCTCTCTATACACGCAAATGTGTGTACACTTCCTCCAAATTCATTATTCCCTATCCCTAACTCATCAGCATGATTAGTACATCTGAGTATAACCTGCACAGGTTAAGACGAAACGAAGTATTATTAGAAACGTTTGATAAATCATTTGATTGATAATAATTTGGGATCAAAAAGAAAATAATAATTATTTCCACATAGGTTAACATTAATGACTTGTACTCAATGTTTGCTAGCCGGCAGTTCCCACCTCTCCTAAGGTAGATGGACTTAAGTACCCACTCCTCAGACCGTTTGTTCATCACTGGAGAAGCGGAAGCCGTCATGCCTTGAGGGTGGGGGGTTCGAACACGTTACCCCTATCTCTGTGGACAGACGCTCTAGAGACTGAGCTAAGGTGATTGTTTTCTTGGGTGGCGAAGGTCGCCGGTACTTTTGACGGGAAGAGGCGTGTTTCGCACCGCCGCGTGTTTCCTTGAGCTGTACAAATTAATTTAATACAACCCGTTGTGAATCGGACAGGAACTATACTCCGCCTTAACCATTGCCGCGCCGCAAGTGGCGTCATGACTATACAGGATCTTTTCAGAAAGCTGACATAATTAAGATTCACTGAAGTGTGTCCACTATTATTACTCCTTGTTTATAGTTTTAACATGAGAGAGATGACGTGATGTCTTAGCTCCGTCAATGACGTCAACAACATTAAGGATAGTGAATTGCCAGCGGGTTCGACTGACTTTCTGAGACGTTTTAATTATTTTTTTAAAAAGTTACCTTTAACGTAAATACCATTAAAGTTGTTTTTTGTATGTCACTGCGTCTTAGTATCCGTTTGGGTTGGACGCATCTATTAATTACTTTAATACTCGCTTCCATGGCCTCATGGTCTAAACCAGGGATGGGGAACCAGCAGCCTTTAGGACACATGCGGCCTTTGCGCAAATTTTTTGGATAAATTATATATCTTCATTGATTAAAAACTATACATTATCCACCGTCATGTATTATAATTAATTAAAATCAAAAATATCTAGTTTTAAATATTTATTTTATTTTTTTAGCACCCCGTTTTAGTACCCTTTAGGATTATGCACTTGTGTACTAATTACGCTGGTGGTTTAGGGGTTAGGAAGGTTATATTCACAGGAAGTGTACCCGCATTTGCGTGGAGGGAGAGTGGAAAACTATTTTGGGAAAAAACTTAGTATACCCGACCTATATTCGAATTTGGATCTCCCCGTCATCGCCAGTCTAGTCTACTGTGGGAGTAGCACCTTATACCATAGGCCACCGAAGTGGGTACAGCTTAATGTTAAAAGATATAATCGCTACTACCGATCTGTTTATTTATGTTTGGTGCATTATCCTAATTTGTTAAAAATCACTGCACAGTACATGAGATGTGGGGTTTTACGAGTAGTCCTTGTAGCGACACGTGGCCTTCCAACGCCATAAGGCTACCCACCCTGGCCTAAGCTAGCACAGCGTCACACGGAATAGACTAGACTGCCGATAACAGGAATATTGAGGCTTGACTCTCGACCAGGTGTACTGAGAGTGGCTTTTCCACCCTCTCACCATGCACATGCGAGCACATTTCTTATACATTCAACCTTCCTCATCCCTAACTTGTTAGTCTAATTAGTACATATTCCTATAATCCGAATGAGTAGAGACCTAAATCGCAGTGTTAAAAATACATTTATGGGATAGGGAAGGAGGAAGGTACAGTTTTAGTTTGAATGTACCCTAATTTGCGTGGAAGGAAAGTGGTAAATTACATAGGAAAAAACTCTTTCAATATTACCGACAGGGCATTCTAGGCCCGATCTCCCCGTTACGGTCAATCCATACGATAGGGAGCGTAGACCATGTGACCACCAGTGCGGGTTATGGAGATTGTTTCCAGCGGGCTAAAGTGACTTTCTTAGCCATTAAATATAAACATAATATCTAAGAGCTAAGAATGAGTCAGGTTAATCAGAGGACGTGCACCTACATTAGCGTGGATATATCTCACATTTTAAACCAACCTAATTGCAGCGAGTTGAGATTCAATCCGTGACCCCTCGTCACCGGTGATCCGGTATATTGGGGACTTAGCACCTCACACCGCTTGACCATCAGTACGGACGCAATGCTTTGTTCTTACACCCGAGGTTTGATCTGTGTTTGTATCCCGGTCTAGCGTACTGAGAGTTGTTTTACACATGGATTTCAACTATCCAGTCCACCTCATTACCTCTTTCAGGCCCTTTCTAATGTTATCCTTCCATCTTCGTCTGCATCTTCTCAAAGGTCTCTTCACGTTGGGTTTGCCAGACATTATCCTGAACAAGGTTCTACTTGTCTAGGGGTAAGGTGTCAGACTTCTGTGCTGGCGGCCGGGGTTCAATCCTCGGTCCCGGCACAGATTTATCTGATTACCAAACCCTTCCTTCACCTCTGACAAGATATCTTGTGAATGTGGGGAATGCCAGGCCTCCACCGTGGTTCGGATTCCACGTTAAACTGTAGGTCCTTCATTTCATCTCACAATCACCCTACCATTAGGGTACACATTAGCGTAAGTGCGTATAACCCGAACGGGTAGTAAGACGCGGTGCTAATAATAATAATAATAATAAATAACAAGGTTCTTTATTCCTCCATTCACGCTGCAAGTTGTCCTTCCCATTGTTAACGATGAGACTTGATTATCCTAACAATGCTTGTGACGAGTACAGGGTGTATAACTCATTATGTAACCTCCTTCACTCACCACCCAATAGCCTCACCCTATTTGGGCAAATATCTCTCTGAGCACCTTGTTTTCGAATACCTTTTAATGTTACTGACTTGCCCCTAAAGAATATGTGAGAGCATTGACAATAATATCGTCCTAATTTTATAAACGTATTTAATTTTATTTGAACTTTATATATTACGTGGCGCTTAAAGCACTTCTTCTTCTAAGAAGGCAAGAGCCATTTTCAGTGACGTCAGAGCGCTTGACGTTAGTTGAGTCAATATGACAATTTAAGGTTTTTAATAAATAATAACTTCCTGTTCTGGAAAGATCGAATAGAAATTTTAAAAGGTAATTTGAGGCAGCTTCCGGCTCTCGGTCATTCTACTGCCTTCGAGATGTTTTTATTTTATTTTAAATTTCTTTTTTAACGCCACCTTCTAGAATGTTCTTTCGAAGCGAGTTATATAAAACTCGGTATGGTGAAATAAATCGGCACTGACTGACTGACTGACTGACTGGCTCACTACACTAGCACTCTCACTGTGACTGTGTCTGTCACTCCAGCCTTCAATACGTACGGTCGTGTTATCATTATCAGTCGCGTCTCGAAATTGTTAACGACATGATCAATTTTACGATCAAGACAATAGTGATATTAAAATAAAATCACATCCAACCTAATAATTGTGTATTATTTTAAAGTTTATAAATATCTCCCAAACACGAGGCAATTATCATCAACATAATTTAATAATGTTATAAAAGGCGCACAACGTAGAGGCAATAACAGGAATGTTATAACCTTAAATTTGTTTTCGTCATGTAAGACAAGATGCCACGGTTCACACCCAAAGAGAACAAAAAGAATAAGAAGAAGAATGTGTGCCTAAAAAATAATAATAAAAAAAATACTGCGATGGTGAGGTGGAGTATCTTTGCCATAGGAATTGTGGTAACTGACAGCAGAAGTAAACATTAACTAAAAACAAGTTGTATGTTGTCAAAGGCTTGACTGCCAATATTGGCAACTGAACACAGACCTTGCAGATCATATGGCTTGGCGAATGAATACATGAGAGTTGATCTGGTAGCTTCTGATAGTTGTCAGTTACTAAGCCAACCCTTTGTAAACTTTGGTTCGAATTTTGGGGTGAGCTAGAATTTAACATTCACAGGTGTGAAAGAAGTCGGGGTACGAATGATATGGAATTTACTAAAAGTACGGCCCAACAGTTTACTAACCGAGTTGTATTTTTATACTAAGTTCATAATTAATTATAATTTTAAAATGTAGATTTTAAAAATGTGAAAACAAAAGTTTTAAAGAAATCTTTACTTTTTACGATAACAGTTTTTTTGTTTTTTTAATTTTTTGAGTTACACTTGGATTTAGATTGACTTAAATGAGTTGTGGACTGTTTTACTACTGCCAGGGTTAGGTGAGCGGTTAGCACACCCACTCAAGTCTCGGGAGACCTATGTTTAGTACAGACTGCATCCGCTGGGGATAGTTTTATCCAAAGTTTAGTTTCCCAATCTTTGTTCAAGCTACTATTTGTCCACGTTCATATTATTAACCTTCCTCGTTTCCTTATAACTCACCCTCATCATCCTGTTTCTTTCATTAAAACTCATATTCACCCTCCTCTTGTTATCTTCCTTAAAATCATAACTCACCCTCTTCTTGTTTCTTCTTAAAACTCATAACTCACCCTCCTCTTTTATCTTTCTTAAAACTCATAACTTACCCTCCTCTTGTTCCCTTTCTTAAAACTTACAATCTACATTCCTTATCTATCTTGATAAATAAACTTGATAATTCCATTAATTACTCTTTAAGTTACAAAGCTGCTAACTTCTAATTAACCTAATCATCTTCTAATAATAATAATTTAACTCACCCTAAACCATCAAATAAAGGTTTATAATTTAATCTCTATAAGTTATAATTAAAGGTATTAATCGTATTTATTCCGATAGTCATTACTTACACTAAGTCGTGGTTCATTCCCGTCACCCGGTCACTGATGAGTTTTTCAAATGTAGGCCCTACTTATCATTGTTGTTTCACGATCGTGTCTCCATTCAATATGAGTGCATCTACTAAGTTTACATTTAAATCCTACAGTTATATTAGTTCGTTAATAACCTTCGTTTCTACCTGCATCATGGTCGAACGTCCTAAGGTTCATTCCTTGCAGTAATATAGTTTATCATGACGTAATCGAGCTTAGAATTTTCAACTTGGTCTATTGAGAGTATGGTTTATTTTCCCCCCTTAACACTCACAAATTTGAGTGCATTACTTCTAAATGATATCTTATTCATCTCTACTCCAATAATATAAATATTCAGATAACACGGACTGCTAGGGAAAACGTGGTGTACAAAAATAAAAATCTTGGTGTTAGTAGAAAACTACATATATTTTGTCCGGCTTGAATTTTGTATTTCCTTGTTGTTAAATCGTATTTACATATTATTTTTTTTTCGATTGAGACCTTTAAAACAATTAATGTGATGACCCCGTTGATTTCCGTCTCGTTGCGCAGTAATCGCCGGTCGTCTAATTGCGAAGTATAATAATAGTTCACTCACTTCACAGCAGACTGCGCTCGTACAAAGCCTGTGACGTCATGGGATGGTCGTCAAGTTCTTGGGGAAGGTCATCTGTCGCCTCGCGTGGAGGATTTCAAGCTCGCCCAGACAGAGACATTCTAATTGAGTCTTGGTTAGCTCTCACGAAATACACCTTGGATTAGATTATTCCCGTGTTCCGTGTCTTACAAGCCGGCTGGGATCTCCGGCGTCCGCATATTTACACACGTGGGGTAAGGATCAGATAGGGTATCCGCATTTGCGCGGAGAGATAGTTAGAATACGCTTAGGGTGGGGTAGAGGGGAGTAAATCAGTACATCTGCCAGGAATTCCGACCCTAATCTCTTTGTAAACTAAGCTCAAGTGCATTGTGATATTTATGCCATAAACTCCTGGTAACAGGTGCGAGTTCTTTTGTTTAGTTTTTTTTGTAAAAGTTTGCTCCTCTATCTTTTCCTATCATCAAGGTTAACTTTAAAACGTTTTGCTTTATTTTAATCCTTAATCCTTGCTATGCACCAGGTCCTGCGCATACATAGCTCATTCTGTAGTGGATCTTTTGAACTACCTTTGTATCTTCTAGGATAGAAATGCACAAAGACAACGTGCAAAGATTTTTATTTTTAATTCGTGGCATTTAAAAACTTGAAGAGAACTTTGGACACCACCATGAAGTATAATCAGCCCGGTATATCTAAAATTATTGCTGATACTTACAAACCCCCTAAAAAATAAAATTTTAAATAATGTTTGATGTTTTATTTGAGATTTGACTGACATACTTTCATGTATCATTCTGAACATAACTTTTCCCTCTAGTATTATTTTTACTAATTCGACTTCACTCCTTCCGATGCAACTCATGAGGCAGTAAAGTCTATCTGTTACATTCTTAGGACGCAACTCAGGCGGCAGTAAAGTCTATCTGTTACATTCTTAGACGCAACTCAGGCGGCAGTAGAGTCTATCTGTTACATTCTTAGGACGCAACTCAGGCGGCAGTAAAGTCTATCTGTTACATTCTTAGGACGCAACTCAGGCGGCAGTAAAGTCTATCTGTTACATTCTTAGGACGCAACTCATGAGGCAGTAAAGTCTATCTGTTACATTCTTAGGACGCAACTCAGGCGGCAGTAAAGTCTATCTGTTGCATTCTTAGGATGCAACTCATGAGGCAGTAAAGTCTGTCTGTTACATTCTTAGAATGCAACTCATGAGGCAGTAAAGTCTATCCGTTACATTCTTAGGACGCAACTCATGAGGCAGTAAAGTCTATCTGTTACATTCTTAGGACGCAACTCATGAGGCAGTAAAGTCTATCTGTTACATTCTTAGGACGCAACTCATGAGGCAGTAAAGTCTATCTGTTACATTATTAGGATGCAACTCATGAGGCAGTAAAGTATATCTGTTACATTCTTAGGATGCAACTAATGAGACAGTAAAGTCTATCTGTTACATTCTTAGGACGCAACTCAGCGGCAGTAAAGTCTATCTGTTACATTCTAAGGACGCAACTCAGGCGGCAGTAGAGTCTATCTGTTACATTCTTAGGACGCAACTCAGGCGGCAGTAAAGTCTATCTGTTACATTCTTAGGACGCAACTCAGGTGGCAGTAAAGTCTATCTGTTACATTCTTAGGACGCAACTCATGAGGCAGTAAAGTCTATCTGTTACATTCTTAGGACGCAACTCATGAGGCAGTAAAGTCTATCTGTTACATTCTTAGGACGCAACTTATGAGGCAGTAAAGTATATCCGTTACATTCTTAGGACGCAACTCATGAGGCAGTAAAGTATATCCGTTACATTCTTAGGACGCAACTCATGAGGCAGTAAAGTCTATCTGTAACATTCTTAGGACGCAACTCATGAGGCAGTAAAGTATATCTGTTACATTCTTAGGATGCAACTCATGAGGCAGTAAAGTCTATCTGTTACATTCTTAGGACGCAACTCAGGCGGCAGTAAAGTCTATCTGTTACATTCTTAGGACGCAACTCAGGCGGCAGTAGAGTCTATCTGTTACATTCTTAGGACGCAACTCAGGTGGCAGTAAAGTCTATCTGTTACATTCTTAGGACGCAACTCATGAGGCAGTAAAGTCTATCTGTTACATTCTTAGGACGCAACTCATGAGGCAGTAAAGTATATCTGTTACATTCTTAGGACGCAACTCATGAGGCAGTAAAGTCTATCTGTTACATTCTTAGGACGCAACTCATGAGGCAGTAAAGTATATCTGTTACATTCTTAGGATGCAACTCATGAGGCAGTAAAGTATATCTGTTACATTCTTAGGACGCAACTCAGGCGGCAGTAAAGTCTATCTGTTACATTCTTAGGATGCAACTCATGAGGCAGTAAAGTCTATCTGTTACATTCTTAGGATGCAACTCATGAGGCAGTAAAGTCTATCTGTTACATTCTTAGAATGCAAATCATGAGGCAGTAAAGTCTATCTGTTACGTTCTTAGGACGCAACACATGAGGCAGTAAAGTCTATCTGTTACATTCTTAAGACGCAACTCATGAGGCAGTAAAGTCTATCTTTTACATTCTTAGGATGCAACTCATGAGGCAGTAAAGTCTATCTTTTACATTCTTAGGATGCAACTCATGAGGCAGTAAAGTCTATCTGTTACATTCTTAGGATGCAACTCATGAGGCAGTAAAGTCTATCGGTTACATTCTTAGGATGCAACTCATGAGGCAGTAAAGTATATCTGTTACATTCTTAGGACGCAACTCAGGCGGCAGTAAAGTCTATCTGTTACGTTCTTAGGACGCAACTCATGAAGCAGTAAAGTCTATCTGTTACATTCTTAGGACGCAACTCATGAGGCAGTAAAGTCTATCTGTTACATTCTTAGGACATAACTCATGAGGCAGTAAAGTCTATCTGTTACATTCTTAGGATGCAACTCATGAGGCAGTAAAGTCTATCTGTTACATTCTTAGGATGCAACTCATGAGGCAGTAAAGTCTATCTGTTACATTCTTAGAATGCAAATCATGAGGCAGTAAAGTCTATCTGTTACGTTCTTAGGACGCAACACATGAGGCAGTAAAGTCTATCTGTTACATTCTTAAGACGCAACTCATGAGGCAGTAAAGTCTATCTTTTACATTCTTAGGATGCAACTCATGAGGCAGTAAAGTCTATCTTTTACATTCTTAGGATGCAACTCATGAGGCAGTAAAGTCTATCTGTTACATTCTTAGGATGCAACTCACGAGGCAGTAAAGTCTATCTGTTACGTTCTTAGGATGCAACTCAGGCGGCAGTAAAGTCTATCTGTTACGTTCTTAGGATGCAACTCATGAGGCAGTAAAGTCTATCTGTTACATTCTTAGGACGCAACTCAGGAGGCAGTAAAATTTTATCTGTCCCCTCTTCGGGACGCAAATCGATATTGCCCTTTTGAACACTTAAATCTTGTAATGTTTTCAGAAATTTTATTGTAAAAAAATCAAGGGCTTTAAAGTGAATGTTCTAAACATCGGTTAAGACCAGTTAATGGGCACTTGCTTCTGCCTCCTGAATTAAGGGTGCGGGGTTTGTTTTCCTTCAGGGACAAACATTTATATGATTAACCAACTAAACTACTGGGACAAAATCTTAAACAGCCCTCTTTTTAACCATAGAGACAGGTTCTCTTTTAGCTGTGTGTCTTACTACCCGTCCACACTATCCGCATATTTACACTAATTTGCGCTAGGGATTATAAAAGTTTAATTTTAGAGGAAGTATAACCGAATTTGCATGGCGGGAGAGTGGAAAATCATTTACGGGGGAAAAAACCATTACACCCAACTGGAGTCGAGTCCCGTCTAGTCTATTGCTAGAGTAACACCTTAGACTATGCAGCCACCGAAGTGCATTTTACACTAATAAGATAGAATGTATAAGAAGTGTACCAACATTTTATCAAAAAAGAGTGAGAAACCGTTGATAAAAGCCTCAGTCCACCTAACAAAGATTCTAATTTAACTTCCCTGATCCCTCCCGGACTACGATGAACCATAAGAATTACGAGACTGTCATCTTTGTCCTTGCGTCCATCGGTGAGGGTTGCCAGGACATTAATATTAAATGCAATTAGGTACCGCCTGTTTAGATCAGTAGTCAGCCTCCCTGACCATTCGGCCAAGTCGTGAGCTGCCGCCCAGCCCATGGCGATGTCAGGAGATGTCACTCATTATCAGCGAGGAAGTGCGAAGATCACTCGTTAGCAATAACCGGCCTACCATACTGTTAACACAACGTCCACAGCTCTCTACCGGCCGACAGCGGACAGTCGTCGAGAAAAAACTGTTTGTTCATCTTCTCTCCCGGTAATAAACATCATCTTTGTCGTAATTATTTAGTGACGGTCCTTTATTCTTGATTGCCGTGAACCTGACCATAAATAGTGGTGATACAGTCAGTATTTCAGTTATTTGTTTCGATTCTCGCATTCTTCTCGCTTCCAGTTTGTAAGTTAGAATACAGTAGAAATAACTGGTCCTTTCTATGAAAATTGGTCTGTACTTCTACACACCAATATATACAAATATTTAACTTATAATTTAAAATACTCCAATGTAATGCTTTGGTTGTATTTATTTATCGGTGGTATACATGGTGGGTATACTCTTAGTACGTAAACTATTGGGTACAGTATACCTATGTACCACCCTGTCTCTCCGCCACTGTGTGACGGATGTTTAGAAATGTCCTTTTAGCTTTGAAATATGATGCAGTGATCGCACGGGTGCGAATGGCGAGTGTCGTGGTAACAGAACAGTGACTTGATGCTTATGGTAGAACTGAGAAAGACAACCAATGAGACAACCCTCTCTTTCTTTTTAAAACAACTGAAAGTGATCTAAAGTGCGCGTGTTCATGAGCAGACAAGTGTCCCGCGTGGGAACCAAATAGTGACGCTGCGCGCCCGTTGCTAGGGAGAAGACACACACACATGTGCACCGTGCTCGCAGGAATATGGTGCTGGTGAGGATTACCGAGATGGACTCGCCTGGTGACACAATTAGTGGTGTGATCAACGCCTGGAGTAAGTAGACGAGCTCTTTCCTTATTTAAACTTGTTTTTAGCACAACGTCTCACTACCTGTTCAGATTATACGCGTGTGTAATAATTACACTAATGAGTTAGGGATGAGAAAAGTTGAATTTAGAGCAACTGTACCCTCTTTTTCGGAGATGGAGAGGGAAAAACCATTTTGGAAAATCACCCCCTCAACACACCCGACCGTGATTAGTTAGGGATGTGAAAGGTAAAATTTAGAGGAACTGTACCCGCATTTTCGTGGAGGGAGAGTGAAAAACCCTTTGGAAAATCCCCCTCAACACACCGACCGTGATTTGAACCCAATATCTCTGTCCTCGGTAGTCTAGCCTAACATGAAGTGACGCACTAGACCACGCGGCCACCGAAGCAGTTTTAACACGTATTCGTACCTTTCAGTGCCACTATTGATCCTCGTCGGCTCCGTTTCCTCAAGAGCCCCTCTCACGGCATGAATCATTATAACCAGAAAACGTAGCGACTTGAGATTGGAATTAGCTTGTTGTTGTTATTTTTACCTGAGAAGAATTAAAGAATTATTTCTTCAATTTTGTTGGTTTTCATTTTTTTTTAACACCGCGTCTCACTTACCGTTCGGGCTATACGCCTATGTACTAGTTACACTAATTTTTAGGTATTAGCAAGGCTTAATTTAAAGATAGCGCACCTGAGTTTACGTGGAGGGAGAGAGTAAAACGATTTAGGAAAACCCGACCGGGATTGAACCCTATCTCCCCTTCTTCGGAAGTTTGGATGTTATTAAATTATAATAAAACGGTGTCACTTGTTTTAGTTGAACTATTTTCTAAAGGAGAATACAGAAACCGCACTACAATGTGATGTATGGTTTCACCTATACCTAAGTTAGGTGCTATTCATGGGGCGAGACGGGCTCTTAAGGTCGCCACCTACTTGGTGGAAAATATTCTCACGCTGCGGTATATCTAGTAGGATCGCCATTTCTGAATGTTAAAAACATTAATTAAAACATTAATTTATCTTACAATGTTATGTTGTGTGTTGTGGACATGCCAAAAATTGACTTCGTTATTTTGGGTAAGACTAGATATTTGTTTCTAACAAATTTATGTTTAAATTTTAGAAGATCTTATAAAATTGAGAGGTAAGGAGCGATATATTAAATAAGTTAAGACTTGAAAAGAGAAGTTTTGATTTATTGGGTCACAAAATTATAAGAAAAAATAATAGTTAGGTAATGTAAAGTAAAATTTATTTGGCACTAGTATGCTAGACACAGTTAAACTTAAAGAGGATTAAACTAATAATAATAATAATATAATAATAATAATATAATACAATATTATGACCTATATGGTGTCAGAAAATGTACATTTTGTTTGGCAGATATGATGTAATGAAATATTTATTAAAAAATCAGTTAGTTGGAATTGTAATACGAGACACAGTTAAAATACTATGAAACAAATTAAAAACACTTAGTAATATGGAGTTGGAAAATTTAGTTACAGAATGAAGATTTTTGTGTGGCAAATATAATTGATTAAATATCAATAGATTATCAGTCATTATAAAATGAGAATAATGTATTTGAAAATAAATGTACGTTTATTAAGTCACAGAATATGTGAAACAATAAAAATGATCAAGTAGTCTCACTACCCATTTAGGATACCGCATTAAGACACACTATTGGGGTAGATATAAGGGGGGTAGAATTTGAAAGGGATGTAATTGAAACTCGAATATGTGGAAAGGAAGAGTGAGAAACCAGTTAGCAAAACAGCCCTCAGTACACCCGACTGGGATTCGAAACCTGACCTAATGGTTTTAGGAATTAAGGTTATATTTAAAGGAAGTGTAACCGCATTTACGTGGAGAGAGAGTGGAAAGCCATTTAGGGAAAACCACCGTCAGTACACCCGACCAAGATTCGAACCTTGATATCCCCGTCATTGCAGTCTAGTCTACTGCGAGAGAGTGTGTTAGACCACGCGGCCACTGAGGCTGACCGGATTTAACTATCACCGTTGACTATTAGGGGTATACCTTGATTTTGGTAGGACGAAAGTTCTGTAAGGCCGTTTATCCTACCAAAATACTACTCTATAGGAGGATTCTGGTACGAAATAAGGCTGCATCGGTTAGTAGACAGACTAAATGTCAAGCTTGTATGTACAGGAGTTTTGTTGGAGTTATAATCTGGACCTAGTCTAATGAAAGAGGTTTTTAAATGATTTCCCACCCTCCTTCCAAGCAAATTCTGGCACGTTTCCTCTGGATTTTACCTTCATCTCTATCCCAACAGGTAATTTATTGCGGATAACCTGAACGGATGATTCACGATCTAAAACATAACTGGAACCTCTTTTTATTTAATAAAATAAAAACACTTGCGCTACTTATTTATTTATTTGTTTTCTTGGTTTGACTAATCATGGGGTAGAGGAGTGAGGGTGAGTTTATTTGTCGCTCTTCTGATTAGGATACTTTTCATCTCTGTATCTATGGCATCTTTCATTAGAACGTGTGATAACAATAACCAATTGCATGTGGTGGTTAATGTGTGCGCTGTTAGCATCACACCACGTGTTCGGCAGGTTTTATAATAAGCTACATGTGTGTTAAGTTGAGAGTGAACAGAACGTCATTGTGATTTGCCAAATCCTTGCTCTTGAACCAAGGCAGCATATACTTACAAGTTACAACTACACTCACCCTTGGTGATATGCTCAAAGATTACATTTTTTCCGATAAATTTTCCGTAAAACATGAAAGGAAAATGGGTGTACCAGTAATTCATTGACGCACCTAGAGGGGAGGGGGGCATTTGCCTCTCGCAAGATTGCAAATAATTTCATTAATATCTTAAATAAAATCATGTTAAGTAAAATGGAAATACAAAGCAGTGAAGATTTGCAAAGTGTAAAGGCTACATTTTAAGAACACTTGATATATATTTTTTAAACACATTTTACGTGTCCCTAAAATCACCATTAGTAAAAGAAAGGTACAACAAAAAAAATAGTTTTGATATATTGTATGTAGGTCACTTACATTACAGTAATAAAATCGCTGCCCTCATCTACCTTGAAAAAACCTCCAAATAGCGTCTAATATATGTACATTTTGTTGACTTTTTGACAGAGTGTTGTTCCCCTTGACACCCCTCCCCTCCGCCTTACCCCCTACATAGAGCTCATTTTGGCTACAGCCTTGGTCGTATGCCCCCCCCCCCCCAAAGAAAGTTTCTAGGTGCACCACTGATCCTTATAGACTTTGATTATAATGTTGACGTGTAAACATATCTGTTCTACAGCAGACATTAGTGACACTTTAGTGATCAATCACCAAGCGCTGTAGTCTATACGCGAGTGGGAGAAGGGACTAAAACCACTGCTATTGCTTCATTGTAATTCATTTAATAAGGTTTCTGGTGATGAACGTCCTTAGGGAAAAGGTTAATTAAACTGAAGTGTGAAATTTAGAACTTGGGGGATTTATAGAATTTATTAGTTTCATTTAAATAGTTTGTACATTTTCCATAGCTAGGCCATCATGATGTATAGGATCATAGACAAAGTATCCTTTATCTATAGTAGGATTTTTGTAGGAAGACACTTTTAGAAAATACTAGCTTTTGTTTGTGGTCAACACGATAACATTTTACTATATTATTGGTATTATAATAGAGGCGTTATGGTGACCTGGTGGTCTAGGGGTAAGGTGTCAGACTTCTGTGCTGGCGGCCGGGGTTCAATCCTCGGTCCCGGCACAGATTTATCTGATTACCAAACCCTTCCTACACCTCTGACAAGACATCTTGTGAATGTGTGGAATGCCAGGCCTCCACCGTGGTTCGGATTCCACGTTAAACTGTAGGTCCTTCATTTCATCTCACAATCACCCTACCATTACACATTAGCGTAAGTGCGTATAACCCGAACGGGTAGTAAGACGCGGTGCTAATAATAATAATAATAGAGGCGTTGATTGCTAATATCTATTAAAAGTGACAGTTTCATATCACACATGAAAGTAGATCTCGTTTCTTTGTTAGTTGTCAGATGTTCCTATGAAAATGTGACCGTGCGCCCAACTTGCCGGATGTGGATTACAAGGATGATCGCAGCTAGTGTGTAACTGTGTGTGGTTCCCCTAACACACAAACCTCGTGTGTAACATAATCAGAGTTGCCAACATAACTATGTAAACAGCTGATCTGTAGTTTCGCCATCTGGGTTTCTTCATAAGTTGAAATGTATAGTCGCGAGATGGGAACAATTAGCTGGGAGACAAAGGCGTAGGTCTAGTCTTGTCTGGCTCTGGCCTGCCGTTGACGTGGAAATCTGGACTAGATTCCCAGCTGCTTGTACAGATGGGCGGGAGGGGCAGGGGGGGTCACTTAATTTATGTGAATATTGATTATATTCTAATTGAACTTTCGACACCTTAGCTCAGTCAGTTCTATGCCGGATTCTATTCCTACATAGTTTCCCTTTCACATGATAAATAAGTCCGGGAGTGGATGTTTATGATTATTATCATGTTTATTAATTTCTATGTATTTTTTAAATCAATTACCAGGAGTTTTTTTTAAATTTGGATGACTACATCATTTTCAGCATAATGTTCCTTCAATTTGGCATAATAAATTTTTTAATCATTCATGGTAGCTTTTCAATTTAGCATATAAATATTTTATCATCTTTCATGGTAGCTTTCAATTTGGCATAATAAATATTTTATCATCATTCATGGTAGTTGAAATAAAAGTTTTGTAAGATTAACCTTTAGTTTAGTGGGTGTAATGCAGGTTGTATGTTTCCCCGTATTTTGGAAAGCTCCTTCTTATGGCACACCCTACTGATACCGCCCACCTCTCTAAAAAAACGTGATAATGTGTTCGGCTTGAACAATCCTCTTCAAGTTAGTTTATAAGTAATGTACTGATATAATGTCATTTCAGAAAATGTACGTTAAATACCTCAAATTAAATGAAAAAGCGAAAGTTTTCTAAATGAACGTATTACAGAGTTTCAAAAAGAAAGCTTACCTAAACGCCCAACCTCAGTGCCAGGAATTTCCGTATTTGAGTAAAATGACAAAATAAATGATTTTAGACTTCATCTGGGTTCGAACGAGAGTAACTAGTTATATAATCTGCTCCCTTTGTACCCTGTCATGGGACCCTTCATTCTTATTGGCTGTACGTCAGAGTAGGGTTAGCTGTGTGTAGAGAGGTGGGGGAAACGCGATGTAATGGTGGTCCCCCTAATTATCATGTAAGGGAGGTTCGGCCAAGAGTAGGCCTACGCAATGCCATTTCTACAAAGTTGGTAATACTTGCCGGGAAACTAGTAACGACCAGTCACTGTGCAACTAGGTGTGGTTATAGTGATAGTTTCGTTGACAGTTTTACTAGTGATCTGAAGATTTTATAGATAAGGAACAATTTTTCGTACATTTTTTGTAATATTTTAGCCTTAAAACTTAAGGAATTAGTGAACGTCACAAGGAGTAGGAACAATACTTTTTACAGTAGCGCAAACACTTTTTATGGGTGTCTCTTATAACCTCTGCAACATTTTCTCCTAAAGTGGCATATATGGCTTCTACTAGCTTTTTAAAGAAAACTTATAATGCCGGTAAGAGTACTCAGTTTCGGTCACTTTCCGCGAGCAAGTGGTCAGTGGTCAGTGGTAATCATAGTTCCCAAGTCGTAGGGCATGCTCCCTGAAGGGGCATGAGAGCAACTTCAAACACGTACTGACCAATTGGGCACACCGTGTTGCTTTGTGGTAATCAACACGATTCACCTACAGGTATCTGCTCTGTCGCCACGATATTAGGGGATCAAGTTAGCTCTGAAGTAGATGATTCCGCGCAGCTCCCAGCATGCCCCTCTTCTCAAGCTAATAAAGAGGCTGGATTAGTCTTGCATAACCAACCAAGTACTTCTACAGGTTCACTCATTTAGCAACGCCACACACCGATCTCTCTAACCTCTACCAAAAGAAACTACAATAGAAAACAAAAAGTCACAAAAATCAGAAATAATGTCATCAACCCTAGTTAAGAACACTTGCAAAGAGAAAAAGAGAGAGATTGAAGAAAAGAAACGTAACGTATGCGAGATAAAAGAAAGAGATAACGGGAAGAAAAGATGAAATAAAATGTTGTGTCACCAAGATGAAAAATAAATGGTGAGTCCGAATATGAGAAACAGTGGGCCTTAATTTTGGGACCATTGTTGATGACAAGAGTCGCGGACACTTGGCCGACATAGTTCGTATTCTAGTCCGTCTAGTCGTTCAAGAACGCACAGTGCAGTTTTATACTAAAAAACAATTTCTACCTATTTTAAGAACTTTAGCCAAACAGTGTTTGCATTTTAAAGGAGCTGGTATGTTGGAGTAATTATATACATATAATATTGCTTTTTATTATTTATTATTATTATTATTATTATTATTATTATTATTATTATTATTATTATTATTATTATCACCGCGTCTTACTACCCGTTTGGGTTGTACGCAATTACACTAATGTATAATGGTAGAGTGATTGTGAGATGAAATGAAGGACCTACAGTTTAACGTGGAATCCGAACTACGGTGGAGGCCTGGCACTCCCCACATTCACAAGTTATGATTAATAAACGTCTTGTCAGAGGTGACACAAGGGTTTGTATACATATAATATTTTTAATTTTAGGGTAAAATTTTAAAGCTATGGTGGTTTTTTCTTCAGGTCCGTATTTTGTCATGAAACTCCCTTATGTGTATATCATGAACAGATAAAAATAACAATTTACTCTGTTCAACATCAAACTTACGTTGTGCTCTACGTCTTATTAAGAGCGTGCCATCACAAGTCAATCACCTCTGTGATACAGTCATTTAGAAATCGTAAATTTACACCAACACTATTGCACATGAATCTGCATTAAAAAGGCTGTTTTTGACAGATTTATAATGGCTTCACAGCTAAACACTGTGCACAATCTTCATTCTCTCATAATAGGAACGAACATACTGTAGTTATTAACAAAAAAACGTTGTCGCTTTATCCCCCATCTTCACCGCGCGAAATCTCGAGTAATCATTCAAATACGGATGTACTGCATACATTTCTGGCATATCGTTTTTTCTTTCTCCTTTTACTCCCATACCGCGCGCGCTCATACAAACAAGCCGGGAGATGAGTTGGGCCTGCACTTTATCCATATTTGCACTAATGGGAAAAGGATGCTTAGAAGGTAAAAGTTAGACTAAATGTACCCATATTTGTGTGTAGGCAGAGTGGATACTACATCGTGACACACCCATTTGGAATAAGAACTCCGACCATTTTGCTACCGGCATACTTACCGGTTTCTTGTTTTGTTTTAGGTGGGACTGACGCACTTTACCGTTTGACCACCAATGTGTTATTATCACCTGTGCTAGGGTTGGGTGTTTAGTGTGGTATCTAAGGTTAAGTTATTTTTAAGTCTCGTACTGATGTTATGTGTTTAGAAAGTACACGGGTATTGCCCTGAATAAAAAAAAATAGGTCAGCCTAAAGAGACCCACCCCACTGCAGTATTTACTGGTAGTTTTAAAGGTTACGCCCATCCGGCCTTCCAAAAAATAGTTGGTACAATAATAAAATGGATACGGAAGCGTGCGAGTGATTATGCTCTGTTTATAGCTTTTATAAGTTAAATTCTAGGAAACATTCTAAAGTAGTTTAAAGTAAGGAGTAGTAATAATTAAAGTTAAGACTTAGATAGAATGCTCTGGAAAAAACTATAACAAAAATGTTCATATTTTACAATTTGTCGTTCATAAGAAGTAAATTTTAATCAATATTATTTAATTTTAATGTCACTTAATACATCTACCAATCTTGAAACTGTCTAATTAATTAAATCACAACTTTTCTATATTTTGTAGTTTTTTCCAGAGCATTCTATCAAAGTCTTAACTTTAATTATATAAGTTAGTTGAGAAGGTGTGAATAACCAGCCGTATTATAATGACGACAGAGTATATTCTTGGCAGATTTAATTCTACTTAACCAGGGAGCGCGAGGAAAGGTCAGTAATATTTTTGCAGGTTTTACTAAAAAAAACTATTTTTGGTCAAGTATTGAATCAGTATTGATTTATTTAGACCAAAAAAAGTTTTGATACAAAAACTGATAAAACCATTTTCTTTTTTCATGTCCCCTACGCAGACTATCACCGCGTCTTATTAACTGTTCGGGTTATAAGTTTATGTACTAATATTACGTCAATAGTTTTAAGGATGAGGAAGATTATATCCATAGGAAATGTACCCGCATTTGCGTGGGGAGGGGAGAGAGTGGAAAGCCATCTTAGAAATACCATTCAGTACACCTGGCCGAGATTTAAACCTCGACTTCTCCGTCACCAGCTTGAAGACCATGCGCCGACCGCACAAATTGCCTCCATCTCTTTATGTCCTAACCTCCTCCCTCCAATCCTCCTCCACACCTCCTTGATATCGTCCCTCCATCTCGTTATGTCCTGAGCCTTCTCCCTCCAATCCTCCTCCACACCTCCTTGAGATCTCTGGCCATATCGTCCCTCCATTTCATTATGTCCTGAGCCTTCTCCCTCCAATCCTCCTCCACACCTCCTTGATATCGTCCCTCCATCTCGTTATGGGTCACTCCAGAGGTCTTCTAGTGCCAGTCATACAGAATGTTTCCGGGTTAAACGGCTAAACTTTGAGAAGTGGTGGATCAAAAAACTAAATCAAAATGTCTTTAGGACATATGCTAGTTGTCGCTTTATTTTCGCACAAACGGCAAAAAACAAAACAAAAAAATAGGTATGTATTAAATAAAATATTTTATCTATTTTGTTCAAATTGATGGCCTCCAGCACGGAGCACCTATCAATGACAGAACGAATGACTGACCGAAATTGTGCGACTGTTTTTCTTCGCACGCTTGCGTTATCCTTGGTTGTAATGGTTGAAGATCGTAAACAGGCACTTCATAAACTGTTTGCTTGAAAGCTACCGTACAAAAACATTCATTGGCCTTAATTCAGGTGAACGCAGAGGCCAATCTACAGATCCATCTCCGAGGAAAATTAATATTAAGCCATTGTCGAAGACATTAAAACCTTGTTTTTATTTAGTTTGCTATTGTTTGCGTAAAAAAGACGCTAAAACGAGCACATCTCTAAAATACAACTTGATTTAGTTTTTTGATCCACTACCACTTCCCAAATTTTGACCGTTTAACCCGGGAACATTCTGTATATTATGGTTGTTAAAAGTGATAACGGAATAATTTAATGGTTCGGCCTATACATCCACGAAATAAGATGATGGAGAGTTTTGAAGGGTCGCATAAGATTATTCCTAGGGTGGCCCGACTATACTAGGAGTATCTGCACCTGTGGTCACATGGTACAAGGCGTAAGGCTCGCAGTTTATACTATAGCCGGTGAAATGGAGATCGAAGTTCGACTCTTGGCCGTCTGCACCGGGGGCTCTTTTCTTGCCGGGGGGTAGGTAATGGAAGTATGTATTTATGATTTTTTCATCTTCACATTTAACTCTAAAAAATGACGCTTTATAAGGTCATCCTGGGCTCTTGGAAATTAAATAGAAATAAATGGAAATAGAAATAAAACAGGGTGTCAAGTGACCTGGAAAGCAGAGAGAAGTAAGGGAATTTGCTTTGTCAGGGAAAAGTCATGGACAAGTCAAAGAATTTGATAAAATTTCTGAAATTTTCACATATTCACTAATAAAATACCCAACTTTTATTTACAACATTTTTCTTCCTGTTAATACACACCGCTAATCTCTTTTAACACACGTGTTCATTGTTGAGCAAACTAATCTCAATTCTCAAGGCCAACATTTGATTTATTGTGTCGTCTCTTCCCCCTCCTCTTAACATATGTCTTTAGCCGAAATAGTCATGGCTATATACATTCACGTGAATTTGATTAAATTAAAAAAAGAATAAACTTTAAAAAATAAGATTTCCTACAATAATTTTAAATTGTACTGGCCTAGAGTGAGCATTTAATGTCTCAATAATGATCTAAGTTAAATTACATTGCACTACCCAATGTCCCTTTGCTTTAGGCAGAAATATTTTTAACACCTGTATGTAATTTCAGAATGTAGAGGCACTAGGTGTCTAAAAATATTATTACCTAAAATTGTGATCTTCATAAAATAATGTTTGTATGATTAAAGTGACTGGAAAGGTTGAAAATTGGCTCTAAAAAACTTGAAAAGTCAGTAAATTTTAAAATATAGTTTGACTGGACACCCTGTAAACCAAATCATGATTATATAAGGGCGGCGACTGACTTGTAACAGAACAGTGTATTATTATTATTATTATTTAGCACTGTGGCTTACTACCCGTTCGGGTTATACGCTTAAGTACTAATTACGCTAATGGATTAGGAATTAGGAAGGTTGAATTAAAGGAAGTGAACCCGAATTTGCGTGAAGGGAGAGTGGAAAACCCCCCAGTTCACCCGACCGAGATTCGAAACTCGATCTCCCCGTCCTCAGCAGTCGGACTCAACACGACCAGCGCGTTAGCCAACTACGCCACCGAGGCGGGTAATAGAACAGTGTAGTGTAACATGAGCATTGTAATGCAACACGCTAGTCAGTGTGGTGTAACGAGCAACGAGATGAGCCGCTTGATGTTCGATGCTCGATGGAAACGTGCTCCTCTCGACTTTCGGTTTTTCCACGAATCTCTTAGGTTGTTAAATTACAAATCAGTGCTGGCGCAGGTGTTTACGTCGAGCACAGGGGTCCACTTGTCAATGTGAATACTGTAGGAAATACGTGTTTTGTGCTATTACCATGCATTTTGCAGCAAGTGGCGGAATAAAATGGAATGGAACCAAGAAAACGCTTTAATTTTTATTGAACAAAATAGGAAGAAAACTATTTTGTGGGATCCTCAAGATCGACAACATTAAATAACTTTAAAAAAACGCTTCACTTGCGACTTTTATGTCCGACATTTCAGCTATAAATGAGAAAATCCCAGAGCACTGTCGGGACGAGCATTCTCCGCGTCCAATCAGAAACTTGAGCTGAGCTTTGTAATGTAGTGCTCGTATCGCGCATTCTCCGCGAATCAGAAACTTGAGCTGAGTTCTGTAATGTAGTGCTCGTATCGAGCATTCTCCGCGTCCAAACAGAAACTTGAGCTAAGCTTTGTAATGTAGTGCTCGTATCGAGCATTCTCCGCGTCCAAACAGAAACTTGAGCTAAGCTTTGAATGTAGTGCTCGTATCGAGCATTCTCCGCGTCCAAACAGAAACTTGAGCTAAGCTTTGAAATGTAGTGCTCGTATCGAGCATTCTCCGCGTCCAACAGAAACTTGAGCTAAGCTTTGAAATGTAGTGCTCGTATCGAGCATTCTCCGCGTCCAATCAGAAACTTGAGCTAAGCTTTGTAATGTAGTGCTCGTATCGAGCATTCTCCGCGTCCAAACAGAAACTTAAGCTAAGCTTTGAAATGTAGTGCTCGTATCGAGCATTCTCCGCGTCCAATCAGAAACTTGAGCTAAGCTTTGTAATGTAGTGCTCGTATCGAGCATTCTCCGCGTCCAAACAGAAACTTAAGCTAAGCTTTGTAATGTAGTGCTCGTATCTAACATTACATTACAAAGCTCAGCTCAAGTCAGTCTCCGGCTCTATAACATTTTAATAATGTTTCTTAAATGTAGGCTACAAATTGTTATCCACACGACCATTCTGTGTTTGATAGTTTTGGCAAACAGCTCAACTATTTGTTGTAGTTCTACAATGATACAATCGTGGATAAGCAGAAGAGCCAAACCAACAAGTCTGCTTTCCTCCGCAGCTGTCCTCGGCCATATTTTATTAGTTGCAACAATGAGACTGCCAGTTACCGCTCACAACTTTCCGGCTATACCTCAATCTGAAGTTTCTTGCCGTCTTTTTCCGTTGATTCGCTCAGATGTGTTTATTTCGGCTGGATTCAAATTTTTTAGTCAGTCGCTTGACAATTTCAAGGTGGAGGGAAGGGGGAGGTGATGGAAGGTATGTCGGGGATGTCCCGTGGATCTGCCCATGCGTATAGAAGCTTAGAATGTATCTTTGGGAATCGACGCGCCCTCTCTACCACGCCACCAAACGCCGAGTTGAGAAAAAAAATTGAGCACCGCGTCTTACTACCCGTTCGAGTAATACGCCTATGTACTATTTACACTAATGGACTAGGAATTAGGAAGGTTTAATTGATAGAAAGTACACCCGAATTTGCGTGGAAGGAGAGTGGAAGACTATTTAGGAAAAAACCTCTCTACACCTGACCGGGATCGAACCCCGATCTCCTGGCCTCAGCAGTCTAGTCTAACACGAGAGTAGCACGTTAGACCACGCGGGCGACAAGCTGTTGTGTCCCCTGTTTACGTTAACTTTAATTGATTGAAACCAAGCCATAACTTTCTTGAAGCGCACGTGATCTTGATTGTGTGTGTCCGGCACCTTTTTCTTTTTTAATAAGGCGCGTTTTGTGTTTGAGGGCTTCTCAGCTCTCTTTGTCGGCTTTTTTCCCCCACAAGGGCTGCTCAGTTCTTTTTGTCGGCTTTTCCCCAACACAAGGGCTGCTCTTAGCAACCAACTGTGCAAAGGGTAATTTTAATAACATTTTAAGTACTTCTTTTAGATTGAAAAGCAAGTGTTGTACGCTCTGATTTTCAATGGATGAATGCGTATAACCCGAACGGGTAGTAAGACGCGGTGCTAATAATAATAATAATAATAATAATAATAATATAATAATAATAGTAATAGTAATAATAGTAATAATAATAATAATAATAATTCAATGGATGAATCCTATTCTGACAGCTATAAAAGCTACTAGATTTACTTTCGCGTATGCATACGTCAAGTCATGTGATCTGAAGCTGTCAATTTTGATATTTTATATTATACCTATAAAATAACAATAGAAAAACTCCATGGTACGAGCCCGTAGACGAGATATACCGAGCAGCCACCGCCGTTAGCGGTATTTGTGCCAACATCTGCGGATAGAAGGTGTCATATGGTCATCAAAACGAACCCTCCTGCTGTTTCTCACTTTTCTAGACCGGAGCTGCTACTTATTTATTTAAGTAGCTCCTCGTTTGTCCTCGCGAGGGATAGTTAGACACCGTTCCAGATCCACTGCTGTATATACAAATTCTGGAAGCACCTAGTATTGAACCTGGGACCTCTAGATCTGTAGCCCCTAGACCATATAATAATAGTAAATATAGTATAATGTTGACCGCACACATATGTTTGAATTTTCTAAAACGCCTTTCTTATGAATATTTACCTTTATGGTATGTCTTTCGCTTCTAAATGAAGTTTGTTTTACATTTTAAAAGTCAATTATAGTAGGATCGCCTTAAGTAGCACCTTATAGTGCATGCAACGAAAGTAGAGTAGCCATTTATGATAAAAGGCCACTGTAGTATTATCTTACATATGTCAAAAGTAACAGGTGAGCAGCGAACACAGCCTGGACTATGAATACATGAAATTATATTGGTACCTTCTAGAACTGCCAGATAAGGTTCTACAAATGGTGATACAACTATAACCATACCGGGCTATTAGCCCCTAGGACCTCCTGATCATTATATATATTTTGAAAATTGAAAAATGACACCTGGACACGGGAATCGAACCCGGGACCTTCGGCTTAGTACGCCACTGCTCTTACCACTGAGCTATCCAGGATTCGTCCCGTGCCCATGGCCATTCTTCACTCATAGTTTAAGGCAGAGTCTAAGATAGTTCCGGCTATTGTTTCACTATATATGCAATCCTATACAATTATATATATATATATATAATTGTCCAATGGCTGCAAAATTGCCAACTACCGAGTCGATAATGGCTGCGTGGTCTGATGGCTGTGATCTTGTGTATCACGTGTTTATAAAGCTGACGACCTCCGCACGTCCATCTTAGACTCTGCCTTAAACTATGGGTGAAGAATGACCATGGGCACGGGACGAATCCTGGATAGCTCAGTGGTAAGAGCAGTGGCGTACTAAGCCGAAGGTCCCGGGTTCGATTCCCGTGTCCAGGTGTCATTTTTCAATTTTCAGAATATGATATCGGAGAGGTGTTATCCTCACTAAAATGCATTAACAATAGTTCCGGCTATTGTTTCAACATTATATCGAATATTAACTCGCTCAATATTATTTTAGGTGGAGGCTGATCGAGGCAATACGTGACTGAGTGAACTCGCGCTGTGTGAGGCATGTCTTCGTTCGGCCTCGACCTGCCTCACTGAAAATTTGTCTTTAGTGTATACGCACCTCTACGTTTTGTTTGGAAATTACCATTTTAGAAAACATTAATGAGGAAAATAATGCAGAATAGAAGGCACATTCTAGGTTTATAAATTTTGTCGCTAACCATAAGCCAAACAAAGTTTTTTTATATATCCATTACTGTCTAAGCCATATATTTTCCACTACTGGCTTGTCGTAGCCTCATATGCCCTATAATCTAACTTAAGACTAGGACAGGCACAACATCCAGTTCCCTGCCATTAATTCATCACTGTGAAAGGATAAACCCCCATTTCACCACCAATAATTTAAAAAAACAAAGTTTTTAAATGTATAAAAGCAAGTGAACAAATCCCCTGGATGTGTCGTTATACCCTCCTTGCTCGCAGGAAGAGCTGAGCTCAATGTCTAGGTCAAGGCCGGCGTCGAACTCTGCACCTACGGTGGAAGCGAGCCGGTCACGCTATGGCTATATGCGGTGTGTACCCACAACACCTCGTGTCGGCTAACTTGAGAGGGATCCCCCACCTCTTATAGGACCCCTACACAATCATTCAGACTGTCAGTATTAATTATTGCTTTATTAATAGTGACAGTCTTAATGCTCGTGTAGGGGCCCTATTAAGGCGGACAAAGGCGTCAGTCTAGTCTTAACTGGCTTGTTGATGACAGGGTGTAGGATCTACTGTTTCCTTCATAGTTTCCCACCCTTCCTCCTCGCAAATGTGGGTACGATTCTTCATTCTACCTTCCTCATCCCTACCCTGATAGGAGGATACGAGTCTTGGAAAGATGTAGAGGGAACTGTTCATGTTGGTAATGTAAATGTAAGACAACGTGTATCTCTTCTGTGCACGCGTGTGTTTGTATGTAAACATCGCTTAACCCCGTGTTAATACCACATTGCACACACGTGTTACTGATTCATTCATTTAGAGGTCTTAACCGCCGTGCCCTCTTCTTGCATGAACATTTATTGACTTTAATTTTCAGGTGTATTATTATTATTATTTCTAGTGTTTCTGGCGCTGTAGCTCAAGGCCGTTCCCAGGAACTTATTTTGTCAGGGCTCGAGTGGAAATCTCACATTATGGGACGCAACACCATTTTTTAAACATTAAATCTGTGTATAACTTGAACAGGTAGTAAGACGCGGCGATAAGGAAAACAACATTAGAGCCTTCTTGAAGCAATCTTGTTTTTTTATGCATAATTAAGTATTATGATTTTTATAAGACTCAGTTCAGCCCCACTAGCCAAGAAATTGAGTAAGAATATTATTATTATTATTATTTCTCTAAGGGTTTTAATGCCTTGAACCCCTTCACCCTCAATAAGGCCCTATATTGATTATATAGTTATCACCCTAGTGTTAACAATAATAATAATAATAATATTACAGGCATTAAATTGACTAGTATTCATTAATATTTTCTTAAAGATAGAAGTACAGTCCCAATATAAAAAAAGCCGTTTCGGTGGCTGCATGGTCTAAAGTGCTACTCCCGCAGTTGACTAGATTGCTGATAACGAGGAGATAAAGGTTGGAATCTTGGTCGGATGTAGTGAG
The DNA here is from genome assembly GCA_039000515.1 of Timema cristinae. NCBI lineage: Eukaryota > Metazoa > Arthropoda > Insecta > Phasmatodea > Timematidae > Timema > Timema cristinae. Next base: position 16,768,877 of record JBCFYV010000935.1, read on the forward strand.
GGTGGTTTTTTCAAAATGGTTTTCCACTTAACCTCCACGCAACTTTGAGTACATTTCCTCTAAATATAACAGTCCTAATTTCACTAGTGCAATTAGTATTTAAGCCTCTAATCCAAACGGGTAGTAAAACGCGGCGCTAAAATTATAATCATAAATTAAAAACCTTTTCATTCCAAGTACCACCTTACATTTTATGGCCCACCCAACCGTGTAAGGGCGTCTCAACTTAACTCGTACGAACTGTAATTGGAGTGAATTGCTTGCCGCTACCGTAGAATACAATCTACAGTCTCCCTTTTCTGGCGGTCTAGTTCAGTCGACATCGGTAATTACTTCAGTTCAAATTAATCTCGTCGGCTTTCGGCGTGATCCTTGTTTGGACAGAGGGGCGGGGGCGAAGGGGCAGAAAGGGGAGGGGTGGGGGTGGAAGGGTAACTTCATTCGGTCAGTGGTGCTGTCAGACGAATCGCGGAATACCTCTGGTTAAAATAGTGGCGTTCAAAATCATCCGTTTCGTTCAGATCGTGTGCGAATGTCCTAATTGCATTTGAAATAGTGTTTTATTTCTGCCAGATTTAAAACACTGAGGTGTGTCTTGATGTTAGTCTGTTATTAAGCGAAAATGACCGTGTATCGCTTTATCGTTATTTTTTTCAGTTTAAATTAACAATCAACAGAGCCTTGTTCTTTTCTGGTTTAAGCTGCAGTCCACTTTTCATAGGAAGATTCTTTTAGAAAATACAAATAAATTTTCTGCAGTCGAACATTTCACTATATTATTATATTATGTATATTGAAAAATTACACCTGAACACGGGAATCGAACCGGGGACCTTTGGATTAATACGCCAAAGCTCTATCCAGGAGTAATCTCGTGCTCAGGGTCATTCTTCACTCATTTTAAGGCAGTCTGTAATGGACGTGTGTAAATTGTCGCGAGTGTTCAGTTAAGATCACGAGTTATCAGCTAACGTTGCCATCTTCGAATCAGGAGGGTCTTATACTGTCAAATGTACGAACGTTCATTTATTGATGGATTAATTAATTAGCCAAGTTATTATATTTGATAATTACAGTTATAGCTGCATCTAAATACTATACGCTTTATTTATAAACTATAATAGCTTTTCTATTTAATCTATTATATTATTATTGCTATATTATAGGTATTGATAATATCTACGCAAAGTGACGGCTGCAGATCACGTGACACTGCCGGTACATATGGTTACGTAAAAACTAGGTGGTTTAACTTTCGGATAAGGCCTTTCCTATGAAACTTGAACACTTGTATCTCTGACCACTATGGGAGCCGGTGTTATTTCCGGCGAGTAAGATGCCCGAATCTTCTCCTTACGGAGTTTGTTTCACAACGGCCGTTTAAAAAGGGATCCCCCCGCGCGTCGAACACCCAGCCCCAAGAACCAGGCCTAGTGTCAGCCAACCTCGTCATGAGTCTGCTGATTGAATACTACACGGAGGCTCTCTTGAACCTTCTCCATGGATCACGTAAGATCTGTTGTCTCATGAAAGTTTCCAAGCTTGGTAAAATGCCTTCATCTTCCTCCTTTATTTACATCTATTCTTCTCCTCTCCCCCACTCACTTGCTGTTATCTGCTCCTCCCATCTCTTACTTTGGTCTCCCTTTCGGTCGTTTTCTTATAAACTTCACTTCCATCACTTTCCTTGGCATTATATCCTTTTCCATCCTCATTATGTGTCCATACCACCTCATCCTTGCTTCCTCTACTACCGGTATGTCATGTACCCCAACTCTCGCCCCGAACATTTTCATTTCTAATTCTGGTGACAGCTAAAATGTTCCTCTAGAACTCCATTCCCACGGCCTCAAACTTCCTTGTCTGTCTTGCGTCCAATGTCCAGAATTATTATCAACTGACTTAGTCCTTTCGCCCACGGAGCTACTCAACTGTGACTAGATTGGTTAGTGATTGAAGTCACAACTGTGGTCAATAACTGGTATTTACTTATGTTTTGCACATGGTGCTACGCAACTGTGACTAGATTGGTTAGTGATTGAAGTCACAACTGTGGCCAGTAACTGGTATTTACTTATGTTTTGCACATGGTGCTACGCAACTGTGACTAGATCGGTTAGTGATTGAAGTCACAACTGTGGCCAGTAACTGGTATTTACTTATGTTTTGCACATGGTGCTACGCAACTGTGACTAGATCGGTTAGTGATTGAAGTCACAACTGTGGCCAGTAACTGGTATTTACTTATGTTTCGCACATGGTGCTACGCAACTGTGACTAGATCGGTTAGTGATTGAAGTCACAACTGTGGCCAGTAACTGGTATTTACTTATGTTTCGCACATGGTGCTACGCAACTGTGACTAGATCGGTTAGTGATTGAAGTCACAACTGTGGCCAGTAACTGGTATTTACTTATGTTTCGCACATGGTGCTACGCAACTGTGACTAGATTGGTTAGTGATTGAAGTCACAACTGTGGTCAATAACTGGTATTTACTTATGTTTTGACCCGCCTAGGTGGCGTAGTTGGCTAACGCGCTTGTCGTGTTGCGCTCGACTGCTGAGGACGGGAAGATCGAGGTTCAAATCTCGGTCGGGTGAACTGGGAGTGGTTTTTCCTAAATGGTTTTCCACTCTCCCTCCACGCAAATGCGGGTTCACTTCCTCTAATTCAACCTTCCCAATTCCTAATCCATTAGTGTAATTAGTACTTAAAAGCGTATAACCCGAACGGGTAGTAAGAAGCGGTGCTAAATATTCTTATATTCTTATGTTTTGCACACGGTGCTACGCAAAAGTGGCGAAATTTCAATCAATTTAATTCTATCTATCCTTCTTCGGGTCTTTAGAATATTAAATATTTATTAATGTAAAGTCTAGTGATTAGAGTGCCAAAGGGAATTTGGTTCTTTATTATTATTATTATTATTGTTGTTGTTGTTGTTGTTGAAAGGGGGGGGGGAGGCATGGATACATTGAACCCCCCTTCTTCCCCCCCATCTCTTGTTGTTTTGGGGGACGTGGGGAATCATGTTTCAGGAAAAAATGTCAAATGATTTAATTAATCATGATTATCGAGACCATTAACATTGAAAAAGCTTGATTAGACTCTTCCTTTATTTGCATTGCTTAATATTTCTAGGGGAAAGAAAAATAAGTATAGCCTATTTGTAAGCAAACCTTTATTTCAAACATGTAACAATGTTTTGATAAATAAAATTAGCCTATTGAAACAATCAAAAAAGAGCAATATTGATTGAGCTGAAATAGTGTTCTATGGTCATGACCGAGAAATTTTCGCCGATTCGTTTTTACCTTTCTTTGACCTAATTTTATAAAACTTTCTTATATCTAGGTACATAATTATATACTTTTTTAACTATATATAACTTAACAAATAATGGTGCTAAGTTATGTTTGTATATTTTTTTTTACTCAACCTAACTTAGTATGGACATAGTCACAATCCTCCGTTCCCATTTTTTTTTTCAAAAATGTCCCAGCGCCCCCTAGGCCTAGTCATATAGGTCAGGTTGCTTTAATTTAAATTTAGCATGGCAATAGCATTATTTTTTTATTCTTTAAACAATAGACAAAAAAATGAAGTTTGAGACTCATTATTGAGAAAGATACATGTTCGTGTACGTGATAAATTTTTTTTTTTTGTATTGGTAAAATATGAATTCAATCCCAAAACAATCTGTACCCATTTTTATCATTGTTAATAGTTAATACAATCTTAATATTTACTTATAGCCAACTTGAACTATATCTTCAGTAATGTGTGTACGATGATATTTGCAGATGACATGATTGAAACTGAGAACGAGTCACTGAGGGAGCGAGTGGCTGACCTTGAGAAGAAGGTCCTCGAGCAAGGAGATGAGATCGTGTGTCTGCGCTCGACACTGGCGGATGTCCTCAGGAGGCTTAACCAGTTTGAGTCCCGGGGAGGTCCGATCCCGGAGAATAGGATACCTGTCCGCAATGGCAGTGTCGTTCACAGAGGTAATACATCCCACTTACAACGTATGCTAGATTTAGAGCAGGGAGAATAATAGGAAATCGTGGGTCGTCACCGTGGTTCTGTCTTTAATAATTATCTGGTAATGAGACAATTAAAGTCCAATTTTCATAGATAGAGCCTTTTAAATAATACAAAAAAAAGTACTAAGTAACCTACATTTATTATATCTGTCAAAAGTGATAGCTGCATGTCACATGACCTGATGTATGAATATGTAAAAGTAAATATAGTAACTTATCTTGAGTTCAAATAAGACCCTTCCTATGAAAATTGAACTGAAGTAATGAGAAATTTACATTAAATTATTTAATCAAGTACCAGCATATAAATGTCTACTAACACATATTTTCATTTTGTATGTACACACATTTATAACTATTAAAATAATATTTAGGTTAAGGCAGATAAGAAAGGTTTTTTTATTAATCATTCTATGACATTTTTAAAAATTTGAGGATACATCAGTTATGTTATTTAAAAAACTATGATATAGATTTATTTGATTGATAAAGCCAATTTATCAATGGTTACATGTCAATTTATGTTACACATATTCATGTATCACATTATTCTCATACACTTAATTAAAATATATATTATTATTATTATTATTATTATTATTGCTATTATTATTATTATTATTATTATTATTATTATTTTAGCACCGCTTCTTACTACCCGTTCGGGTTATACGCACTTACGCTAATGTGTAATGGTAGGATGACTGTGAGATGAAATGAAGGACCTACAGTTTAACGTGGGATCCGAACCACGGTGGAGGCCTGGCATTCCCCACATTCACAAGATGTCTTGTCAGAGGTGAAGGAAGGGTTTGGAAATCAGATAAATCTGTGCCGTGACCGAGGATTGAACCCCGGCCGCCAGCATAGAACTCTGACACCTTACCCCTAGACCACCAGGTCACCCCTAAAATATATTATTGAAGGATGTGCAAGACTTTGAAATGTTGCAATCAAAGGTCAAATCTATTCTTTCCCCTAGACTTCAACATTCACAGTGACATCCACATTTTCAAAATATTTGAACCCTGAATATCTCAAAATCCTACAAAAGAGGGTCCAAATCTCATAAAAATAAATTAATATTATAATGAAAGCAATAGGAGTGAGCTGTGTGAGTAATAGTTTTGAATGCTGGGTGCATAAAAGAAACCCAGGGCATCCAATTCATCCAGGTGCAGGAAGAACATGACGGTCGGTCTCCAGAAATATAAATATAATATAATAATGTTTAAATTTAAGGAAGGAGTATACAGAGATAGTTTCTAAACCTTAAGGGTATTTTCACTAACAATAAACATTAAATAAATTGCAAGAAGTACATATATCTGTTTATTATAAATATCAAAATTATATATATATTTATAATGATTACTTTACTTTTTGTACTTTTTTTTACACCTTTTTAACCTAAAATATTTATTCTGGGATAAGCCAGGTACTCAATGTAAAAAGTGCAAAGTACAAAAACAATCAAAAGGGAAAAGCAAAATACAAAAAAATCAGCAAAAATAAAAGTGCATAAATGTTAAAAAGTAGAGGTACCTGCAAAGAAAGGTAAAGTGGCAAAGGTAAAAAAGTAACTGGTGAATGGGATGGAAAGAGTAAACTGGGTGTATAAATAGGATAAATACAGTAAGAAAACGGGCTAAAATAATTTTTATTGGATTTAATTACAAACCTTTTTGACACTTTTTAAACTTTTTTTAACCCTTTTATCTTCTTTATCCTAATATAATACTTTTTTTTTACCTTATTACCCTTTAAATTATTTTACCCCTTTTTAAAAAAAACCTTTTTGATTAGATTTACTTCTGACCCCTTTCTGCATTTTATTTACACCTTTTTAAACTTATAACTTTTTACTTTAGAATAGGTGACCTGGTGGTCTAGGGGTAAGGTGTCAGACTTCTGTGCTGGCGGCCGGGGTTCAATCCTCAGTCCCGGCACAGATTTATCTGATTACCAAACCCTTCCTTCACCTCTGACAAGACATCTTGTGAATGTGGGGAATGCCAGGCCTCCACCGTGGTTCGGATTCCACGTTAAACTGTAGGTCTTTCATTTCATCTCACAATCACCCTACCATTACACATTAGCGTAAGTGCGTATAACCCGAATGGGTAGTAAGACGTGGTGCTAATAATAATACTTAGAATATATCTTCCAGGCATCATCTAAATGCACTTATCGTGATGGATAGTTTAAAAATTAAAAGTAGAGCTATGTAACAACAACTAAAATCTTATCTTTAACTTTCTTTGCATTTAAAAAGTGACCTTCGCACACATCTAATACTACGGCACCTTAGAATAATATTTACCTACTTTGCTGGTCACATGATCTAAGCTGTTTCTTTTGCAATACAGGAGTTCTCAACTTTATTTTGACTGTCACTCTCCCAGAAAATGTTTAAAATTGGATGCCTCTAGAACTATTTGGAATAGTCCTTAGTAAATTTTTGGAATGTTGATGCCTCTAGAAGATATTTTAAATGGTCCTTGCCCAGATTTTTTTTTAAATTTAGATTTTCTAAAAGATATTTGAGAAAATATATTTTTTAATTTGGATGTTTCTAGAAGTTATTTATATTGCCTCTCATGTGAATTTTTCTCAAAATTAGATACCTCTTGAAGCTATTTGATGTGATCCTTGCCAGCCAATATTATTTTAAATGAACTCTTCTTAGAAGTTATTTTAAATGGTTCTCATCTGACTTTTTTTTTAAAATTGGATGCTTCAATCAGATATTTGGAGTGGTCTTCCACTGACAAATATTTGAAAATGGAATGCTTTTAAAACTATTTGGATTGGTCCCTCGCATGTAAGACCTTCAAAATGACATGTATTTAAAACTATTGGAAGTGGCACTCCCTTAGAAATTTTTGAAGTTTGGATGGCCTTAGAAACTATTTAAAATGCTCCTCACGTGATTTTTTCTCAAAGTTTGATGCTTGTGGCCCTCTGAAACGATTTAAAGTGGTCCTCTCTGGCATATTTTTAAGAATTGAATGTATCTAGAAGTAATTTGGAGTTTGGAATAAGGGAAACCTTCAGTTTCATATTTGATAATATCGATGATTTGAAATTTATTTAGTGGGAGGCAAACTTATTCCAGGGGGGGATTCTTTGTGGGGGGCAGTGCCTCCTGCTCCTGAGGCTCCGCCGCCACTGCACCTATCCGGTCACTGAATGGAAAAATGGTCTCAAACAATCTTAAAGGAATGAACTAATACACTTTGCAGCATTAGTGGTGGACATGAAAGAAAACTATAGATACTCTTTCAAAGTAAATGTTCTTTTGTGAAATACTCAATTAACAACATTTTAGAGCAACATTTTCCAATGTTGAAATACTTTTAAGACTATATTTAGCACTTATGATTGTTAAAATGTTGGGGAGAATGGTCGTTAAAAAAAAAAAAGAAACCCGGCCCAGTACAATAATGAACCAAGATCTTCTTTTAGAATATATCTTTCCTCACTCAGTATGGGAAATTATATGCTTAATGACATGGACTTTAAAGTCATTATTGACATGTTTAATGCAAAGAAATAAAGAAAAGTTTGTTTTATAATGAGAGTTTTCATCAAGTCTTTATGAAACCTAATTCCTTTTACTTTGTTATTATTACATGTATATAGAATTAAAACATTTGCTTTATTTTTACCTTACCTCAGACTCTTTTTCATGTAATTTACATGGATCTGTTTCTGTGACCACATATTTAAGGCATCACTCTTGCAATAAACTATACTTCCGATGACAGGGAGATCAGGGTTCATATCCCAATTTGGGTGTACTGAGGTTTTTTCTTATGTGGTTTTCCTGCACTATCCTTGCAAATTCGAGTACATGTCCTATAAATTCAAACTTCCTCATCCCACACTCATTAGCGTAATTAGTATACAGGCGCAGGTGGTAAGACACGGTTCTAAAAACAAACAAATATGGGTTTATGGGAGCCCCCACACTATGCTGCCCCAAGGCCCACCACATATGTAAGTAAATCCAGCACTGACGACCCCTTAACCTAAATTTTACCTTTTAATGAATTTTTTCTACAAAACAATTTTGAAGTATTTGGGAATGCAATTACCACATTTTGTGAGAACTCTCTGTATACTGTAACTTATTGTTGACGACAGGAAGTTTGGGGTTCATATCATAATAAGGTGTATGGAGGATAGTTTTTTCCTAAATGGTTTCCCACTTTCTCTCCACACAAATATAGGTACATTTCTTCTAAAGTATACCTTCCTTATCTTTACCCCGTTAGTGTCAATATTTAGTGGATAGCAAAAACAGACAATGCACAGCAATAAAAAGTTGGGCATAAAAATTACATAATATCTGTAAAATTAAATCATAATGCTTATTAAATTTGTAATTTCTCTAGTTTCCTTCATTATTTGCACATCTTTATGACTTGACGCATTTAAAGTCAAACATATGTTTCTTTCCAGTTTTGCTCCAGAATAATCATGTACAGTCTAGTCCACAATACAAGGATAGCCCTAGTTCCATGAAGAAGTACCAGGGCAGTGTAAGCGACTTGGCTTCTAGAGATCCCTTGCGTAGAGCAGCCAGCTACGCGTCTTCTCTGCCACAGCGGTGAGTTATAAGACATAGGTTTGGCATGGGATGGTCCTGTGGTGAGTGGGAACACTTACACTTCCCTCAAATGTACAATTAAAAAATATATTAAAATAAATGGTAAGGTGCACTTCAGCACTTTTATCATAAAACTACAATTTACTAAAAACTCGTAAGATTTGTGAAACAAAACAGTAGGTATAATATAAATTGTTGTAGAAACACTATATTTTCTCTCTTGAGATCATAGAACCCATATTTTATACTTTATTTCTACAACTCTCAACTCCTTGATTCCCATAATGTCCTCAATTTATTTGTAAGCCATTTCCAAGTCTTGTTTATTCTTGAAATGCCAACCTTGGAGAACTTCTTTCACTACACTAAACTGACCTGTCCACACTTGTTTATTTTGTGGGTGGGGGAAGACACTTGCTCAAGCAAATAGAAAGGATTTATATTCACTTGACTAAACAGTTCACCAAATTTGTTACTGGCTCACCTACTAGACGGACATGTTTATATGATGCAAGTAATTAAATCTAGCTTAATCTAGTTATTTGGTTTACTCTTTGTAAATTCGCCTAGTACAACCTAAAATGGTCTGAAGAGGGATTTAAATTATAAGTTTCCATTATTGATATGAATGACTTGGAACATAGTGTACTGTACTTAATAAGAATGTTCCAGGTTCTATGTTATGTGGTAGAGAAAACCCTACTAAAACAAAGTTTGTTTCACAGATACTTTTTCCTATCCGGACCATCCATAACTTATACTAAATTAACAGCACGGTATAAGAAATGTGAATCTTAAAGAAATGTAACAACATTCACCTAGAAATAGGGTAATAAACGATTATGAAAACTACCTGTAGAATTGAGCTTGCATTTTTACCAGAACATTGCTTACAATATAAAATGTGAAAACTACTGTAAAAACAAACACTGTGAGTTAGTTTGAGAATATATTTTGAAATTATTAGTCTTAAATACAAATATTTTTTGTAGAACCTATTCATCTGAATTGAAATTAACTATATTTTTAATTTTCCTAGTTGATTTAATAAAATATGGCTCTTTGCTTACTAAAATATTTGTTCAATCTTTTAAACACCAGTCCTTATAATTTCCTAATATATAGGAGTTGGACAAACAGGAGGTCAGAGTTCACTTCTGATCAGCTTCACTAAGAGGTTCTTTAAGATGTTAGCCTATATTTAAACACACATTTGTTATCATAAAACAATTAGATTTATCTTTTCCATATTTGCTATTAGTGTTTATTTTGTGTTTGTCGGTTTTGTAGACGTGTGGTCCACTACCAGTCGACAGGCTCACTCCACTCAGACTCTCCGAGCTCCAACAGTGTTTCCCCTGTCCCCACATCTCCTTCCCCCACACACACTCCAACACCCCCTCCCCCTCAGAGAGCCACCCCTATAGGCACGGGGCGGACTACCCCTACACAGAAATACTCGGCCCCACAAAGACCGACCTCTGTTGGTAATCTCAGCTTAGCCAAGAGATGGAGCTCCACTGGGGACTTCCACAATGTCGGCATCACGTCACCGCAGAGCGCCATGGCAACCGCATCCAGGTACAGTATACGTAATTAATACAAGTTTATTTTATATTTACTTTGCTGGGACCTCTTTTTTATAATTTAATTTTGTTAAAGTTAAATTACTACTTCCTATAACACCCAATACTACATTTGTTTATGTAAACTGATTATTGTTTAATGAATTTAAAAACACAATACAGTAATGAAATATAAGTGCTATGAATGAAGGCATCCTGAAAGAATAGGTAGGCCAGTCATTGAGTGAAACAAAAAAACTTCCATCTTCATTTCTTTGCACTTACAAATTTTGTTCACTTTAACAATTACATATGATTTTAAATTTTCAGAAATACTGTACTTCTTTTCCATATTAAGAGATTCAGAAAAACACATAAAAATTGACATTTACATACTTGTAAAATTAAATGAAACTTGTAGTTTCTCCATACAACTGGTTGCTTAATTCAATTAATACAACTGGATGGACGGTTGAATAGAAACCTGTTATCTGGTAATACTACAAGTTTCAGTTACTTTTTCAATGTCAATATTCATTGTCGGAGGTTCTTTTTTTTTATCTTTTCTAATATAAAAAAGAATATTTCTAAACATTTTAAATCATGTAAATAAATATGAAATAAATTATTTAAAAAAAAATCAGGTTGGCTTCCTTCCCTATTAATTGCATTACATTATTTTGCAGTAAATTTGTTTGGATATTCATTTATCAGAATCACCTATATTTTTCTTTAAATATTATTTTCCCATACATATATATTTTGAAACAATACAAAAGCTTTTAGAGTAATTTAAACTAACTTTGCAGCTCAAGATTGTAAATATATAAATTTATTTATTTTTGTTTGAAAAGTGTTTTAACTTTTAGATAGGGTAAGTTGAGAATTTTTAAATTGTATACTTTTACATTTAATTATTTTAACAGGCTAAATTCTGATGTAGAATTAGAATGTACTTAAAGCTTGTCAAGTTACTTTATCATATTTTAATATTAGACTAGTTTTAACAAGATTCATATTAGTATCAATTAGTTTAATATAGGGGTTTTTTTTCATGCAAAATGTTCCCTCCATGTTATGGTACTTTCATAGATATTGTAGCCTATATTTGATTTTAAAATTAAATCAAATTCAAAGTAAATCTGATAGAATAGTGGTAAAAATCTTAAGCTAATTGTATTAGTTCTCATAAATTAATGTTCTTAAAAAATGTTGCTCCATTTCTTATTTGTCCACCTTGATTTAAGTTTTGTAGCCCCTTCTTTCAAACTCAAGATAAATAGTAAATCTCTATACATCTTTTAAACTTAGGTATATAGTTTTTATCATAACGTTTAACACACAAGCAATGATGACAATGATTTGAAATGAGGAGGTTAGTTTAAAGAAATTGCATAAAAATTAGTATAGAATGAGGAAGAGGAAATCACATAAAAAAACAATTTCAACTGCCTGGGATTTGAACCTCAACCTCCTTGTCAACAGCATAAAGTGTGATAATTTAACTTAAGTAACATACAGTAATGCCAGGATCATGATCAACTTAATGTTCATGTAACGTAATGTTCACTTAATATTAACTTAACATAAAAGAACTACTTCAATAAAATGAAACCGAATCATTTATGGCTGATTATGCTACAGACACTTGCAATAAAAGCTTTACTTGATATAATAATGTGTAACAAGATACTACAATGTTATTGAGTTTGCTAGACACACAAAAAACTGTACTGGAGAATTTGTCTGCATACCATAAACAAACAAATGAAGTACTATATAGCCCGGTTGACATAATTTGCAACATGATTGGCTATCTAGAACATGTGATACCCTTTACTTAATAATAACTTAACATGAAAGTTCAAGTCTTTCATTTAAGTGAACGCAAAATGATCATGAAGTTAACTGCATTGTGATGGCTTCCATTTAAAAACACGAGCAGAACATTTATGTTATATTATGTAAAAATCAAGTGAACATTAAATTGATCATGATTGAGGAATTACTATTAAAATAAAAAAAACAATTAAAGGAAATTCTGAAAATAGCCACATAAAAATAAACTAATGGTAATATCTCAAGTAATTTGAAAATCTTAAACATTAGCGCTGAAAAAAAAATCTATGAAAATCTATGTATTTATTAAAATCATTACTAAAATAGTTTTAGATAATACATAACCATAGTTCCATTATATCAAAGAGATCTGTACACTCTTACTGGTATACATAGTGGCTTCTTTATTATTTGTATAACCCTCGATCACTTGCTGATACCCAATCCACAACTTTCCCACACATAAGTTGCCCATTGAGTTAACAAGTTGAGTCCTGATAAAGTAATGTAAGTGGGCTTTATTCCACAATTGAATGTACATAAAGAGGATGTCAACACCATTAATCGTGGAGTTATACAAGGGCCACAGTTAAAATTAAAATTAAAATCCTCGAAGGAAAATCATTTGGTAAATAAACTTTAAATATTGTGGCAACATTTCTCTTAGTGTAAAATATAATGAATAGAGACAATGCTCATGATATTATTTATTTCTTATCCTAAATTCCCTTGGCAACAACATTTTATATACTTTGTTTGGCTTGCTCATTGCTGTTGTATTGATGGCGCCTGCATGTTGATATTTTGTTCTAGATTAGCGACCAAGTCATTATTTAACCTGTACATGAGGCCTCAACAGCACCATCCTTCGTTAAAGCATGGGTATGCACTTGTTTTTATTTTATCTTTACTTTGGTGCTGGGATTTTATGTGTCCGTATGTACATGTGCTGTTGTTTATGTTTGATTTATTTGTGTGTTTTTTTTTGTTATATATTGATTTTGCTCACTTTTATTTTTCATTTAAGTTATTTACTCATTTATTGGGCAGTAAAACTAAAATAAAGTAAAAGCTAACAAGTATAAGCTTGTCGAGTCACCCGATGGTTTGACAGGAACTAGCATTTGGATGAATAAAAACACTCTTCATAAAAGAGTTTTTATATTTCTAATTTTGTGGTGAGATATAATGCTTTTTTAAATAACAGTTTTTTTACACAAATACCTTTTTTGTTTTAATGTACCTGATTAATTAATATATATTTTTTAATTCAATGTAAAATCTATTCATCCTACAAGTAGTCTTGTGTTGGTTCTGGTAACTTTAATGTGTTAAAATATCCCTGAATGAGTGAAAGTCACAGATTATGTCGGGTAGTGACACTTGTTAATCTTAATGTTTAGAAAGTGGGCATGTGTGCAGGCATGAAGCCAAAGAGACGATCATAGGGGTGTGGATCACCCTCTCCTCCCTGAAATGCAAACTATTAAATACATTACCAGAATTCACATTTTCAAGATATTGAATACAAATTAACTGATATTAAATATTAACTCATATATTATATTTTAATCTTTGAATTATTGTTATCTATGCTAAATATAAACACAAGTGCTCATCTAAGTTAAACAATTTGTCCAAGACTTCGCATGTCAGCTGCAAGCTCATGACATCACAACAAAATATTGTTAAAATGTTTATTAGACTTATTATTATATATATAAAAAAAGTTTGGATTAATAAAAATTAGTTGACATCGTATCCCCCAAAATCCTTTGCATGCACTTGCGAGTACATACATGCACAACAGTTAGAGAAACACTAAGCTAGACCATTCTTGCATACAGTATATATTTGATTTTCAGGATATTACCACAATCTATGGACTATTTGATTATTTATTTATCGAAACTTGCTTATACACAATATCTCTATTATTGCCGCTTTGGGTTTCAACGTGTTGCTCTTTCGTTAGGTTTCAATTCTGGTCTTGTTTCCAAATTTTGTCACTTACATTACTCTTCAACTGCATTTTGTCACCACCACTACGTGCCATCTTGTTTCTTTTGTCGTTAAGTCTTTGAAGTCGTCTGGTGTGCACTGTTTTTTTGAAATTATTCATATTGAATCTCTTATATTATTTTATAATAAAACATATTATTATTATTTATTTTTGTGATTAAAATAACCAAACTATTAATACATAGTGCATTTGCAAGCTCTCAAACGAATGAGGTATCACTGCATTGACCTGACCAATCTTCCCAACAGCAAAGTATTCACAGAGAGATTGTCACTTCGCTACTAGCAGCTTCTCCCGCAGTACGAGACATTTTGATTTTATAAACCCTACAAATATTAAGGCATGTATTAAAAGATAATTAAAAAAATATTTGCTACAGTTCCACAACATTGTGCGATTTTAATAATGTAGGTCTAGATTTAGTCTTCCACCATTCTTCCTCCTTTAATTGCTTACAGTCTTATCCTCTCACTTGCACACTTTCACTGCTCCTCCCATCTCTTTCTTAGTCTCCCATGTGGCCTTTTACCTACATACTTCATTCTCATAATTTTATTTGGTATCCTCTCCTTCCCCATCCTCATTACATGCCCATACTATCTCAGCTACTCCATCCAACTTTATAGCTGTACTAGACCTAATTATCTTCCTTGTCATTACCATTACTTCACACTTCCCCATGCTAAATTTCATTCCATTCCTGTAGCTATTCCGGTACTTCCTCTGCCTACCACCCCAACCCATACCATCAAGTCATCAGCAAACATCATGGCTTTCATTCTTTCCTCGTCGAATTTTACTGCCACTTTATTCATGATAATTTCCACTATCATTACAAATCGTAATGGGGAGAGCTGAAAGAACACTAGCCTGCTTCACTCCATTTTTTATTTAGAACCACTCCACCCTCCCCCTCTCCGTCTTAACACAACTCCTCCTATCCTCATACATGTTTTTCACTGATAATTATTATTGTTATGGTAGTTAGAATTTATGATAGATCAACAAACTAACAAGATAGTTTTCTATTAATCATCTATATATATAATTTTTTTTTAATAAACAATCCAATGTTAAATCTCAGTTATAATCTCCAAACCAGACGCGATAAGTTTGACGTTTAGACTGCCTGCCCACAGACACGGCTATATAATGTTAATTATTATAAAAATAATCTTAAAGCAGGCACACATATTCTAATAAAAGGTATGGTCTTAAAACCACGTATTGCTTAAGGATTTGATTACATAGTTGTGTCATCTGAAGCAGAAGCTTGAAACTGTAAATGTAACACATTGTTGACTAGTGCTGCTATCTACCTGAAACAGATGATATCTACTATATTATTACAGTGAGTGTGGGCTGTGCAATGTCTCAAACTAACACGTCACAAGACAACATCCTACACTTACTCCCACCATAACAGTCATAAACAAACAGTGCTGTAGCTTGCTTCAGACATTATAAACTACTCTCGAGAAGAGCCATTTAAACTATTGGAACAAAGTATGGCTTGGTTTCATTATTGTAAACAACTTTTTACCTTTTCTATTTGTTTACACAAAATATTTGTTGACATGATATAGAAAATTTTCATATGTATTATATAATTTTCTTAATTTATTTATTTAATATAATATCAAATGTTACAATACTACGTACAAGATTTAAAAAGTTTGAAAGATTTGATCTTCTTGAGAAGAACTTTAAGTGGAGAACAGTTTTATTTTATGGTGGATGGTGGCAAATGTGGGTACACCTAATCTAAATACAACCTTTCTTATTCCTAACACATTAGCGTGATTAGTACATAAACCTAAACTATCGTCTATAGAATTCAAATAGCATGAGGGATGAAATGGGCATGCGTGTCTGTCCATAAAGGAAAAGAAAGCAAAATTTTAACTGTCTCTCACTGCCTCGTAGTATTTAAGCCATTTAAATAATATAATAATAAAAGATCCACCGAGTGCTCTTGGTCAATGTGCGGTGTCACTTTTATGTTATTGGGTGTTCAGGATTGCTCTGACATTGTTCATGTTAAAAAAAAACTAATTCTCTGTCATATTAACAAAATATTAATTTTTGTGGATTTCTTCAACATGGAATGAACCATATATTTACAAAACTTGAAATCTAATATTAATGCTTAGTTGGAGGTGTCAGGACCTTGTGCTACACAACACAATACATTAACAATCTAACATATGGTACCTTCACTTTACATCCATCACTGTTTCCAGCTTGTGGCCTGGGTCAATATTTTTATACAAGCCATGTATTTAGCCACTAACAGCTTAGTAGGCCTCATCAGTGGCGGCTCGTCACTTTAGAAGCTGGAGGGCGCAGCCTGTTTAATTAATAAATTATTTCTAAATAATATATTTAAAAAAAGACACAAATTTTGGAATATGTTTTGCTAAATATTCATTTAGTTTAACTCAAAAATTAATATCACAAACAAGATGGAAAGATAAAAAAACTTCCCCCAAAGGACATGGATGTGTTGTAGAAACTCTGCAGCTGTGTAATGTGCATAAATGTATAGGTATTTATGTTTTCACTTTGTTCCATACAAAATTCAGGACATGGCCTACCTTATGAATTCAATTCTCTATTTTGATCAAGAGTTAATCTTGCAATATTCGTTGTCTTTAGCGCCTGATTTGAACTATTCATATTAAGCCTAGTTACAAAAAGTATTAAAACATATAACTCAAATAAACATTATCCTAAAATAACCCTACCTAATATTATTATAAACGCATATGCCACACACATCCTCAAGATGCAGGAGCACGCAGGATGACTGACATCAACTATTGCTGGTTCACGCTATACACATTTCACAAGCTTTCAACCTTAGGGCGCGTAAGGGAGTGCGCCTTCAAAGGAAGAAAAAGCAATGCTAGCTAGCTCTAGCAGGATGGGGACAACGGGTTAAGGGGAGGGAAGGTTTGGTTTCTCTATGTCAGGCGCTGACCGTCGCGCGCCCAACTGCATGCCTTTTCAAGATAAGAGGTGAAGAGGTGGGAAGGTTTGGTTTCCAATATCAGGCGCTGACCGCCTCGCGCCCAACCGCATGCCATTTTAAAAACATTGCCTGCTATTACTTAAACCAAAAACATATTTTTCTTGAAACTATTATGGTAAGATAAAATTGTCGTGGGAGTGTGAATAATAACTTTAAAAGGAACTGGGGATTCGTGGGAATGGGGGGCGCGCGCCTCCGCGCCTTAGGGACGAGCCGCCCCTGGGCCTCATAGCTTCATATGCCTTTTAATCTAAAGACGGATGGGCACAACATCCAGTCCTCGGCCATTAATTCATCAGTGTGAAAGGGCGAACCCACATTTCACCCATGATAAATATTTTGGCCATGACAGGACTCTAACCCGAGACCCTTAGCTCGGTATACAGACACACTATCGACTGAGCTAAGTTATTAGACTACTTATGGTTCCCCGATGTTGGTAATCGTTAAACTATACTTATGTATTATCGTCTGTAACATTCAAACTGAACATCTTGAAGATTTTTGCCATTTTTCAGAGTATGCAGCATAAACATACAATATCAACATATCCGTTCACACTAGTGATACGCTGGCTTTCTTCATTGCACTAAAAATAATCCACAAACTCTTAGAATCATTCGAAAAATATTTTATTTCTTAGGGAAATATTACAATATCATATTTATTTTATAAAAAAAAAAAAACTTACTTTGGAGGGGAATTAAAGCATTCAGTCCCATGTCAATTGTGGCATGTAAAATAATCCTAGAAGGTGTGGGAAAATACCTTCACATCAAACCAACTACCAAGTTGATGAAAGAAGAAGAAAAGAAAAATATTAATTTTATTCAATATGATAATAGTTGACACCATCTTTGATAAAATATTTGTTATTACATTATTTTCTTCAAAGTTTTCACAATATATATGATTTCAAAAATATACAACAATCATGTGAAAAATATTTATGAAAGTATCATGAAACAAATGAAAAATACACTTATGTAGAGCTTAAGTGTGAAGTTCATCTTGTGAATGTGGGGAATGCCAGGACTCCACCGTGGTTCGGATTCCACGTTAAACTGTAGGTCCTTCATTTCATCTCACAATCAACCTACCATTGCACATTAGCGTAAGTGCGTATAACCCGAACGGGTAGTAAGATGCGGTGCTTAATAATAATAATAATAATAATAATAATAATAATAATAATAATAAGTGTGAAGTTTGCTTTGTATAAGAACATTATATTATAAATACATTTTAACTACTTTGTAGGCTTATTCAGAATTTTCTTCCAGACTTCCGCTATTTTCTTTGATAAAATCCTAGAGCAGGTTCTATTATGTAAACAATAGGTTTATAAAATATATTATTCCATAAAAGATATTTGATGGATTGTCAAAGTTACATCATATTTATTTGGTCAAATAACTTTTATAAATTAAATTTGACAGTGTAACACTGCCCTTAAGAAAAATCTTATAATATTCTGAAATCATCTTCTTTTTATTAATTTATTGATTGAAGTTCAACATAGCAAAGTTTATAGTTGTTTTGCAAATTGAAAGGGAGGGAAAAGTTAGTTAAAAATAATCTTGATTCTTAATTAATCTGTTGAATGTGTGAAAGAAATATTGTGAACATTTTCCTTACATTTAGTAATTGTTCACTCTATTTATAGGGATGTTATTTCTGAACTTATGGCAAATAAAGTTCCATTCAGAAGAAAATTCAAACAATTTTACTTACTCAATGGCATTAGGGACTCGAAAGTTAATTGCCACACTTACAAAACGTATGCCACCTATCCCTATCCTGAGTTAGTTCTATCCAGTCCACCTCATTACATCCTATCCCTATCTTGAGCTAGTTCTATCCAGTCCACCTAATTAACCCTATCCTAATATTGAGCTAGTTATATCCAGTACATCTCATTAAACCCTATCCCTATCTCGAGCTAGTTGTATCCAGTCCACCTCATTAAACTTTATCCTGATATTGAGCTAGTTCTATCCAGTCTACCTCATTAAACTGCATTTCTTTCAGATCCATTTTAATATTATCCTACCATCTGTGTCTAGATATTCCCGATGGTCTCTTCTCGTAAAGTTTGTCAGTCAATACTCTGAACAAGGTTCTAGGTTCTCCCATTCACACTGTATGTCCTGCCCACCGTAATCTAAGTGAATTGTTTATACTAACAATGTCTTGTGATGAGTACAGGGCATGTAACTCATTATTATGTAACCTTCTCTGCTCCCCAGTATTTTTATCCCTTTTTGGACCAAATGCCTCCTTAAGCGGCTTGTTTTCAACGTCCAATTTTTTTTTCCATCGTGTAAGCTAAAATACCATGTTTCATACCCATAAAAAACAACCTGAAGAAGATTTCAACACAGTTTTTGATTGAGTATATCATCATTTATTTTTTAGTATTATTATTATTATTATTATTATTATTATTATTATTATTATTATTTGCACCGCGTCTTACTACCCTTTCGGGTTGTACGCACTTAGGCTAATGTGTAATGGTAGGGTGATTGTGAGATGAAATGAAGGACCTACAGTTTAACGTGGAATCCGAACCACGGTGGCGGCCTGGCATTCCACACATTCACAAGATGTCTTGTCAGAGGTGTAGGAAGGGTTTGGTAATCAGATAAATCTGTGCCGGGACCGAGGATTGAACCCCGGCCGCCAGCACAGAAGTCTTACACCTTACCCCTAGACCACCAGGTCACCCTATTTTTTAGTACATTCCAAAAATAACTCCTAATGTGATGGAATATTTTATTTTATAGCTCTTATCAATTCGAACAAATACATTTTTAGTCTGGAAAATTTGAATTTATAAATGAGGAAAAACTAAGGGAATTTTTTTTTCTTATGAAATATTGTGGCCACTCTGTAATATGAGTTTGAATTAATTTGTTGCAAACCCGCCTCGGTGGCCACATGGCCTAAAGTTCTACTTTCACAGTAGACTTTACTGCTGAAGATGGGAAGATTGATGTTTGAATCTCACTTGGGTGTACTGAAGCTGGTTTTTCCAAAATGGTTTTCCACTCTGCCTCCACTCAAATGTGGGTACACCTCCTATAACTATAATCATCCTCATCCCTAAAACCATTAGTGTAATTAGTACGTAGTGTATAACCAGAACGGGGGGGATGGGGGGGGGAATATGCGGTGCTAAAAAAAACTCAAAAATAAATTGAGTCAGATCAGATAAAACTTTGTGTTTATATTGTACACTAAATGTACCATATTAGATGTTATGAAATAAATAGCAATTTTTTGTTACTACATCCTGGATATTCAGAATTTAAGTAAATCTCAAACAAACAATTAATAAGTCCTTAGGGCTTCTTTATAGGATATAGAGGTATTCACCTTATGTATGTATACTAATATAATCCCAAAAACTGAATATAAAGTGTATTAGTAGCCTCTTCACAAATGGTTACCACTAGAAAATTACATGGTTTTGAACACAATTTCACATTTTTGAGCTTATTTTTAAACATAACACATAGTAGAATCTAAAAAAAAAAGTTCTTCCTGCGAGAAATAGTTTCACGTCAAGCCACACTACTATCAATGGACTGAGACGTGTTTATAGTGACCCGAGAAGCTATCTGTATATTCTCACACTTAATACATATTCCGCAGTTATGTCAGGTCTGTAAATAGAAATTCTGGTAGTGGGTGGCAGTTGGTAGGCTTGTCCAGTGTAGCCTTGGAGCGTGAGGATCTCACGACCTTTTACAACAACGGCTTGTCGGGATTGTTGCTCCCCCCACATCCATCACACTCGTAGGTTTGGTGTGTTATTGATGAGAACACATATATACATTGCCATTTTCACATTAATGAACATTATTTTACTGCACCCATAAAAACCTTGAGGGTGTTACAAGAAGTGTTGCAGATGTTTATAAATCCTGGGTTATTTATGAGGTGATTTGATATTTTTTAATATTGTTTTCACCAAAATGTAGGCCAACGTTTTGACTAGTTTGATGTATTTAAAAGAATATATATGTAACTTAAATAAATCCCTATAAAACCCTCCCACATTATCTTAAAATTTTATTTTATGACCCTATCAAAATATGACTTTAATTGATAGAAGAAGGTTAGGTTTTATAAACTTTTGAAGGTTAATAGGTTTACAAATATTTGCATGAAACATCGTTATTTTATTTATAACTTTAAATTCAAAATTTAAACTTTTTAACTGGTCAGAAGCCTGCTGATAACTTTTGCCTACATTTAGTTGAATACTATATTTAAAAATATCAAACAACTTCTTAAATAATACGAGATTTCTTAATATCTGCAACGCATCTTGGGACTCTACAATGTGGCACCCTTAAGAGTTATAACTGGTAGAGTTAGGCCTGCTAGCATGAGTTATTTGACTCAGGAGACCAGGGTTCAAGTACTGGCTAGGCCCACTAAAGGGGGGTTTCTTCACAGTTTGAATCTCTATCCACCTTTTGTGTGGATGCTGGTGTCTTTGATTAAAACTCATTACCTATTCTTATCTCTTTGTTTTCTATTGTTTAGATTAAGATATCTTGAAGAACCCTTGGCTCATTATAGGCTGATGACTTTTTAAATGGTCCTAAGTTCACTAAAATTGGGAAGTACTACATTCTACAAATTTAGGTTGGTTCACTATTCAAGCAAACGCCAATTAATAACAATCAAAGCGGTGTTTTGCTATGGTAAATGGAATTACACCCAACATAGTGAGCTGTGAACCTAATTATCTCAATTTTACACAACGCCCTGGCAAGGCTCATTTATAATAAATTATGTCAAATGAGTGTGGAAAAGGTTGTTAAAATACTACAATGAGAAAGCATCATTCACTTCAATATAATATATAATGGTCTTCACAAGCACTTAACACAAGAGGAGCTATAAGTGGATAATACACGTAGATTAATTCAAAATAATTGGTGCTATTCTTGCATTTTGTCCTCAAAGATATTCAAACCAAATTCACTCAAGGTGGCTACAAACTCATTTAGTTAGGAAGTAACTTCTGTGATAGTTATCAAAGTTACTAATACAATTTTCATGTATCTATATGAAAAGCCATGTAATGTGCAATTTTCACTTTTTGTAGTTAATAAATATCATTATTTATGAAATACTGTTACTTATAAATAACATGTTGTTAATGTTTACCACACAAAAATCTGCAAACTGCCAACTGCCAAGATCCCTCCTACCGGAATACAAGTACAGTCACTGACTAACCATAACTGAGACATATTATGATATTTCTCGCCACACTCTTAAATAAGGAGGGTTTAATAAAACATTTTCACAATATTTGAACCATTTTGCTCTCTAATTAGACAATTTGATGAAATATTGAAGATGTTTAGCTAAACATCCAAATTTCTAGATCACCATTCTGATTGATTTTTATTTTTATTTTTCAATAACGTTTAAATTAAGGTCTTCTCATCATGTATATATAAGTACATTTAGTGTGTGTGTGTATGTGTATATATATAATAAAAAAGAAACAGGAAATGCTGGTAACTAGATGATGTGAAAACAAACAATCTTGCTGATACTTGTTAGGATAGTGCCTGCTTATCAATAAATATTTTTATTTCCTTCAAAGTTGTAATTTTTATTTGAACAAGAAAGATGAGTAGCCCGGTAGCTCTCTAATAGAAGTTATTGACTGAGATCTGAACATTACACCCCTGAGGTTTCTAAGAGGTTTTAGGTTACCACTAAAGTTTGGCAACTTTGCGTTGCTACCTATAGCAAAACCTTCCCCATGTTGTGATAAAACCACTATTAGTAATGTCTCGGATTTTAAACTTTACCTTTTCAGTATTTAACATTAATTTTCTGAACCGACTTATGATTTCAGCACATGACTTATAAAACTAACTTAAATATAGAACATACACAAGACCCAGCAGTTGACCGTCATTTCATTATTGTGAAACCCACATTTCACTAATGATACTTTTTCAGTCATGCCAGGAATCAAACCCAGGGCCCTTAGCTCGGTAGACAGTCAAATGCTGAGTGAGCTAAGGTGTCAACAGTTTATGTTCACCATTATCAATAATTAAACTAACTTGAAGGTATATTTAATCAACCAATCATATATTCCGGGAACTCTTACACAAGGGTAGATTTTTATTGCTGTACACAGACAGCCCTAGCTCTATCTGTAGCATGTACAATCCAATTTTCATAGAATGACAAAAACGTTACCAGAGCTACTTTCACATATTTACACCTCAAGTCATGTGTTCTGCATCTGTAAATTTTGGCAGATAATATGAACTTATACTAATAATAAAGTAAAATGTTAAGGTGTAATGGAATGTGATGCGAGAAAAAGCCATTGTATTTACATTTTTTATGGCAACACTTTTTTTGACCAAAATAATTAAAATATTGCTCCAGTACAAACAATCTTCTTCACACAAAAATTTCTTGAATATATATGTCAAGGGTTTACTAGAATTTGATGACAACTTTTTTCCCTTCATTTAAAAAGTTTGTTAGATAATGCCGCTATGCTCATGATGGGTATTCAGGAACTGTTGGTATCAACATGTGACAAAAATTAAAATCTATGTTTGTACTGGAGCAATATTTTATCTTTTTTTGGCCAAAAAAATGTTTTGCCATAAAAACTGCCAAAAACAATGGCCTTTTTTTGCATCCCCTTCCATCCCACCCTAACAAACTTGTCAGCAAGAAGATGTGTTTGTAGTTTATGAAGATTACTTCCTACCAGAATTCTACTATAGATATACATGCATATAAGTAGTCTGCTCTTTTGTTGTCACTTGGTATTGAACTGGCACTCTTATCCAACTTTCATAGGATGTTTGTGCCTTGTGTTTTCTTCTAAATGTCAGGTTTATTCTGTATTGATTTCTTCCTTGTGTTGACCTTCTGTACATGGCGTTGTTGGGTTGGGAAAGATAAAGACCCCCATCAGAGTTAAAAATTTAGAAACACCTGTGCAGTTAGTACAGTCCAATTTCCTTACAAAAGAACCTCCTTATCCGAAAGCTAGAAAAGCTACTAGATTTATTTCATCTTATTCATCGTTAAAGCCATATGATCTGCAGCTGTCACTTTTGATAAATATTATCATTAAGTCTACCTATAAAATAAATATAGTAAAATGTAAATATTGTTTGAAAAAGAATAAGTTTGTATTTTCTAAAAGGCCTTTCCTACCAAAATCCTACTCTAGCTGTAATGTTTGTCTATTAGGGTGACCATTGAAAAACACTGACACAAACAGAAGGGCTGGATGTGTTAACATGTTCGCCTTTTATCGAGGTAAACAAGGTTTGAAACCAAGCTGGGTTCATTTATATCGATTTTCCAAAGTTTGATTTTCCTATCCCTAAAGCTTCTTACCTTAAAATGTATTTTCCTTAGATTGTATTTTAAAATCAGTACAAGTTGAAAGTAGTTTTAAGGGAATTTAAAAATATAGCAACTGCTTAACTCTATTAAAAAAAGATTTTAAAAATATTCATGTAAACACAACTAACAATATTTTTTGTTAGAGTTTTTTGTCAAAGTTAACAAAACTGTAATAATATTGAGCTATGTTGATGGGTGATATAATTGAATATCTAAGCATGTGAAATACTAGGCAGGCCCACAGTTTGGTTCCACACGGGCGCCTATCAGGGGGTGGGGCTGGGTTACTGTTAACAATGATGTAGACTTCCCACCCACCTCCGATGGCGCAGACACATTATTATCAGGTGACTGGTCACCTGTGACTCGAGGATATGTTCAACTGATGTGGAGGGGGTTGACCTTGATTTCTGTTATTCACTCTCTGGTGTTGTGGTTGGTAGAACTAGGGCATTATGAGGTCATAATTTTGGATTCTATTTAGGTTGTTACGGCTGTTGTGATTTTTTTTTTGTGGGGGGATATAACATAACCCTGGGGTATTAAAAAAATAGTTGAACATAATTAATAGAAACAACACTGGCATTTACCCAAACCAGCGTTTCCCAAACATTTTGCCACTAACATACCACTTTCAAGGGTATGGCCGAACATTGGTACCTCTCCAGTTCTTAAAAAACCCAAAATATTTGCTTGCTATTTTGGAAACCAGTGTTCATTTTAACAAAGCTAATCTAATCCAAGTTGTGGAAAAGCTTACAAAATTCCATTATATCACATCAAAATCTACATTAATTTATTAATTGGTTTACCATTCTATAATAATAATAATAATAATAATAATAATAATAATAATAATAATAATAATAATAATAATAATAATAATATAATATAATAATATAATAATATTAATAATAATAATAATAATAATAATATATTAATAATATTATTATTAATAATAATAATAGTAGTAGTAGTAATAGTAATAGTAATAGTAATAGTAGTAATAGTAATAGTAGTAATAGTAATAGTAATAATAATGACACTAACAATAATCACAATAAAAATAATATAACAATAAAAATAATAACTAATAATAAAAATAATAAAACTCACTGGTGTGTTGCGTTGTGTACCCGTTGAAGTCCTTTGTGTAGCCTTGGGGGTATGCTTACCATATTTTGGGAATAATATGGGCAATTAAATCTGTGCAAATGATTTGTTTTGAGGCCTCATTGTTCAAAGTAAGAATCTATTTGTCTGGTTAAGCCAGATTGTTTATTTCAAATTATTCAAGTTTGTTCCACAATACTCAGTTAATTCAACTTTATTCCTCTTATATCTCTTGTTGGTTGGTGACTCAATGTGTTCAACAGCTAAGTTAAGGTTCCTTCCTAGAGACGTCTAAAATTATTTGCTATATTTGGATGAATTTGTACCAATACAAAGGCAGTAAACTCATGATGTTAATAATTGCATACCTACCACAGTATCGGAACAAAAACTAAATTTAAACTATAAACCTGTAACTTTTAAAAATTCCTAAATATTGAAACAGTTACCTGGTATGGGTGGGGTCACAATATCTGAATCCTGCAAAGAGTGCAAATATCACATAAATTACATAACTTATTATTTATACATGTGGCCACTTTCAGGAAAAATATAAGAAACCTTGAAATGTCAGCTTATTTAAAACTGGCAAGAAAATGTCAGGGAATTTTAAATTCAATCAGAGAAATTGATATGCATTTGACTCTAAAGGATAGAGAACTGTCTTAATTGAATCCTATTCATTGTTTTTAGTAGAGTAGGTAACTTCAGCATATAGAATATTATATATTGGTAGCTTAAATAAACTATTAACGTTAACTAAATAAGGGTTAGCATTAGTTTTATTAATATAAATCTAGATAATAATAGTCACTCAAAATAATATTTTGACTTGTTTCCACACACCCTACCAACCAATACAATATAATACATAATAATTATATATATATATTTAGTATAACTTTATGTAAGATATTGTGTTTTACATTGTTCTATGCATCTCACTACAGATACTGGCTAGCATTTATCACAAGGAGGATGGATAGGGTAAACACTCATCATAGCCGTCTAGTTCAAAGTCTGAGGTTAAAAAACTACAACACCGACCAAAACATTGTGTAAAAAAAAAACTTTTTTATCACTGCATTTTACTATCCATTCGGCTTTGAGTTTAAAAAAAACTTGATGGCATTAATATATATTAGTAGTAGCTTGTTTTGCACACATCTGCACTACAGAGTTTTTTTGATGGTTCCTCACTTCTTTAAAGTTATTTCGACAAAGGTATTTAATAACCTACCGTAGGTCTACTTTTTTAAGTCAAGTCCTATACTCGATATATATATGTGTGTGTGAATATGCTGAATCTTCTAAAACAAGCTTGAACTATTAAGCTTTCCAACAGGTTTTCCCAACTTGGCAAGAAAAAAAAGAACAGACATCATTGGAGAAGTCTGATCATGATATAATATTTTAAAGTACAAATACATATTATAAATGATGTTCGGTACGTGTTTCAGACACATTATTTGTGAAAACTTCAAGATATTGCTCAGGATTAAGATGATAATTAATTCAAAGCCAAGATTGTGGATTGGGAATGCCTTCTTGCAAGACTAAACTGACCAGAGTATTGGGTAATCTTTTTCAATACATGTAACATAATTTTAAATCAAAGCTAAATAAGATTTTAATCAACAATAAACAAATTAAAAAATAATATAATATTGGTTTGGATCTGAGGACATTGCCTCACTCCTCCTCTCTTCTTCATGGTCATGAACTTGTAATATTTGTAGTTCCTTTTTGCTTGAACGTTGCGTTTTGGGGGGGAACTTGTTATTTCCCCTACTTTCTTTCTCTAGTTACATGGAACAGCCTGTTATGTGGGCATGTCTGTGTCTCTCTCATTCATCTACTAACACTCTTTCCGTTTCTTTTCTCTTATTCTCATCTCCATTTCACTTAATTCTTCTGTCCTTGTTTTCTTTTAACCTTCTTTGACTCATATCCTTTGAGAACTATTTTTCCCTCTCTGACTCACACATCTCAAGGAGACGATCTTCTATCTCTCTCTGTGTGTTGGCTGTTGGGAGGGGTTATTTCATAGTCCACCTCAGCAGGTAGTGAAACAGTCCTCAGAAGTGTCAGTAGGAAGAAACACTGACAGTTCTGCACAAGTCTAACCAGGAATTAAACCACAGGCAGCAGCTGTATGAGTGATTGATTGTTACTGTGAAGATAGAGTGATCTTTGTTGTTTTGTGTTTTGAACAGTTGCTTTGCTCTCCTTCAACAAATATTTTAAATTGGTTTATTATTTGGTGAACAGAAGACAATGGAAGTTCAGTGAGTATTTATTGTGTTAGGCTTAGTCTTAGTCTAGCTAGCTAATTAACTAAAAAGTATGTAGACTATACCATATAGACATTGATATCAGCTTTAACACACTCATCAAATACTTGTAACAATATTTGTTCTATTTTTTTAAATTAAAATTCTTCCTATTATATGCTAAAACTAGCTTATAAACTCACTTCTTAAACATAGGTACATTTAATCATTGAAGCCACCAACATTAGGAGTCATACAAACTAAGGCAGTGGTTCCAAAACTCAGGGTTACGACCCAAAGGAGGTCTCTAACAAAATGGTTAAATATATGAAATATTACAATTTACAAATAATTCATCAAACTGGCGTATAATGAAGAATTACTGCAATACTGACAATAGCAACATTGTTGAAACAACATTTTGAAACCCTTTTGTACTCAGAATTTTGGACCCAGCTCAATAACAAACCGATTCTCACTTGGGAAGGTGAAAATATTCTTTTCTCTTTTTTGAAAATATAACCTCCTTCTGTGAACATGGATTCTTAGATCTTGTAACGATAAAGATCAAATCAAAGACTCACCTGGATCCTCTGAATGAATTGCATTGTACTCCTCCATTAACATAACACACAAACTCGAAGAGCTCACCTACAAAATGAAGCAACATCATTACTGTTACTGAAAAACTGTTTTTGTCATTTACCAAATTTTGCAATGAAGTCAAGTAACATTTTCGTGATAAAATATGGTTTTATTTTCTATTTGTAAAATAAAAAAACTCAACTTGATTTGATTTTGCTGAAAACATTTATCCATGCAAAATAAAAACTCAAAAGAACTCTCCCCAAGAATGAAACAGCATTATATTCACCACCGGATTAGTCTTTTTTGGTTACATACCTAACATTTGAACAAAGTCACATTTTCATTAGAAATTGTACTTTTTATTTTGTATGATTAAAAAGTTATTGAAATAAATTCTAGTTTTGTTACTAAAACAATTTAATTAAGTTTAAATGAACACAGATATAAAAATAACATGAAATCGAAACTATATGTAATTACACTTTGGGTCCCCAGGCAGGGAAACTATTATATTTGGGGTCGGCGATCAAAAAAAGTTTGGGAAACACTGGTCTAAGGAAGGCATTACTCTTGCAATAAACTAAATTGCAGGTGGGGGAAAGATCTAGGTTCAAATCCTGGGCTTGGTTTATCAGTTTGGTTTCCCATTTTACTCTCCACACTCATCCCTAACCATTAGTTAATAACATTGGTGTTAAACATAATAGATATAAAAAAGTGAATCATTAATAGTTTGATTTATCACATCAAAATAATAAACAGGGGCATTTCCACCCTTGAGATCCTGAGGTTGTATAAATATTAGAAGTAGGCTAATCCCCCCCACTTTGTTCTAAACTAGTGCTCAAACAGTGTCCCCAGACATCAAACACAGTTATAGAATATAAATAATAAACAAATAACTAGCGCCCGCCACCAGGCCCCCTGCTGACTTTAGGGTTGATAGTTTGATGCTCACGTGAGCAATTACAACAGCATTCACCATTCAAATTGTCAAGGCCATGTGTCCACCCACGAATTTGGATAAATTTAAAACATTTTTCTTATGTTTTGTATCGTATTTTCAGGAGACAAGAATTGCCTTAAAAAGCGTCTTTGAGACTTCACTTTAATAAAATTTACCCAGAAAAGACCCCCGAACTCCTCGTCATACTGGGAGTTATTCCATACCTCCCCCAATTTGCACCCCCTGGAGGAAAATATTGCTTTTGCCCTTGATGATAAACCCCATTACTTATATTAGCCTTTTCAAAAAATATTGTAAATTCTTATAATTTCTTATGTGCATCACATCTTACTACCTATTTGGGCTTTATATTGGGCTAGGTATAGGGAAGGTTTAATTTAAAGGAAATGTACCCATATTTTCATGAAGGTAGAGTGAGAAACCATTTATTAAAAAAATATCTTTATTCCAAACCGTAATTCAAACCTTGACCCCCTTCTCCCCCTCCCCAAGACCGGCAATTTAGTTTATTGCATGCGTGACATCTTGGACTATGTAAACTCCAGAGTCAGTTTTTTTGCACTAACTTTGCCAATGCAAAAGATATTGTTATTCATTAGAAACACATTGACGGTTCCAAAAGAGTCGAGTTGTGGGAAAGGGGGGATCTATTTCAAATTAAACTAATATAATAATAACAAAAGCAATACAACTGTATCTTCATTAGCCAAAATGAGCTCACATTTGTATAAGATAGGCATTTGGTCAACTGCTGGCTCATATTAATTGTTTACCTAAATAAATAATAATGTTTGAATTCATTTTGGTAATATTATCTTAAAGCATAGTAACTTGTAGACTATGTTTGTGTGCATATTTTGAAAATCATATTAAATAGGACCTAATTAAAATAGTTAAGTTATGACAATAACTTGAACATAATTTTATTTGCTTTAAAATACTTACAAAACCTAGTAATAAAAATGAACCAATCCGAAAGACCATTTCCAATGCACCTTCGTGAATTCTATTCTAAGAACTCGTGTCACACCAGCTCCCTTCATTTTCCCAAGGTTCCCCTGTAACAACTCTTTTAGCATAGCTTGGAAGAACCATATCTCTTCTGACATTCACAAATGTGCACATTCTCCTTAAAGATAAGATAAAACATATTTTTAGCCTAACAAAAGTTTGAGGTTCTCAGTTTTGACTATAATGCACAAAGGAAATGTTTTTTGGACACTGTTCTCTTGGTGTGGATTTGATGTGATGACTCGAATCACACTTTCAATCCTTAAATTTATAACAAATGTTCTTACTCTTTGAAAGAGGCCAAATTTGGTTTTAGTTTAGTCATATTTAAACATTAGTTGTTTATTCCTACCAAAGTCTTGACATTTTAATATGTAAATATATTTTTGATAATAGTGAACATGTGATGTTTATTAGATAATTAGAGCACCAATAAGACTCAACATTATATAGGACCCAGTTAAATTGGTCCATGTACAATTTTTTGTGTCTTAATATATGACTCCTTGTCAACCTTTTGAACTAACTAAGTTAGGCATGCATTTTATTCATGGTTGTATACATCCCATTAAGGTAACTAAATAAGGGACTGATTCAACCCCAGATGAAAGCAAAGATGTTGGTATTAATAAGTATGTTATTAAAACATTTGGTGGGTCGAGCTATGTAAATGACATACATAGGCTAAGGTTTTTTTCCCAATTAGGTTTAGTAATTATTTTTAATACCTATTAAGGTTATACACTCATGTACTAATTATGCTAAAGGTTTTAGAGATAATGAAGGTTATATTTATAGGAATTGTACCCACATTTGCGTGGAGGGAAAGTGGAAAACCATTTTAAAAACTCTCGGTACACACGACCGAAATTTGAACCTTGATCTCCCTGTAATCGGCAGTCTAATCTACTGTGAGAGTAGCGTGTTAGACCGTGTGGTTACCAAAACGTCTTGTAGTACATTTAACACACAGGCTACAAACTACTTAATCTAAAATGTATAAATGAGAATAAATGTATACAAATTATCTAGAAGGGCGGGTGGCAAGACAATTTTGATAAATTATGTTGGGAAAATTCACTTAAATGCACCTAGCCAGGGTTCAAATTCCAACCTCCTCATTAACAGCAACCATTTGCAATGTGAGTCAGATGTGTTAGACTGTGCCTACCCTGTTGATGTTTAGGTCTAGTTAACTTAATAGAATTATCTTATAACTTTTAACAGCTCAAACATGGCCTCAATTAAATGTAACCCTCTTCTAATGATTCAATAGCAGCCTCCATTTCACAAACCACGAGATACAACTGCTACTAAGATTATTATTATTATTATTATTATTATTATTATTATTATATTACTTAGCACCGCGTCTTACTACCCGTTCGGGTTATACGCTTAAGTACTAATTACACTGGTGGATTAGGAATTGGGAAGGTTGAATTAAAAGAAGTGAACCCACATTTGCGTGGAGGGAGAGTGGAAAACCATTTAGGAAAAACCACCCCCAGTTCACCCGACCGAGATTCGAACCTCGATCTCCCCGTCCTTAGCAGTCGGACTCAACACGGCTAGCGCGTTAGCCAACTACGCCACCGAGGCGGGTTGCTACTAAGACATTTTTGTAGATAAATGTTTAGATAATTTTTAACACAAATACAATTTTTAATCATGCTTAGCCCCAATAAATTATTATAACTACAATGAAAGGCTGTGTGCATAAGAGTATTTTATTTCTTTTGAAAAGTGGAGGTTCTGTGTGAAAATAAGGGTTGGCCACTACTGACTAAAAATAAGTTTTTCAGCTGGTCGTACAGTATCTTTAGGAAAGCTGTAACTCCATGAGTGTAGTAGCTATAAAATAAAAATAATAATAATTACAGTGTTCCTTTTCATTAAATAACATATCTGACCTTGGGGTTAATTACATGTCATACGCATCTAATGCATTGTTAAAACAATTACATTAGTTAATCAGTAAATTACTTTATTTTTACTTCTTACTAATTGATGAGTCACGTTATATCACCATTGTTTAAGTCCTTTAATTTTTTTTTTTTATTCTTTCATAATATTTCATCATAAAACATACAGATACAATTTTGCATTTTAAAATTCATTGATACTGAGTACATGAGATAGTAGAGGAAGCAAGACTGATATTGTATGGGCATGTAACGAGGATGAAAAAAGGAAGGCGGCCAAAGAAAATGTTGGAAATGAAGTATGAAGGAAAAAGATCACAAGGGAGGCCAATAAAGAAATTGGAGTAGCAGATAACAAACATAAAGTGTGGGAGTGAAATGAGAAGAATGGAAGAAATTAAAGGCGGAATAATGGTAGAAATATAGAGGAAGATGGAGGCATTTTGCTAAACTGACTAGTCCACAAGGCTGGAAACAGTTTATGTCTATACAACACCTGGACACAGAATCAAACCTGGTACTTTTGGCTTATTGCACCAATGCTCTACCACTAAGCTATCCAGGTGCTTCCTGTGTCCAGTCATACATCACTAGCTTAAGGATGTACCAAATGTATTGTTGACAGATTGATTGATAATCTATTTTTTTTATGAATCCTCAACAATTACTTGCACTTCCTGTTGTATTTGTTTGATACTATTTTCGAGCTTCTGCTCTCAGTCTTCCCCTCCTTTGCCTGGACCCCTTGCTGTCTCTCATTCCATTCATTAATGTGGTTTGAAGGTCACTGCTCTACTGTCATTTATTTCTGACCCTTACCTCTCTCTTCCCCCAATCGCTGAACATTGTACAGCCATGGGCACACAACTTGTGACTTAGACAAACTTTCTGGAATAAAATGTTTCTGATATTTTTTGTAATGTAATATTGTAGACAAATTAAACATGCATTAATTTGTATTTTTTTTTTAAGTTTTTGTTTATTTAATTAGGACACAGCACAAATTTGTTTAAGACATATTTAAGTTATAAAAAGTTTAGGTGCAAATGTAAAAAGTTGAATTTTAAAATGTTTTTGAGCTTGCAAGACTTTGTCTTCTTGATAAAGCTGTGTAAAGTTAACACACACTGTGTTTTTAGATCATACATAAGAGCATAAATTTCTTGTAAATTTAAAACCAATAATTTATTATAAAAATACATATGCTCAATTCTTGTACAAGTGAGTGTACACGCTAGCTAGTAATTTTCTCTCAGGCTGTCATTGGCTGATAGTTGACACCTCCCACATGTATGTGCTGGTGAAAAAGGGGGGGGGGGAGGCTACACTTGGTGGCTTTGCTTTATCTCGATGTATTATATCCTGGGCCAGGCCAGTTCCTGTGTTAGCTTACAGAAGATAACATTTCTAGTTTCATACTTCTTTCAACTCTTTTTGTTGACTTTTTGAGTGTCTCAAGTCACACCATGTCTGATAACAAGTTGTTGAGGTAGGTTAAGTGCTACTTTATATGGTAAATGGAACAGTTGTGTTGTCCTTAACCATGGAGCAACATTATGGGAAATGTAGGAATTATGTATCCAGATGTTGATGTGTATCCTTATCCATGTTTAAAGAGTAAGACAGAGACAATTTATCTCCACTTTTACAATGTTTAGGTAAAAGTTCTTGTGACTTTACACATATGTTATGATTTTATACACTTTACGCACCTTTAAAACCTCCTTTAAAACTGGAGAATTGCTTGTGTTATGAATTAATGGTTTAAATACCTCCTTGTCACATTTATGGGTTGCACAAATGTGTATTAGATTGTCCTGTGAAACATTTTTATTGAATGTTACAATTAAAGTAGTAAAATACAAAGGGTTTCTATTTATCTAAATACTGATTTAACACTGCACAACCCCCTTTCCCCCCCTCCAACACAACTTTTTAAATGTACATTTCATTCATTCAGTTTTAGGGACTTTTATGTGACATTATAAAAGTAAAAATTAACTTTTTTGAGCACACA
Organism: Timema cristinae; assembly: GCA_039000515.1. Classification (NCBI taxonomy): domain Eukaryota; kingdom Metazoa; phylum Arthropoda; class Insecta; order Phasmatodea; family Timematidae; genus Timema; species Timema cristinae. Next base: position 16,803,324 of record JBCFYV010000935.1, read on the forward strand.
TAGGCCTACACTAAATAATTGTAAAATTGTTTTGTTTTAAAGATGGGGGGAGAATACAATTACACAGCTCTGTTGAAGCTTATTGAGGAAGTGTTACATTGCCTTTAGAATGATATTTTTGAGACCTTGTAATTAAGAGAAATTAACTAAAAAATACATAAAACATAAAATTACATTTTCTGGTTCGAAACCCTTGAGCGATAAGCAACATCTTAAAATTTCTGAGTTGGTTAAGGCCACGCTAGCTAGTATAAGTATTTTTGCAGTTTTTATAGCAAACAAACTTGTTTGGCAAAAATATAAATATTGCTTCAATAGATATGTTTAATTTAGTTTTGCACTTATAGTAATCCCAAAACTCTGAGACCTTAGCTCAGTTGGTAGTATATCTATCTACTGAGCTAAGGGTCCCGAGTTCAATTCCTGGTATGGCTGAAAAATTTATCATTGGTGAAATGTGGGTTTCCCCTTTCACAGTGATGAATTAACGGCAGGGGACTGGCTGTTTGTTGTGCCTGTCTTAGTATTAAGCTGAATTATAAGACCTATGAAGCTATGACAGGCCTAGCAAGCTGGTAGTGGAAAATATAAAATATATATATTGGATAAAAAACTGACCCAAGCCACAGGCTGGAAACAGTAATGGGTGTAAAAGTAATTCCAAAAGTTTTTTAATATCTGCCATGAGAATAGTGGCATATGAATATAAACTTTTTACATAAGAAGGAAAAGTACCTGTAAAATTCTGAATTGTTAGGGTTACTATGTGTAAAAAATTAAACTAAATGTGTTTTACTGAACCAATACTTTTATTTATTTTGGTCAAAAAATCTTTTTGTTATACCTTAACTCACACTATATTCCAATCTACCTTAAGCTTTCCCTAAATATACCAGAGACTCTTTGTTGGTTCCAATATACAAGTACTATTGAAGTTTCTTAGTCCCTTGGTGGAATTTCAAATGAGGTCTTGTGAAGTCACAATTCACTATTCATGTGATATAAGGCTCTAACTACTGTGTAGTTTTAACCTAGTGAAAAATAATAATAAATTAGCAATTAGGTCTCTGACACTAGCATTATGATCTCATCCATAATTTTACACTGAAATTACTTGAAAAGTAAAAATGGCTCATCCATCTTTGCTTTAGAAACACTTAACGAGTAATTCAAACTAGGATAATATAAAACTACAACATTGTTTTAAAAATTTCCATTAAAATTGCAAATTATATATATGGCAGATTTATTGTTTTATTTTAAAATACCAAACAATAACATTCTGGTCGATAAGTAATTAAAAATACATGGAGACAAATGTTTTATCATATGTTTCTATGTATATTGACACAACATAATAGATAATGCATACAATTGTTTATTATTATAAAGTGTATAGTTTAAACACATTGTTTTGACTGTATAAATTGTATCTACTTTGTTAACATATCTCATAGGTTAGTTGAATACTGTTAGTAAATTTTGATCAGAAAAAAAGGAACTCCACTTGCTTTTGCCTTGAAGGAGAGATAAAAACCATTATGGATAAGTTCAACTTCTGTGTAGCTGGTTGAGATTGAACCTCTGTGCATGTAGGGCTGTTATTGTGTATCGACCACACCTTCCCATTTAACTTTGTAAAGTAAACGGAGTGTGTAATGTATTGTACTAATTTCCCACGCATCTCTTCATGCTGAAATATCTGGTTCCTCCCATCCTTTATGTCTCAATTGTCTGCAGACACAGATACGATTTGTTGATTAAATGCCACACTATTAAAAACTTAACCAAATTTGATGTAAAATATTGAGTTTATAATCAATAGGCTAGTCAGAATATTCAATTTATAACTTTAGTGTAATGAGTAGAGATGAGAAGGATAACTTAGAAGAAATGCACTCCTAATAGCATTGAAAAAGAAAGGAAAAACTACAGTGAAAATAACGTGTTGAAAACCAACTCCAAGGCACCAAGTTGTTATTTTAATTTTTAGCTTCAACCTCTTTGTCATTGGTGGCCAAGTGCAATGTGAATCTAGCCCCCTAGCCCTCCCAACCACAGTTGCAGGTTTTATTATTAGAATAATTATTTGTGTAAAACTCTTTTAAGTTTATTTTGGCTTTTACCTTTACTCCCTTTCCTTATCAACTGGGCACATTCAAATATTCTTTGATCAATATTTATATTCGCTTGAGAGACCTTAATAAAAATTATCTTACAATTTCAGGACAATTTGTGGCTAATAATTTGTTTAAATAAGGCTACGAGGACAAGGAGTTGAATCATGTGATAATATTTGAAAATCAGGGTCGAAAGCATCTTCAAAACAAAATCTTTCTGGGTTTCTATTTTAGTTGTTTGGTTTACTAGCTTTGCGTATTTATTCAAACATTTTTTTTATAAAAATAATCTGTTTCTTAAAATAGGCTGTGCCATCTAATGCATAATTGAAATTTTACCCTTAGTCATTGGGATATAATATAATATTTATTATGAAGATAATAAACAATTTGGAATAAAACTAAATAAAAAATGACCATTTTACTTAATCCTACACATCATTATTTGATGAAGAGATAAATATAAAAACATGAGTTATTAAATTGGTTCATTTCCCATGTACAGTTGTCATTTTTCAATTTAAAGAATATAAAAAGAAAAACATTCATTTTCAAGTCATTCAGCAGATCATAACAAATTGTGTACACTAACACAAGTTTCGAATAGTAATTTCACCAATATTTGAAATATTTACAACACTCCCACAGTTGTTCTAATGATTATTTCAATCATAAATACAGGATGTGGCTTTATGTCAAGATAACATAACTGACTTAAATATAATGAATGTAGTTTGACCCTGAACCTAATATATGCCTGAATAAAGACATTTAAAATGTTTACACATCAAGTCTGATATCTTTAATTTCTTTGTCATGTTTTAACTAAATACATATTTTGAGATTCATGAAAAAAAAAAAAAAAAAAGTTGCACAGGCAATTGAGAATTATTTTGATTGTTTGTAAATTTCTCTGAAGAAAGACTTGCTTTTATTCTTTTAATTATGTTTAAAGTCTTGTGCAAGATTTTGACCTGTAATTTATTCATGGTACAGCTCCAATACATTAAAATATTTTAAATATTGCTGGGCTAGATCATCGGATCATAATACTTGGAGCTCAAAAATCGTATCATGATTTTGGCGATCCAACTCAATTACTATTATTATTATTAGCACCGCGTCTTACTACCCGTTCGGGTTATACGCACTTAAGCTAATGTGTAATGGTAGGGTGATTGTGAGATGAAATGAAGGACCTACAGTTTAACGTGGAATCCGAACCACGGTGGAGGCCTGGCATTCTCCACATTCACAAGATGTCTTGTCAGAGGTGAAGGAAGGGTTTGGAAATCAGATAAATCTGTGCCGGGACCGAGGATTGAACCCGGCCGCCAGCACACAAGTCTGACACCTTACCCATAGATCACCAGGTCATCCCTCAATTACTAAAAGCTTAGCAATGTAAAGAAACAAAGTCATATCTCTAGTCTTTTGCTATTGTAAACAACAGTCTGATATATTCTGGCTCTTACCACTGAGCTATCCAGGATTCGTCCCATGCCCAGGGTCATTCTTCACTCATATTTTAAGGCAGAGTCCATGATGTACGTGCGGAAATCCTCGGCTACAAATGTGTGATTTAAAAAAATTAAGATCATGAGCTATCAGATAACCTTCGACTCTGTAGTTGGCTTAATGCTGCCACTTGTACAATTATTATAATTGTAAGGTATCGGATATTAATTTAATCAAATAGCCAAAGCTATTATTTATGCTTTTTAGTGAGGATTACTCCATCGAGATATCATAGTCTGAAAATTGAAAAATGACACCTGGACACGGGAATAGAACCGCGTTATCTGATATCTCGTCATCTTATTAAAATCACACATTTGTAGCCGACGATTTCCGCACGTCCATAATAGACTCTGGCTTAAAACATGAGTGAAGAATGACCCTGTGCACAGGACGAATCCTGGGTAGCTCAGTGGTTAGAGCAGTGGCGTACTAAGCCAAAGGTCCCGAGTTCGATTCCCGTGTCCAGGTGTCATTTTTCAATTTTCAGACTATGATATCTCGATGGAGTAATCCTCACTAAAAAGCATAAATAATAGCTTTAGCTATTTGATTCATTAACTGTCTGATAGTTAAACATTCATTTTATTTTAGGCACAAAACATTTGTTGAAAATTCTCGTTTTGCCACTGCTTTGAGCTATATTACCTACTCAATCTACACACTATCAGTGGGGTGAGAATATAGTATAATACTAATATACTATATACTAGATTGTCATTTCAATTACAGTGTCTTTAAAATTTGCATCTACTCGTAAAATTGTTTGATTTGCAATAGCAATTTGGACCTTTGGAGGAAAAAATAAATAAAAAAATAATATTATTAGTTTTCTTTTTTTTTTCTGTGTCGTAATTGAACTTCCTCTTGTGCAAGGTGACCGAGACTAATGGGGAGCTTGTTCCAAGTGGGCGCACTCTCTCAAGTATGGTCCAATTTTCATAGAAAGAACCTTATTTGACAGTTATAAAAGTGAATAGATTCACTTAAACATATTTATATGTCAAATCATATGATCTGCAGCTATCTTTTGAAAGATATATTAAGGGGTAAGGTGTAAGACTTCTGTGCTGGGATCCGGGGTTCAATCCTCAGCTCCGGCACAGATTTATCTGATTACCAAACCCTTCCTTCGTGTATTAATCAGAACTTGTGAACGTGTGCAACGTCAGGCCTCCACCGTGGTTCGGATTTCATGTTAAACTGTAGGTCCTCCATTTAATCTCACTATCACCCTACCTTTACACATTAGCAACGGGTAGTAATAGTAATTTATAATGATAATGAGACTAATAAAGGCTAGTAACATGTTATCATTGTTGACCACAAAATATGTTTGTATTTAATAAAAGTTTCTGTCTACCAAAATCCTACTATACATTGCTTTTTAAAAGCAACAGTATGTGTCCTTGATGAGCTACTTCATGTTGCTAATCATTAGGGCATGCTTTCCAGATGTGGCCAAAGAAAGTCTTATGGGAAAATTTAAGGATTCTTTTACTCGGCATACAATTTTGTTAGAAACATCCACTTGTACACTAGTTATTTGCTTGTGGTTTGTGAAATGTTGAAAAATATTTGTTTAATGGTAAACTATATATTTTTTAAATCATATTTCTTAAATACACTTTCTATACAAACCTATATACTGTAAATATTAACTACAACAATCTGGTTACTGCACTGTGCAGTATTGTATGCAAGATAGTTATGACTAATAAATAAAAGTTGTACAGATTGCATAGCACACAGAACAAAATGAAATGTGGACAGTAGGCCTTCTGTACTATAATATGTGCACGAGCATAAACAACTGCTGGAACATTCTCCCTCTGATGTGTCAGTAAGGTTGAGAGGTATAACCTTGAAGTACTATATTATCTAATTCTTGTGGGATATTTTAGAAACTTTCGCACTGCATGGGAGACAATTACATTCCTGATATTTATAAAGTAAAATACAGTGTATTGACTTGTGTTTTCAATTTTCATACTGTTTTAGAGATTTTTATACCTAAATATGCGTCTTTAGAAATGTTCGTTCATTTATTTAGATAGTCTGTTATTGGGAGGTTGTTTTTATGCAAGAACCCATGTTATTTTTCCGGGGAAATTTAAGTTGTCTGTTATAAAGAAGAAACCGCTATTCAGAGGTGTTTGTCAGGGAAGATTTCAGTGCACATATTTTATTACTTATTCAGACTTGTGATATTCTTACTGACTGATCTAAAAACACATGAAGATGAGGATTTATTTTAAGGAAATAAATCAGCATTAAGGTGGAGCTGTAGGGAACGTGAGAAAATGTCATAGGTTTTTCAGTTCTTATATCAACATTTTTTGGCCAAACTAAATAAAATATTGCTTCAGTACAAGCATAAAGAGTTTAATTTTCTTTACATGGTGACGTCAACAGTTGTTGAATATCTGCCATGTGCATGTCAGCATTAAATGACATACTTTTTAAATGAAGAAAAAAAAGTTATCATTAAATTCCAGGACACCCTTGAAAAATATTCAACAAATGTTGATATCACCATGTGAAGAAAATTAAACTCATTGTTTGTACTGAAGCAATGCTTGATTTATTTTGATATAAAAACTGCAAACACACTAACCTTTTCTTGCATCCCCTACGTCACCAACTTAACACTGAGAAAGGTTAGAAAGCACTATGGTAAGGCAAAACAATCTTAGTGTATACAATCAACATTAAGACCTAGTCTTTTTAATATGAATCAGGATTACAAACTTCAAAACTAACCCTCCTGGATTTAAATTACATATAGATAATTTTTCTAGCACCGCGTCCTACTACCTGTTCATGTTATACACATACATACTAATTACTCAAAAGAGTTGGGGATAAGAAAGGTTACATTTTAGAGGAAGTGTACCCACATTTGCATGGAGTTAGAATGGAAAACAATTTTGGAAAACCCATCATCAGTACATCCGAACGGGCTTCAAACCCAGATCTCCCTGTCATCGGCAGTCTAGTCTTTTGCAAGAGTGACACTTAAAGAGTTGAGACCATGCTGGTGATATCACCACCAAAGCAAGTTATATTGATTGTTATATTTTCAATTTTTATTCTTAATGTCTCTAAATTGTGGCTAATTCCTCTATAATTTTTCAAATTGTATCAGTTTTCATTAAAAATTTTCTTTTTAAAGTTATAAGTTATATAAAATAACATGTCCTGACTGACTGACTGACTGACTGACTGACTGATTCATCATCGCCGAGCGCAAACTATCAAGGCTACAAGCATGAAATTCGGACTGTATATTCATTTTGTTATGTAGGCACCCACTAAGAAAGGATTTTAGAAAATTCCACCCCAAAGGGGTCAAAATAGGGGATGATAATATGTATGATAATATGTATGAAAGTCCGTCATTTTGAAAGTTACATAAACAAAATTTTGTATTTCGGTTATTGACGTAAAACAAATAAATACGTGTTTCAGGAATTTTGGAAATTTTATTTAATAAGGGATGAAAAAGGGGGTGAAAGTTTGTATCAGACTTGCATTATTTTGATCTGAGGTCAAGTTATGGTCATCAACGTAACGTAATATTTTAAATTAATCTGTAAATACATATGTATATTTTCATATTTGTATATAATTAACTTCCACGCGAGCAAAGCCGCGGGCAACAGCTATCTAGTAAGTTATATACTGTAATACACAAAATAATGCAGCAGGGAGATCCTAAGATGTATGTTATTTATTCATGTATGTTATTTTAAATTTATACCGAATACATTACTATTTAGCATCTTTTTTAAAATCATTAATCCAATTCATACAAATATGAATGACTAATGTACACCTCAAGAGGCTTAAATTTCTGGTGAACGTCAAACATACTCGGAAAAGGAACTGCCTAGATGTAACACCCTAGTGAAACCACGATTTAAAAAATAGGAGAGAGTGCAAATTGTAGCACCTATCAAATTACAAAAACCCGCATGTGAGGACATCTTGAAATTAACTGACACACTTGATGAAACCACAAAAAAAAAAACCACAACACCCAACACCAATGAAGACCACACACGATACACATGTTAACCTCCACAACTCAAATTATATCACATCATAAAAGTTAGTCAACCTTAAACTAATTCATTAATAAATGTCCAAAGACAATTTCCACATAGCACTCTATACATATTTTTTCTCATCCTGCTTTTGTAATCATACCCTTTTTCCCTTCATACATTGAGCAAGGAAATTATAGCTTCGCACCCCCTATTGAAGACCATCAAATTTCAGAGGCCAAATAGTGTATTGACAGTCGCCAAGGCTAGCCTCATTTACCACACCTTAAACCATTTTCTTTTCTTTAATACACTGATGACAGCAGTAGTGCCTATGTCATCACTGTCTTTTGTCATTTGGAATCTAGATCTTTAAACCATCACTCTCCCATAAAGTAGACATTTCCAGAAAAACTCTCTCTGCAAAGTGCGTACACAATGCGAGCTTCTCACAGAGCCACTGCCATCCTCCAAACTTTGTTCTCCTGTCCCAAGACACATCACACAATGCTAGTCACAAGACATTGGTGGAACACACAGACGGTTATACTAACAAAACAAATACCAACAGCTCAACAAGCTGCAACTAAAAAACACTACCAAATTTACACATCAAGAAGTACATAAGAAAATATCCATTCACTGTTTTAAGTAGACTTTAAGATCTTATGTACACTCAACCACCACAGATTGGTATACCTCACAAATGTCAACATCAAAACCCCTATTTGGGCCAAAAGAGGACATTTGTATACACCACATAGGGTTTCACTAGACATTGACACTATATACTATCCATATTGCCAACAAACTCCATCCACATACATTCCTACAAAATAAACCATAACAGCCAAGTCTCACCTCCCTTACCCCCACATTATGTGCATTAGCCTGAAGATTGGTCTTGCCACAATAATCTGATAGCCTGAGTCCAGGACTGACTAATCTTTTTTAAAGTGTATGTCTGATTCGTCAATAAATTTTGGTGAAATTATTTTGCGTGCGAATTGGAATTTTAGCATAAAAGTGGCACATTGGAGTCTTATTATTATTAGCTATGATTAGCTATTATCGATTGCAATTAATTGAAATCAATGTAAGTTTGCTCTGAAATATTGTTACATATGGTACCATAAATACTAGACGGCTTGATTGGTTTATATTCCTACTAAGGATCCTCAGTTGATTCAATGACTAATCTTAATCAGGTTTCTTTGTCCATTGTTATCATTTTGTTTTTTATGTCAAGGACTCGAGATGCCAGTTTCAACGAAGAGGAAGGCTCAGTGCGTATCTTTCTGCGTGGCCGTCCCATCGTCCTGTACGCCCCAAGCGAATTGGCCGAGAGCTACGACCTCAACAAAGTGACGACTCCTCCGCAGACCAGGCTCAAGCTAGAGTGGGTGTATCCTTTCATTCAACCGTTCTTTGATATTACAAAAGAGAGGGGTGCATTTATTTTTACTCTAAAAACTAACTGTAACTTGGGTTACTATTTTTACTCGTCCCAGTGTGTGTATGTGGCACTAAGAGCAGAAAATTAATTTATTTTGCTCATGGCCCGTCTACAACCAAACGCACCCGCTTGTCGGACTCGCAACTACGCAATAACGTAATTTTGTCTGTCTACAATATCTTACGCAAACACAATCGTATGTCGGAACTGCCGGACCAGCTTGTCGGGAGGAGATGAACATTGTCCATCTCTTGCGTTGGCTTGCGTTCAGCCAATCAAAAAACAAATATGGATGGACTACTAAAATCAAATAATTTTAAGTTATTTCGTCTATGACAAAAACGATTGGAAATGTATAGTAATGAATACAGGATTTCCAATTAAAATGATGTGTGTTTAACTATTTAAATATTTTTTTAAATATTTATTTCTTATTTGAAAACATTAATATGAATTTGACTTTCATAGTCATCATTGATGTTTGTTCCTATTGGTTGAAATTACGTTTTATGACTTTTCATTGTAGACAGTCTATTTTGTATTTAATAAAAGCGTAATTACGAGTGCTTTTGCGATTGCGTAGTTGCGAGTCCGACAAGCGGGTATGTTGGTTGTAGACTGGCCTTCATATGGTAACAAAGAAGAAACAAATACACAATCCTCCCATATTCTTGGGAGATGTGATGTGTCTTAAAACACTATAATTTTTTATTTTTTATTTATGGCATATATGACCCGGAGAGACATAACATCCAGGTTTGGTCGCGTGTATGCCACTCTGGTGGCACAGAACGTTGCCCAGGGTACACCTATGGAGGTTTTCAACACGTTGTATCCTCATGAGATTATGGTGATAGTTATTGTGAAGTTCTGGAGCCGGGTGGGTCTTAATCTAACTTAAACATTATTAACCGAACCTGGTAACCTTTGGGATCATTCACCTTGAGGGAAAAAATACCCAATGTACCAACCAGGAGTTGAACCCAGGACTCCTAGACTCATAGACAGGTTCACTGACCACTACACCACGGGACCGGTTACTCTAAGGTTAATAGTGTTAACTTTATAAGCATGTCTTTATCTACAATGGTAGTGTATATTTTTTTAATATGAATAAGAATAGTGCTAAATTTCATATAGCCAAGTCACTCGTCAGTGTAATATAAATATTTATTGATTTATATTAGTACAGGTTTGTATAAAGTAACAAAAAGGCATTTTTTAGTACAATTTAATTTATCAAAAGATTAAGAACATACTCATATGTCACATTTATGGATTAGTTGAATACACATGTCTAGGAAGAAAATATTTTAAACAATTTTTTTTAAAAATATTTTGTTTCTTTATTTTTATTTGGTTCTCCACCCTATAAAAATAGATGGAATTTAATAAAGAATATCTTTAAGCCCCTTTTTAACATACCTTGAAATATCGAGATTAATATATTGAGTGTATATCAAGATAGGATACAAATAATTATAAATATATACAGACATAATGTTAAAACACCTTTTTCACATCGGTTTCATATAAAATGTTTATTTTCACTACAGTACGTTTTCAATCCCTTTTATTCAGTAGCCCACCAGAACAGTGGTTCCCAACCTTTTTAAGCTAACCTCCCCCATCCTTTCTCCTCCCTCTCCCCACCCCGGGTAGATCATCCAATTTCCACACCCCCTTTAGTATTTTTTTGGGGTAGTTAAAAAATACCCAGTAAGTTTTTCTTTTAACTTCTATATTTTATAGAAAAACAATGTAACACTGACAGCATAGTGCTAGCAAAAAAATAGAAAGTTAGTGTAATGGCTGGCACTATTTTGTTTTCATCAGTTCTTGAATATTATGTTTGATATTTGACAGTCTATTCAAGTCACTTTACACCTAAGTCGACAACACTTTTCAGTTGTTATGAAAGTCAGAGTTAAAAACTCGGTGATGTTGAATGTGGCTGCAATGGTAGCTTAGGGGGAGGGTAGAGAAGAAAATTGATGGGCGAATCAGAGGCTTGTTGGCTTCAAAATAAACAGTGAATGCGTATGAGCGTCTTACTTTTGTTAGTAACTTAATAGATGATTTACAACTAGTAGGCCATGTTGCTAACATCACAAGGAAAAAAAAATCATCCTTCTTACTTTAAAATTCCCTGATTTTTCCAGAGCCATTATGTTTCTCCAGCCACTGTATAATTATAAGCTATATATACTCCGTAAATTATAAACATTATTTTAATAAGATCACAATTTAATGTAACAATATTTTAGACACGTACACATTCTGAAGCTGTATCACACAATGAATGGGTTAAAGGATTTTAGCCTAAAGCGAGGGGCTATTTGGTAGTATGATCTAAGTTAGAATTGAGTGAGATCAATTGAGTCATTACTTATTGAGTCCTGCATAAAAGTTTTAGTCTCTGGTGTAAATTATTTCTAACAATATACCTGTGAAACTACCAATGAGGTTGCAAGGACCCTTGACTCGCCTGATAGTTATGGCTACCGTGGTCGTGATGGCCGCTCCAACTTGTACCTGTTGCCCACGGGGGAGATGGTGTACTTTGTGGCGGCCGCAGTGGTCCTCTACAATGTGGAGGAGCAGTCGCAAAGACACTACCTGGGGCACACTGACGATGTCAAATGGTGAGCTACTATAAAGGTTCATCTTAGTGGGAGAGTTTGGAAATAGAGTCGGCTTCAAAAATATTATTACTTGCAAAATAAATGTGATCGATATGGGGAAAATTATGCACAAATGAAATTTAAAAACCTTGACACTTATTTATAAAAACTTAAAACATTTCAATAACACTTTGAAACTTCCTCGGGAATAGTATGGCACATGGCATCTTACTTTGTGAATAGTATGGCACATGGCATCTTACTTTGAGCGTAGTATGGCACATGGCAGATTCCTCTGGGAGTAGTATGCCACATGGCATCTTACTTTGGGAGTAGTATGCCACATGGCATCTTACCTCGGGAGTAGTATGCCCCATAGCATCTTACCTCTGGAGTAGTATGCCATATGGCATCTTACCTTGGGAGTAGTATGCCACATGAAATCCTCCTCTGGGAGTAGTATGCCACATGAAATCTTCCTCTGGGAGTAGTATGGCACATGAAATCTTCCTCTGGGAGTATATGCCACATGAAATATTCCTCTGGGAGTAGTATGGCACATGAAATATTCCTCTGGGAGTAGTATGGCACATGAAATATTCCTCTGGGAGTAGTATGGCACATGAAATCCTCCTCTGGGAGTAGTATGCCACATGAAATTTTCCTCTGGGAGTAGTATGCCACATGAAATATTCCTCTGGGAGTAGTATGGCACATGAAATATTCTCTGGGAGTAGTATGGCACATGAAATATTCCTCTGGGAGTAGTATGGCACATGAAATCCTCCTCTGGGAGTAGTATGCACATGGAATCTTACCTTGGGAGTAGTATGCCACATGAAATTTTCCTCTGGGAGTAGTATGCCACATGAAATATTTCTCTGGGAGTAGTATGGCACATGAAATATTCCTCTGGGAGTAGTATGGCACATGAAATCCTCCTCTGGGAGTAGTATGCCACATGGCATCTTCTTCACAAAGTTGGGTCTAGTAATGGCAACTTTATTTATGCACCGTAACTAAAGAAAATTGAATCTTAAATAAAATAAAACCTTCTCTTCTTTGAAAAAGTGCAAAGATTTTTATACCTGGTTTATTAACGTTTCCTATTTATCATTTTGAAAAAAGTGTGAATGAAACAGGAAACTGTTAGTGAGTATGCTTCCGACCCGAGAGGCAGAGTTTTGATTCCAAAATGTGAGAGACTGGAAGTGTAAAGTAGATGAAGAGGTGTTTCACATTTGTATCTCACTGTCACTTCTTGTGAATGTTGATCAGTCTCTTTCAATTTCACCCACTCATCCTTATTTCTTAGGTTAACGTTTTATTTTAGGTTGTGTCTACTCTGTCATCTCTAATGTCTCATCTTTATTACAGTATAGCCATTCACCCCAACAAATTGATCGTGGCGAGCGGACAGACGCGCGGGTCATGACAGGAGGGAGGGGAGAGTGAGTGTTAACCAATATAATCTTGTTCTTATTCCATGTGGTTACAACATTTTTGAACAATTTGTTCCTTGAGAACCCATATTAGTATTATTCTAAGTTTGTAACTTAAACAATTTCTTCTTGAAATACCGGTATCAATCTAAAATTCAAAAATTATTTATTTCATAGAGCTACGACAGGCCTAGCAAGCTGGTAGTGTAAAATATATGGCTGGAATAAAAAACTGACCTAGGCCACACACTGCAAACAGTAATGGATGTAAAAAAGTAAAAGTTATTTAATATCTTAGGCACTTTTGTTGAAATATTGACTTAGTGACATTTATAAATTCATAATTTTAATTTTCAAATTGTTTATCTACTTATAAAATGTCTTTCCAACCTGACTTTAAAAAAAGTTACTGCTGCACCCTTATTTAACTGCTATTTATTTGTAAAGTGATGTTCTAGCTAATGTTATAAATGTGTAAAGTAGATGCTTTTGGCTGCAGTTGAATTTAATTTTTGTATGTGTATTGCTGTTGATTAAGTATATAGAAATTAAAACATTAACAATGATGTTTAAACTTTCACTTAAAACTACATTTTAGTTTAATGCTAAATAAAACAACAAAACAAACATTTTGAGCTGTTATTTGAATAGTCAAAATGAAAGATGTAAGATTTTGAATATATTTTCAAAGGCTTAAATTATTTTTTACTCGGCTCAGAATGCTTTGAAAATATAATTAGCTTAAACTTAGAAAACTAGACATACTATTTGGCATGAAGAGCTGACGATGGCTATTCAAAGGCAGTATATTTAAATAACTAATTTAAGATAATTACTCGGTGAGTGGTGTTATACAGTACAAGCAACACGTGTTTTTTTTCTCCTATGATTATATAGTTATCTTCCAAAATTAAATAATGATCAAGAAAGAATGAATTAACATACTAATTCACTTTTTGTTTGGCTGGATTCAATATATTGCATTTTTTACAACAAAATATACCTAAATAAAAAGTGAACAGGTTTTCCTTAAAGAGATAATTAAGCTTTAAAATTTCAGTTTTTCATTGCCAGATAGTACTTAACAAACATTAGCTCAGAAGTAATCCTAGACAACTAATCATCATCATATAAAGCTCGAACTATTTTGGAAGGTGTATAATGCCGCTCAGACAAGGGCTGTTCATGTTTATAAACAAACAATACCATATTTCACCACATAATCGTCACCGTCGCCGGTTAGTCATCACACCCTGTTTTTTCAATCCAAAATTGTTTTACAAGCTTTAATTGGATAATTGTTGTGTGGTATAGTCCTGTTTGTCACATCAATTTAAAATATAAACTGCAAGAAGATACTCGCTCATTTTCACGCACCACTAAAGATCTATAACTTTTGTCCTTTGATGCGCAGTTGTCTTCTCGTGCACCACAAGCCTAGAATTTTCGGCGCATGCACATTGTCAATAGGTATATGTCCAAAAGCTAAGTTGCGTGGTTTGTAGCAAAAGGAGTGGCCAGGCAGCTTAGGCTACCAAACAGAAGACACGTTATATGTTAATACCCGCATCTTCCTGTGCAAGCTAAACTAGTGATTGTCTGCTAGCGATACAGTAACATGCAGGTAATTTTTTATTATTATGGGTAGATATCAATAAAAAATGATTTTGCGGGCTTAAAGATTCACATAATGGTTATACCACACTTTTTTCCACAAAAATTAGGCATAAAATAAGCAACGGTTATACGGTGAAATATGGTATGTTAAACTTAGCCAGCGACATACACAGTTAAATTTTAGTTGTATTTTTTAATCCAAACATATCTTTTTTTTTTTCCTATTTTATATAAACATAAAGTGTCGTTATTGCCCAAATTTTTTAAAAAAAGTGTCTGATTTTGCCATTTTGAACAGTCTCAAAGATAAGCTTTGAATGATCATGATTAGTTAAATAACATTGCATTTCTGTAGTTTAACGTTGCTGGTAGTTAGTTAAACTAGGTTTGGGTGTGCTGGAGGAAATTTAAGGACATAAAGTTTATTGTATTTATTATTGTTTTGTCATAATAATTCCAATTTCTTTTCAATAGGTCTGCTCATTAGTCTTAATTTTTTTTTTTTTTATCAAAGTGCATATTAAAACTTCTTGAAGGGTGAGATTTTCATAATAAAGGATAATCACATTCAGAAAAAATGGAATTTTCCCTTTTTACACAAACTAAAAAGGAAATCTCATTGTTTTGAGTTTAAAGGAGTTTTTAATTACGGTATGTACAATGATTGAGGACAAGAACACTAAAATTAGTGTGTTAAAATAAAATTTATACTATTCTTGAATACATTGAAAATAAAATTGGCATTAGTAATAATACAAATAATCATGATGATGATGATGATGATAAAAGGAAGTATAGACAAATCAAACAGAACTATTATTTATTATATAAGAACAAAAATAAAAAACAGTAGTAAGCATAATAATTTGAATTTAGATATTAGAGGTAGAACAAATACTGAATAAATTAATGATAGGGGATTTCCTTAAATATCTCTTTGAGTTTGGTTCTACTAATAATAATGACTCAAAAAGTAATTTGATATATTTATCCACATATAATATTTAAAAAATATGACACCTTTTTTGTTTATAAGAAAAAACATAATTATTTAAATATTTGAGTGAGTGTATTAAACATTTAAATGATTTGAATGGCCACCATATAAATTGATGAATTTGTATAAAATTGTAAATTGGTTCCTCAAACAAAATAAAATAAACACACAATTTATTTCTAGAAAAAATGTATGGCATTGCATTTTATTGGTTATTATATACATAATTTATGTCTAAATTTATTAATTTCCAAACTTATTGCCATCATGTTTTTTTAAGTTCAAAGACACAAGCTATTATAAATAAGCAACATATCTTTACGGTTGTTGTCATGATTAAATTTCCCTTACTATCACTTTTAAAATACAGATTTCTCATTAAAAGTTACAAGAAATAATCCAAAAGCACCCTCCCTGTTTAAAGCTTGGCCCACAGTTTTACTAATATTCACTCTATTGTTGATGTTGGTATTTGCTGTAGTCATGGAAATTCAACCCGCCACCTGATAGGACTGCACCCGAGGCGGATCAGTGGGTACGTTCACACCAGTGTGGCACGTTTGACTTCTTAACCTAACTCGACTCATGCTCTAACACACACATAACTTTACTTAAAGCCTCCTCTACTGTGCACACTCCAAAATTTCCAACTTTGTTATAAAAATACAAGCTATAGTCATTGAATGAGTTTTAGAAATTACTAGAAACTACTTGTCTGATATAGGTACCATGTTGTCCCCATTGTGGAAATATATTTCATTTGTCACATTCAAACAGGATGAAAATACATTTCACTTACCACATTCAAACAGGATGAAAATATATTTCACTTTCCACATCAAAACAAGATTTTCAGTTCTGATTTCTTGAGGGAAGTAGGTTATAATCAAAGGTGGCTGCATTATCTGATAGTTTTTGATCTTAATTGATCACTCATATGTAGCTGAGGATCTCCACACATCTATCACACATTCTGTAATATGAAACCACTGCTGATTTCTTTTCTGGCATGCTCATTTTCATGTAAAGAAGTAGGTTTTACACTTTATTTATTGATATGTTGACCATAAAACATACAAAATTCAGTTAGTTACATTCTAGAACTCATTTTGTTGATGACTACTGCATATGTATTATACTAATAATTGCTAACACTTCTGTTCACCGTGTGTAAATAATGTGATTATTAACAGAAGCTGGTAGCGCTAATGAGCTGGGGTGGATGGAACATTAACTTATTCAATCTTGTTTGTCTTATGATGTTGATTTTTGTTGAGGATGTGTTTGTTAAACATTGAGGGTCATTTACAAATCTCTTTCCAAGTCCAACGTTAGATAGTAACATTTTTAAAACATTTAATTACAGTTATGATTATAGAATTCAATACAAATCAATATTTGAAAAAGATATTAATATCTTGAAAAAGATCTGCTTCTGCTTCCTTACTACAACTTCACCATGTTTTTCAAAAATTTAATTACAGGTTGTAAAATCTGTTTTCTCATAAAATATAGACAAAGCGAACATTTTAGAAAATTATTGGACTTTGTAGGTACCTTTGCATATGACCTGTACACTCAAAGATACCAACCATGGAGACAAAATCACATTCTAGGCTGTTCATATTTTCTCTCAGGTTTGTGCCTTTGAGTGTACCCAGCACTGTTCCTACATCCGCATTCCACACCTTTTAGTGTTTTGTGCTGATGTTTTAATTTTAATATAATTAAATGTTCTGATTTTGGCTGTTTTTCTTTGCCCTCAAAACGCCTCAAGATTAGGACCCATGTGGTAATTGGCCTCTCAGTAACACCGCTTCTGTGCAGTCCATTGTTTAGTCGTGTTGTGTTTTTAAGTTCTTTGCTTCTTTGTTTCAACTTTCCTGATGTGTTTTTTATTTAAATAAAACTGTCCAAGTTTTAAGTAATGAAGTACATGGTTGGTATTTTTTTTATTACTGCTTCTTTTTCATAATAGTAAACATTAATTGATAAATAAAACAAAATGTTAAACAAAGAATGATTAAATGTTTGGTAAGGGGATGAACCTGCAGGTCTAATTGTTTTATTTTAGAATATAACATAAAAAATTTTAACTTTTTTCACAATTTTTTTTTAAACTAATAAATATTACCATATTTTAAACAGATATATAAGTATTATAATTCTAAATTGACCCAACGTTCCTCACTTATGGGACTCACAGGTTGTATTTTACATGTGTGCACAACACATTTTATTGGGGTTTACATAAAATGGAATCACCCCCCCCCCCCCTCCCCCAAAGCTTTGTATATGATTTAGTGAAGGGGGTAAGTGAGGAAATTATAAACAAAATCATAATTGAGCTGAGGTTCTGTTGGGTCATTGTATTTCTTGATTCACTTTTTTACATGCTCCAAAAGAACGCTTTTGTTGGTAAGCTAGTTTTACATTATGAGTGGCATTCTATGCTGCTCAACTCTGTATTTAATGTCTAAAACATAAACTCTGTATTTTAAAACTAGAGTACTACATCATGATATTATATTAAAAAGTAAATATATTTTACTAGACATTTAAACAAAACTGTACAATACTTCGAGGAGTGCCCCTTTCTTTTGAGTATATTTTATTTCACCCCTACCCTCTCCCGCTTTCATTAAAATTATTTAATTCTCTTCATAATGATAGTATAAAATACATTGGGAAATATTGGGGGTACAGGGGGTAAATGAAATGGTAGAGGAAGTAAGGCTGAGATGGTAATGAGGATAGAAAAGGAAAGGACGCCAAAAATAATTATAGAGATTAAATATGTAGGAAAAAACCCAGAAGGAAGACCAAGAAAGAGATTGGAGGAGAAGAATGGTGGATGGATAAGGAAGATGGAGGCATTTTACTAAACTGACCCAGTCACAAACTAGAAACAGTTGATGATGATGATGATGATCATTATGAATATAAAATTATATTTATATTAATCTAATATATTAAGTTAGTAGGTACTTATTAGTAGATAGTTTATTATATTCAAGTGATGTTCCATTTATTTTTTTTTTAGCTATTGAAATGTATTGTTATGTACAAAATACACCATAACATTAGTTTGTAGTAGTAGCTTAACGACTAAGGAGTAGTTGTAATGTGTATCTGTAATGTATATTACATAGGTTGTTTAAAATTGTCAAACACTCACATATCAAATTTGTGCGAACTTTTAAATAAAACCATTTTTTGTAACAACAGTAGGTGTGCTAAATGTTAACTGATGTTTTTATGTATTTTCACAGCCGCATATTCGTGTGTGGAACTCTGTCAGTCTCCACACGCTCAGTGTTATTGGCATCGGCGAGTTTGAGCGATCCATTTGTTGTCTCTCCTTCTCTAAAGCCGTAAGTTGTTGACATTTTCATTTAAAACATACTAAATAGAATTATGAATAAAGTGTTAATTGGCAGAAATAGGTGAGATGTTAATACTAATAGCTAGGACTTAATTTTCAATGGTTGAACTCTATACATCCTAGTCCCTTATCTTAAATAGTTCAAGATTTATATTTACTATAAAGCATCTACTTTGACTCATGAAGTCCGCCGGAGAATAAGGCAAGCATTTTTATTATTGAGTGTAATTTAAAAAAAAGATCTAATTTAAGGTATAAGTTGAATTCATAGCCTAATCACTGAGAAAGAATAAAAAGATATACTATTAATAATAAGTTTTTTAAGGGGAGGTTTGAACCCTAAAATACACACCTTTGGTATGACGTTGAAATGAATTGGAAATTAACAAATTAAAAATAAAATAAATTAATATCAATTGATTAAAATAGTAATAGTTGTTTAGGCAGAGTCCAATTTTCATATGAAGGGCCTTATCTGACAGCTATAAAAGTTACTAGATCTACTTTCACATATTCATACATCTTGTCATGTGATCTGCAGATGTCACTTTTGAGAGATATGATTGCATTTAAAACAAAACTAATAATGTAAACGTTATCAACTACAAAAAATTTTACTGTGTTAGGTACATTTACTTTCGTCAAACTAGGTAAACATTGTATTTACATTCTTACCAAAAACTAATTTAGTATCAAAAAATTGTTAAGTGTTAAATCCTAACGTAGTCTGGCACTTGACTCAGTCAATAGAGCATTTAACTACACATTTCTGCCTGATAAAAGGATCCCTGGTTTAATTCTTGGTATGGCTGAAAAATTGATCATTTGTGAAATGTGGGTTTATTTTTTCAGAGTGATGAATTAACATCCTGGGGACGGGTGTTGTCTCTGTTCTAGATTTAAACCAGTCTTTTAAGTTGTGTGCTGACATAATACTGTAGGTCGGTTCTGAAAGTGCAAGTCAAATACTTCAAACATTACAAAAAAATATCTTGAAGTCATAGATTTGATTCCCAACAAGGACCAAAAATGTATCCATTTCAAATTTGTTTCCTTTACTCTCATCAAGTGGTTATTTTCCACTCTTCAAAATGGTAATAAAATAAACCTATTATGTAACCTAAGATAATCCCCAAATAACTTGTACAGACATTAAATGCTTGAATAAACTTTTATTTTGTGACAAAGTAAAAGGGAATGTACCAAACTTTATATGTTTTAAACCAAGTTTTGTATCCATAGCTATGTTGTGTTGTTGCCACAGGACGGAGGCACGCTACTGTGCGCAGTGGATGAAGCTCCTGACCACAACATTTCCATCTGGGACTGGCAGAAGGGAGAAAGAGGACAGAAGATTACAGAGACCAAGGTATATTTGACAATGAGGAGGCCCATAACACAACTTCTTTACTGCACCATCGAAAATACTTAGTGCAGTGGTGGAGCATGATCTTTATTTTTAGTGAGGCCAGCTCAATATTACTGGTAATAATTTTTTTCTCACCACGTGTTTAAATATTAAGTTAAATTCTATAAGTTTTCCTGATTTTTTTAAAAAAATCAATAGAATTACAAAATCACTAAACATATCTACAAACAAAATGAATAAAAGATTACAGGTTTTGAATTAAACTTAAAGTGATGGATGACATTACTTGTACAAAAGTTGGGCGAGTCTGTTTCTTAATGACAGTTCATGAGTACCACAGTATTTTAAGCAATCTCTTAATCTGCCTAATAAATTCCTATTTTTTACACATGTCAATTGTGTGCAATATTTACTGTACCGAATGTTTTAAACTTAAGATTAATATTCCAAATGAATTACATATTCTTCATGTTTATAATTATTTTACATAAATGTTAAAGATTCTTACGCCTACCACTGTTCAATACCCTCACCACCAAATAGTAAACAATAAAAACAAAATAAGCTCTGGTTTTTCTTCACTCCCAGTTAACCACATTTGTTTGCCAAACAAAGTGTTAGAATAAGTTCTTTTTTTGTTTCATCCAGCTGCATAAATGTAAAGTCATTAGGCTGATGTGCTCCTAACTGTTTAATTTCCAGTTTTAATGACTATGATGGAGTTTTTAATAAAGGATTTACTTTATTCTTTTTAATCAATTAACTTCAAGTGTCATCTTACTTCTTGGGTCTTATCACATTATCACACTAAAACCCAAACACATAAACACAAAAACAAACTATAGACCACTTTTATTGTATAGTGGGCCCACTCTGGCTGACCCATTTGTTAGTGTAAAGTTGGCACTGGAATGGTAGGGGGATTGATGTTGTGAGACAGCTCACACTGGGTTCAAGTTTTCCCAAAATATTTTATAGAATAAAAAATACGGAAAAAGAGAATTATGTTAACAATTTTTGGAAAAATGTTGGTGGGGCTTGCCCCTGTGGCCTCAGACTTGGTGCATATCAAACATGCTATTGGCTAGTGGCTAAATGATTGTACAATAGTGGAAATTGATAAAAATAAAGACATATTAAATAAATAGGTGAAAATTGAGTGAATAAAGAATTTAAACCATGAGAACAAGGTTTGCACACTTAAACACACAATCATAATTATTTACATAGTTATTTTCCCGTGGTATCTTATTTTTATATTATCAAAACCATAAACTGATTAGATTACTTAAAACTCATATTTTTAAACCGATATTCAAACAATGTAAATTAAGTAAGTTAAACTGATATTTATTATTTAAATCAAACATTTGTTTTACTTTTAGAATAATTTTTATTGAATGTAAGGAGCAAAACGTTCCTCAACCTTAAATGTTTCAAATAGTTACAAATTTGGTGAAAGCATAATACCATGTCATTGAACATTACAAGTTACATGTTTTCAAATATTTATAGTAATTTAGTTTAAAATAATATTATAGCCACCTATCAACTGTTATAGACTTAAACTTCAGAGGAGAATGAGGCACATAGATGTGCTTTTAAATGTAGGCCTATCATATTTCTTATCTATTAAGTGGGCTACACAGTGAAATGGCATGTGATTTTATAGATGTAGATGACCTACATCTACATCCATAAAAATACATAAATGTTTTTTACTGCGTAACTTATAATAAGTTAATATACAATCCTTAACGACACCTTAAAAGTGTAGAGCTGCAGCAAACCAATCACAAGCTTGATAACATAATGATGATGGTTTGTTTTGACTTTAGGTTATCTAAAAGTTGTTTTATCTATCTGCAATGTCTTCTTTTTCTCCAGATTGGTGTTTTATAAATATTTTGTGATAATAATGGTCATTCATCCTTTAAATATATTGAACCCATTTGATTTTCATCCTCACATGATACCCTTGAAGTGTAAGGAAATGTTATATAGCACATACTTTGTACGCATTGTCACACATGCAGCAGAAACATGGACAGTGAATGTAAGAGAGATGAGGAAAAGGGAGGCCATGTAAATTAAGTTTGTGAGGAGCATGTTAGCTGTCACGAGGAGAAACAAGATTAGGAATGAAGTTATCCGGGGAAGAGTAGGAGTACCGAGAGTATATTAAATAGTCTTGGAGCAAGGCTGAGATGTTAGGGTCATGCAATGAGGATGGAAAAGAAGAAGATGCCAAAGAAAATGTTGGAAATGAAGTATGCGGATAAAAAGGCCACAGGGGAGGCCAAGAAAGAGATGGGAGGAGCAGATAACAAAGTGTTCAAGTGACAGGAGAAGAATGGGAGAGATTAAAGGAGGAAGAATGGAAGGATAAGAAATTTGCTAAACTGACCCGACTACAAACTGCAAACAGTTTATGATGATGAGGTTACAGCAAGTAACTTATTATACTAAACATAAATACCAAAAACCTTATGGTAACGCCTTGTTTCCGCAGTGTTCATCAGACACAGTGGTGGCAGCGGAGTTCCACCCGCTGGACCGTACCTGCGTTGTGACTTGCGGCAAGTCCCACATTAGTTTCTGGACCCTGGATGCAGGGGGCACCTTGTACAAGCGCATGGGTGTATTTGAGAGCAGAGATAAGCCCAAGTATGTCACCTGTCTCGCTTTCACCGAGACCGGTGATGTCATCTCCGGGGACTCGAATGGCAACGTTATCATTTGGGGCAGAGGTAGGTTTGCTTTTCTTTCCTTCTTTTCTCTTAGTGTACTATTATAAACTTTCTACACAAATATTATTATCGTTAACTATTTATTATTGAGTTGAGTGAAAATTGTTTCAAGCTAGAAGAGCTTGTGCTATATTCTTTCTTTAGTGATCCTAACATTTTTATTTCTACTTTGATGGATAATTTCAAAATGAGAATTTTTGGACTTAAAATTTTTTTGGTAGGTTTTGGGGTCTTTATTATCCTCTAATTTTTTTACTTCTGGTGTTCTTTATTTATTTATTTATTTATTTATAAAAAATCTTAATCTTTAAATATATGTACTGATTTCCATAGGAACAACCTTTATTACATTTATTTGTGTAATTGGTTTTTACTTGGTTTTTTAGCTTCTGCGCCCCTGTGATGCTATCTGTTTCCTCGCACTCATTTAGCCACCATTATTTAACAAATATGGAGTGTTGTCACAACTTGCTAGGTTATAGCAGTAGCAGCAGGGTTTACACGCATACACGCACCAGTAAAAGCAGTATTGACCTTGTGTTTTCTGGATAAAAATATATTTATCCTACAGATAGCTATCCGGCAGATAAATTCAGTTCATAATATGCATAAAATATTAAGATATGTGGATGCGCTTTTATGTAACAGAAACCACCGATTGGACTATTAAAATGTCGTACAATATAATAGAATGTCTCTATAAGAGAAACTTCTTTGCTTTATGAGGTGATTGTATTATATTTGGAATAAATTTTTTGAAGAAGGTACAGGAAAGGTGGATAGAAACATATAAAAGGAACAAACACAATTTGGCTTCTTACAATGAATAGAAAACACAATTTAAACTTCACATTGATTTCATGTAAAGTGTGAACTGTATTATTTTCATTGTAAAAAAAATAACCACAATTAAAGTTAAGGGTTTTGGTCCTACTATCCAATTAGTAAATATCTTGGTGTCAGGACTGCTAAAGTTTCCTAGATTAGATCATGTTTGTAAGTTGTATGCTAATATAACCTATTTGTTTAAGAAGTGTATATTTGATGAAGTTTACGCTATCAAGTTCTCCATCCTTAAAATAGAATGTTAACTTTTTACATTTTAGGAACCAACACAATCTCCAAGTTAATTAAAAATGTGCACGAAGGCTCCGTGTTCTCTGTATGTGTGATGAAAGAGGGCCAGATTATCACAGGAGGAGGAAAAGATGGCCGCCTCAAACAATATGATGCACAGTTCAATGATACAGGTCTTGAAACTCAGGTAATCCACTGTTGCCAATAATTTTGAGAACAAATTGAAAAAATTAAGATGAATTTGTAATGGATATAAAGTAAAATACTAAATCTAAACAGTTATGTAAATAGATATAATGGCTTATTCTGTGTTTCTAAAATCCTGTAGGCTATTGGTGATTCAAGGACATATCAAATTCAATTATTTTTTTTTAAATCATAAAATTAAATTGGAATTTGTTTTAGGTATTTTATATTTCTTATTGGTGTTTTCACCTCTTATAATTACAGCGCAAATTTAACATCAAGACCTCAGATTATTAATTTACCACCTAATTAAAAGTATGAACGTTGTAATGACTATGACAAGCCTAGCAAGCCGGTAGTGGAAAATATATAGCTTGAATAAAAAACTACCACAGGCTGGAAACAGTAATGAACGTGAAGTAAATGTTATAATAAATGAATTTATAAAGAATGTTAGGATTTAGTTACTGTTTACATTTTCTATAGAAAATTTTGAATTAAAATAGAAAAGTAAGTTTCATGTTTACTATGTTAGCGAAGATTAAATTTGGTAGGGATTTAACCGAGGTTTCTTCAAATAAGTGAGAAAAGTGACCCAGAACAAGTAAAAAAAGTGTCTTAAAAGTGACTAAAATTGACAAGAATGTGTGCACATATTTGAAAAAAAAAAAAGGTAAAAATTAGGTCTCTATCAAATAGGTCAGTTAGGATTAATGTTTAAAAGGATTTACAAAATAAAACTGTTATATCTTTTAGGTTTATATAATGCAATAGAGTAAGTAAGTAAATCAAAGATTGAGATTATTAAATACATTTTGCGTTTTTAAATTTTCATTTTGAAGGTTTGTTTCATCTATATATTTATCTCTCTTTTTGCAGGCCCACTTGCAAACACTTGTCTGGAAATTCTTCTTTTGCAAAGCCTTACCATTAATTTGCTTCTGTAAACAATTTATTTGTACTTCTGCATTTTTCTGCATCTTAAATTCTTTTCTCTCTTCTGTAATTTAAAAAAAATATCTTTTATTTTTTAATGCAGTAATTTCCCAGGCTATTTTTACAATTTAATTTCTCCCAAGTAGCTTAGATGTCTTTAGATGTCTTTTATGTGTACCTTGTTTGTAGATCTGTAATTTGATCAACTAATCTATAACTAAAGTTACTAAATTAAGGTAGTCTTCCTTAGAAAGAAAATTGAAATACAAAAACATAAGCTTTAATTTGTCATAAAAAGTGATTAAAGTGAGTTTTTCTTGAAAACAGTTAATAAAAATTGCATGCAGGGAAAAGTGACTAAAATCCCTTGTTTCTAAAATTTGTAAGTAAAATTGTTTTTTTGAATTCATAAATGTGTTCAACTCATATCTAGATTATTCCTGTTACATTTAGTAGTGGCTGCTTCTCAGACCAATGTTAGTTTGAGCAGGTGCTAAGGTGTTTTATACTAAAGAGAAAGGGAAGTATTTATTCTTTTGGAGTATTTACTTTGTTTGTTTGTAAGAAATTTATTTTGTGTAGCAATTATTAATGATTAGACATGTATAACATAGAAAATAAATTACATATAATACGAACACCAGCCCCGATGGGGCTCTTGGACGTTAACCAACATAGAAACAAAATACACGCTAAAACTGAAAATCTTTGTCGCCCTGGTGGGCTGATTGATCTTATCCAGGGTCGTACAGGCGGGAAAATTTACTAAAAAACCCGCCCAGTCGTCAGTATGTGGTCGACAGAGACCTTATTATATATACATTTATACATTTAGGGAGAACGACAGGGTAGAAAACATTGAAGGATGTGTGACCGGACGTAGATGGGACATGTAGGAAGTGAAGCGGAAGATGATTATGGGAATTGAGAGTCAGATGGAGCAATGGGAGGATGAACAGATCGAGTGACTGGAAAACTAGACAGGGGCACCACGGCCCTCTGGTAGATGACATTTCTCAAATTACTTTTAAGTTTAATTGATGGGGGCTGACTCCACAAATTGTATACCCAATTTTGATATAAAAGGCCAGCTTTCAGTCGGCACTGAAGATTGTTTTCAATTCTTCCCGAGGGGAATTTGTTGCAATTAATTAAAAACCCTTCCTCACCTCATTTTTTATTTGTTTAGATTAATCTGCCAAAATTGCTGACAATATAATTTACACACAACTAAAATAAATGAAATACAATATTCATAGTAACAATGCTAATCATATTTATGGTGATGCAGTGAGGCTATATTGTTGTAGGTTCCAGAGCACCTTGGGTCTGTGCG
Organism: Timema cristinae; assembly: GCA_039000515.1. Taxonomy (NCBI): domain Eukaryota; kingdom Metazoa; phylum Arthropoda; class Insecta; order Phasmatodea; family Timematidae; genus Timema; species Timema cristinae. The sequence goes on from JBCFYV010000935.1 coordinate 16,830,186, forward strand.
TGTCGTGTCGGAGGGTCGGGGGTCACAGCTTTTGGTAGGCACCACGAAGAACTGTATCCTGATTGGCAGTCTGGAGGTGGGGCTTAGCCCCACTGTACTGGGACACACGGATGAGCTGTGGGGGTTGGCGGTTCATCCGTCTCTTCCGCAATTTCTTACCGCTGGTCACGATCGGCTGGTGCACCTCTGGGATTCCATGAGCCACTCTGTTGTCTGGAGCAAGGACATTGCTGTGAGTAGTTTAAATAGTTTTAACACATTGTGGTTACTAGTTCTAGTAACTTCCTTACTATATACCTGTATTAAAGAAACATTAAGCAAGAATAATAAAAACAAAAATAACAATAAAATGAAACCCAGCATGCACTACACTGTTATCACCTGTCGGAGCTTACTACTGCCTCATAAGGGTATTCTTCTAACCTAATGTGTAATCACTTATTACATTTGAATCCTGTTTTGATTGATATACAACTTCTTAGTTTCTCTTTCATAAGTTTTGAGTGCAGAGCTGAGACAAACCTGTGTCAAACAACACATATTTTTAATTCATTAGTATGTAAACATAATTTTATCATCAAAATGTATTGTTTTACAAAAACAAATATAAAGATATTAAAAATAATGATCCAAAAAATAACTTTGACATCAGAATATCTGAATATCTTTATTGTTTTTACAATGAATAAAACACATGTTTAAAAAATTGTAATAACTTTCTTAATTGATGATGATGATAATATAATTAATATTAATAATAATTACCTTAATATATTATTGTCATAATTATCATCATCATCATCATTATCATTATTAAAGGCATAATAAGGTACAGTAAAGATGGAAAGACACAGATAAAAGCGGGTGAACAAAATAAGGCTTTTACAATGAAAAGAAGAAACAGTTCACACTTTAAATTGCTACCATTGGACACTGCCAATGGCTGCCTTTTGAATAAACTCTATCAATCCTGTGTAATCTCCCAAACTAGATTTTGTTCTATCGAAACTCATCAGGAAAGAGTGTGAAACATGCAATACAACTATCTAAAAGAGAAAATCAAAAAACACTAACGAGAGAAAAATAAAAATGGTAAAAATAATGGAATATTTAAATAGGAACATGTAAAAGGAACGAATAAAATATAGAACAAACACAGTAAATGGTCAATGGATACAGGTATAACAAAATACTTCAAAAAGCAAAAAGAGGTTTTTCATAAAAATATATATTAAGAAATAAGAAATAAGATTAATTTTCGAATTAACTTATGATAAGTAGTAAATGAAATATTAATTAAATTGCAAAATTTACGTTTCTTAAATAGCTATGAGTTTAAGAAATTATAGAAATTAAAAAAGCATTCATGAAAATAGGGTTAAAGTTGTGTGTCGTAACCATCCCCTTAAATTCTCTGCCCATCTTGTGTGCCACTCTTCACTTTGATCCGATCTTGACATTGTCCCATAAAAACATCCCCCTTGAATCAGAGATAGAAGGATTAAAACAGTAAATGATTATTTAAGATGTACCGATATTAAGATGTTAAGATGTTGCGCTCAACTAGGGACACACATTTAGAAAGTTAACTTCCTAACTAAAGACTTATGTTTGTTTTTTCCCTTCATAGGAGCAAGCTCAATCAGCAGCATTCTCCCTGGATGGTTCAGTGATCATTGTTGGTTGCACGTCAGGAAAGTGGCTTGTCATGGATTCAGAGACAAGGGAGGTTTATTCCATGCACACGGATGGAGGAGAACCTATACAGGTAACTGACAGGTATAATCATTCCTAGTTACAACATTTAATCGTCCAGAGGTATAAAAATCCAAAGTATGGCACATATAACTACATTTCTAATAACTAATTTAGCCAGTTTAGAAGTTCAATTGTTGAAGCAACAATGATTATATTAAAGAGGAACACTCTAATAACCAGAATTAATCCAAATTTAGTTGAACTGTGTGTATTATATGTATTTAAAGAATGGGTTTCCATACCAGTAATAAATGCATTTTTTAATACAAGAATATTATAAACCTATATGTTTAAATGTTCTTTACACAAAGGATAACATAAATAACTTTATGGTGCATAGTCTCAAAACTGGTTCCACAGATCACACTACAAACACTTTCGTCCCTAGGCTGATTCACATAACTTGATACATAACAGTATGTATTGATGATTAAATAAGAGAAATGGTCATAAAACACTACTCTTTGTCACAAAGCTTTGTTTTTAAATTTATAAGATATATATAAGGTGATTAATTAATTAATCTTAACAGGTAACACAATTTTCTTGAAATACGATAGAAAATCAGTGTGTTGTAAATGTTGACCATTTGTGGCCAGTCATTTATGCCGGGATCATGATCATCTTAACATTAACTTAACGTAACTTAATGTAACGTTCACTTAAAGTTAACTTAAATTATGTGTGTATCACGATTCACTTAACTTAACGTAACAACTCGAGCCAAACATATGCATTCATTCTCAAGTATGATCTGTGGTTTTGTACTATTTGTAAAGTGATGATCTGCGAATGTTTACAGTTTTCAATCAATATAATAAGTATCTATTATTAAACTTTTTTGATAAATTTAGTCCCCTATTTTAGTTTAATTATTTTGTTTCAGTGTCTGATCACTAAAACTTACGCTAAAGAGTAAACATTGGTCATAATACCAACACATAAATTACTAAATAGCCCTGTTGACGTCACTCGCATAATGATTGGCTGGCTAGATCACATGATACCCTTCAAGTAACGTAAAGTAAAGTAAAAGACCTCCCAAGACATCTCTTACGTTAAGTTAACTGCAAGTCAACGTTAAGTTAAGCGCGTCATGATCACTTCCATTTAAACACACGAGGAGGTCCTTTACGTTAAGTTACGTTAAGTTACGTTAAGTTAACGTTAAGTTGATCTTGATCCCGGCATTAAACCTTGACCTCTAGGTCAAAGTAGCTCGCTAAACAGTACAACAAACTCTGCACCAAATAAATGATTGGATTTCATTTATAACTACATTGTTTGGATTAAAACACTGAATGATATTATTAATAAAATAATAAATGCGAGATTAACTTATTTACCTGCTAATATCTACCTCTCTTTAAACCTCCCACTTATTCATTGAAAGTTTACTAATGGTAAATTTGTATTCTAGTTCATTTGTGCTATACAGTCCTGATTATAACAAATTTAAAGTTATATTAGGGGGAATTATTATCATTTGCCCAGGAATCTTTGAACCAGCATTTTTAAAATCACAATATGCTTATATTGCCTTCTAAACCATTAATAAAGATATCTTATATTTTATTTAAAACAAGGGAAGTGTGAGAGTCTCAAAAGTTAAAAAATGAATCTCTATCTTGTCTCAAAAGTTAAATTAATCTCAAAAATTCGAGAAATTAAAAAAAAGAAGCAAATAATGGTCTTAGGAAATTAAGAAAACAAACCAGAGAGTTATTATTTCCAATAACACCATAATAACCCAAAAATAGGCCGCATTCTCTCCCCACCCCAAAACCCCATCCTTTATTAAGAAATGTTTTGGTTATAAATATTGAGTTCAAAATCAAACTTTGCCAATATAAGCTGTTACACTACAAAATTAAATTATAAATAGTGTTTATTTTAACTACCTATCAGTATTTTATTAATTGCATTTAAAATGTTTTAGAGTTATATCACAAGGGTTTGAATGAACTATATATAAGACAATCTAAAGCAAGCGCCAGCTCAAATGTACAAAATAAGCTCTATAAACTATATATTTACTTTAATAAACATAATTTAATTTTTTTTTACTTTCAAAGGATATTTTATCGTCTCGTTCTCATGTCTTGACACTTTTTTTATATTCTCGTCTCGAGATTGTCTTGACACTTTTTATATTCTCGTCTCGAGATCATCTTGAATTGAAAAAATGGTTCTCGCACATTCCTATTTAAAACCACCAAAAAATATATCTTATGTTTTATTTTTCCGTCAGGTGGCACGTTTTTCACCTGATGGTGGTTTTCTGGCTTTGGGTTCTCGAGATAACAATATCTACGTCTACCAAGTGAGCGAAGAAGCTCGCAAGTACAGTCGTGTGGGTCGATGTTCTGTAAGTATGCTATTACTGGGATTTCTTGCTAACATGCCTCAAAGTTATCAGACATTTTATTTTAGTTTACTCCACAGTTAGTGGAAGAATGAGATAACAAAAATAGATAACAAAATAGTTATCATAGATTGTGAGAATGTTGTGAGAATCAAATATATACCTCTAATGTAACTTTGTTTTATGACATCGTAAACTAATTATTTTAAGAAAGTTTTAGAGCTAACCTACGATTTTCCTTCTATTACTCATAATCATGTCAAGTAGTTAATTATGCCGCACCCACCTCGGTGGCTGCTTGTTCTAAAGTGTTACTCTCACAATAGACTGGACTGCTGATGCCAGGGATATTGGGGTGCACTGAGGGTGGTTTTCCTTAAATCAATTTTAACTGTACCTCCATGCAAATGCGGGTACACATAATATAAATTCAACCTTCCTAATCCCTAACACATAAGAGTAATTAGCATCTAGGGGTGATCTGGTGGTCTAGGGGTAAGGTGTCAGACTTCTATGCTGGCGGCCGGGGTTCAATCCTCGGTCCGGCAAAGATTTATCTGATTGCCAAACCCTTCCTTCACCTCTGCAAGACATCTTGTGAATGTGGGGAATGCCAGGCCGCCACCGTGGTTCGGATTCCACGTTAAACTGTAGGTCCTTCATTTCATCTCACAATCACCCTGCCATTACACATTAGCGTAAGTGCGTATAACCCGAACGGGTAGTAAGACGCGGTGCTAATAATAATAATAATAATAATAATAATTAGCATCTAGGCATATAACCCACCAAATGGGTGCAGTGCTAATAAAAATAAAATTATGCTACATTAGTTTTTTGTTGGCCTCTATACTGCAAGCTAGTGTTTAAAATTCGATCAAATTACTATTATTACATAGAAATAACACAAAAAGTATATCACAAAAGTGAGAATAAAATGCATGGGAAAAGGTACAGGAAATTAGGATATAAATAAATAAAATCAACAAAAACAGAATGTTTTTTATAATAAAAAGAACACAGTTCATACATCACATTGTTGTCAATGTACAATGAGGTTGAAAAGTGTAGAAAATTGGTGACTACCACCCAATTTCTTGACCTAGGATTTGTGCTCTAGACCTCTTCAGAAGGTTGTTTGAAAACAACTTCCTTAAATAGAGAAAAAAAAATGGGAGAACTTGTTACATATTTTTGTCTTTTACATACATTACATTTCCTATGTTTGTCCTTTGAAGATACAAATAAAATTGTGTGTCAAAAAGTCTAAGCATATTTGTGTTAACCTTTGACTGTATGAAGCTTTGCATAACCCCACTATTCCATGAAACACATTTTCTGATTATCTGCGTCTGAAATTGTTAGTTGATAAAATATTAAATCTTTAACATGAAATTGCCATTAATTGTGGACACTGTTTACTTTAAATTTATTGTTGAATATTCACACAACACCTAACATGATGTGAAAAATATTGAATTACGTTTTAACTAAACAAATAATTCTGTAGAAGGTGTAAATAGAAGGTAGACGTAGGAAGTGAATGTAATATGTTACGCTGTGTTGTTTTCCACGCTGGCCAGCCACCAAGAAAACGTAGAAGAAGTGTGACTTCCTCATACATTGCCCTGTTGGTAGGTAGTGTTGAAGTCCATTTTCCTGCCTCAAACACAACCACTGCACACTTCTTATCTGCCTTTATTTTTAAACTGAGTTGAAGTATTTATTTCAGGTCATTTTCTTAGCTGGAGAAATAGTCGGTCATCTGATCTCATTGAAGCAACAATAGTAGTGCTTGGATTGCAGTTAACATGAAACTGAAAACTGCAGTTTTTCGGTGAAAAACAGAACCTTCAAAACCATTGCCAAAAACCGTAGTTTTCTGTTTTCTGAATAAAGATTTTCTTTTAATTCACCACACTTGAATGCATGTAAACAGGTAAACTCCAGTTTATTATAATACTCTGGATTATAGATGCCATTTTTAGTCATTTTTGCAAACAGATAGAATGGTCAATGCAGAGGAATTGTCTCATTGCTAAGAATGATATAAAATTTTGTGTGTAATGCACAGTTTAGATATTTGTGTTATTTGTAATGCTATGAAATATAGAAGTATTATAAGAAATAGTAGCAACCAGAGAAACTACTACTTCACTGTTGTCAATACGAGATGAAATTCATGACCCCATAGAAGATGTACTGAAAGCTCCTGAAAAATAAAAAAATAAAAATAAATAGCTGAAACAAGAATTTGCATTGTCTAAAGAAGTGTCAAAGATAGAATAGTCTTCATCATATTTTATGAACCACTTTCTACAATAAAACCAACATCAACTTAATTATGCTACAAGGACATTTTCATTTTTTGAGTGCTAATCTTTGTTCATGCTTATCTGATAGTTCAATAAATTTTCTTGTTTTTCTGAAAGGATATACTAAAAATAATATAAAACAAATTTAAAAAATGGTTAGATATGGCCTATTTTACTTTAAAAAGATAATATATATTATTTTTCTTTATATAATTTTAGTAAATAAATGCTAACGCTATAATTATTGCAGGAATATGGCCCCCTTATACTGTGATTATAATTATTTTCGCTTTGATAAAGACATTAAAAAATGAACAAAATTAAGTTATTTAATAATAAAAACTCTTGACTTTTTATTATTTGATTGAAATATTGAAAATGTAATCTAAGAGAAAACAATAGAAATCTGAAAAACCATGTTTTTCGAAAATCACAATTGCCTCAAATTTTAAACTATACACTAAAGTAACTTAAATTTTTTTGTCAATTTTATATTTAGACTTTTCTGCAACCATTATTATTTGATCTTGGTGTCTTCAGTTTGAAACTAGGCTTGAGAGCTTATGTGAGACAGCGAAGTGGTTTGAAATTCTCTCGAACCAGGATTTATTTAAATCAATAAAAATAAAAGTGTATAACTCCAATGGGTAGTAGATACCAAATAAAAAATAATGTTTTCAAATCATTGTTTGCTAGTAATATTGTTAAGGTAGGCCTTCCTGTACCCATTAGTGATCCAAACTTATTAGCAATTTAAAAAAAAATATTCAGATTTCACGCGTAAATAATTTAAAAAGTGTATATATTTCACTCTGCACATTTAAACTTGATGCATCATATAAAGCAATTTTTTTTAAAAGGTTATGCTCAACGTAAGATAAAAAAAAACCTTAACCAGTTATTGTGGATTTTAATGCATAGGAATAAGGATAATTATTTGTCACAAAAGTTTTCTCAAAACAAGTTTTAATTGTGAACCTTTTCTTTAAGTGTTAAAAAATGTATTCATGTAGTCTGCCAAATGAACAATCATACCTCTTGATGAATCCGGTGCCACAATGTGGGATGGAAGTACGTTGATTCAGTGCTGATTATCCATTTCATCATTCATGTAATAAATATAGGCTTTACTAATACAAGTACAACTTTTTCTTATGGCACAAACTTCATATTAGTGTTTTGTATCTTTTAATTTTATTTAAATACTATGATGTTTACAATTGATATTAAATAAAATTATATCCTTTGTTTAAATTTAGGAGTAGCCAGCACACTTACCTGAGTAATGGTGAGGAAAAGTGTTCAAAAAAATTAATAATAAACAAAATAAAGAAAAAACTTATATTTTCACATGCCAAAACCTTAGGTCACTGTTTAATCACTGGGGTACTTAAGGTGGGATGGAAGGGGATGCGAGGAAAAGCCAGTGTTTTTGTTTATAGATTTTTTATAGCAAAACTTTTTTTTTTACACTTTTTATATAAATATTGCTCATTACAAACATAAGTTTATTTTCGTTACATGTTGATATCACCAGTTCGTGAATAACTATCATGGCACATAGCGAAAATTATCTAACACACTTTTTTAAAGGAAGAGAAACATTTTCATTAAATACCAGGACACTGGTGACAGATAGGCAAGAAATTTTGGGTCACCATATCAATAAAATTAAATTTTATGTTTGTACTGGAGAATATTCTATTTGTTTTGCCATAAAAACTGTAAAAAAACCACTATTTTTCTTACCCCATTCCACGCACCTTAAATCCTCAAATAAATAAATCTACAACCCTTCACAGATAGGGATTTAGGAACTGGCCTATCAATATACAAAAAATCCATAAAAGGGCCCAAACCAGACCTTAGGTGAACTATCCTTCCTACCAGCACACTAAACCCTTTTGAAACATTTGGATGTCACAATAATATAATATGTCCATACTGAACTTCCGATGATGGGGAGATTGAGGTTCAAGCCACTTGAGGTGTACTAAGTTTAAAAACAAAAAAAAAGTCCACTTTCTTGCCATACAAATACAGGTATACGGCTTCACGATAGGTCTTTACCTGGATGACCGTTCGAAAATAATTTTAGGTTTAGGTTGACAACACTTGTAAAAGATCACAGTTTTGTTATAAATGTAAGATCTTTAATTACCTGTTATATATTACATTTAAAATAACGTAAACTTAAGTTTTCTTTACTATTTCATTTTTTAAATAATTTCTTTTTATCCAACTCGAAACAATATTTTAAACATAATAAAAGTACTTATTTTTGTTTTGGAACATTACTGATCTTGTGTATATATAGTGTACATATCAATTCTTTTAATACAGGCATCGTATTTACTTGGAAAAGAGAAAATTGTTGTCTTTTTATTACATACAATAAATTATTTTATGATTATTTTATCGTATTTTGAAATATTTAACTGAATAAAATATTTTCATCAATTGCGTGTCTGCATCATTGTAAAAAACTTGTTTACCATTATGTTCAACCACATGGTTTAAATTCGTCAGTGGCCATTTTGAAGCTATGTTGTTAGAAGTTTTTGTGAAAGTGGTGTTAGTATTTTTTTTAAGGGAATAAAAACTATAAATAAACTTTGTGTCTGACCTCAAATAAATATAAAAATAAATAATATTGGCCTAAATTACTGTGGTTAGCTATCAGATTAATAATATATTACCATCTGTTTTCATTAAGGTCATCCAAAGTGATAGATGTCAGCTGTTGGATAGTGATATATTAGGGATTACTTTGGTAACATTTAGAGCTGTCATCCAGGTAAACTTAGATTGTGAATGACTTATAAGATATCCCTATAAATTCAATATTCCTTATCTCTAACACATTAGTGTAAGCTTCAATGGGTACCAAGCATTGGTGCATATATATATATATATATATATATATATATATATAATATAAATATGTTAAAAAATGGGCTCAGAACATTAGATTCCTATAGTAGGCCTACTCATTAAAATGAGTAAAAAAGTCTTAGTAAACCTTCTTAGGTCTGTAAATAACTCCACAGAGATACAGGCAATTTTGTCTTTTGGTAATTAAAAAAACTAGATGATAAAAATGAAATGTTATTTGGGTTTACATAGCACAAATTTATCATATCACAACAAAAGGTGTTCTATTTGTTGTCCTTCCATTTCCAAACAAATTGAACAAATTTCACAACTTCGAATCTGATGCAAAGTGCACATTAGGAGTTTGTTTGACTGTTAACATATGTTTGTTAACACACAAAACACAATGGTTAGTAAGATATAAAGACTACATACATTAGGGTTTGACACTTCACTAGCAACTATGGAACCTGAAACAAGTTTGCCACACATACACAAGATGGATAGTTGGATATTTATTAATATCTCAACAGAATCAGACTATTGCATGCTTTATTTGAATTGCTACAACTGTTTTCAACTCTGTTTTAAGTCTTCCAAATCATTTATTGGAGACGAATACACAAAACTATGAGTTGGTTTGCAGACCTATGTTTACTAAGACTTTTTTTTTACTAACTTTAATGAGTACTACAAGATCCTAAAGTTATGAACCATTATTTTTTAACATCTTGTACATCCCAGCTGTTTACCTTCTAACTATCTATCTAATTAATCAAAGTGCTGTTAACTATATAGTTTAATCCTCACTGGAAAATAAAATTAGCTTTTGGTAGTCAAACTTACATTCCAACCAAGAACAACACTTTAATCTCTGAACCTGAAGAAGCTGTATGAGTATGTGCCAATGAAGGCTAGTTTAAAAATAAATAATGTACTTACTATAAAATGTGGCTTATCTAAACAATCTATACTCCAACATGTCCAGATAAATGTACTAGCTATCCATTATAATTTAAAATATGGTGAAGACTAGGGCTCTATTCCAAATTACCTTTGACAGTTATAAAACTTTTTAAAATAAATACCTTAACTCCCATCACAAATTAAAGAGTTTGTGTCTGTTTCATGATAACTTGTATTCCTTGCTTTTTAAATCATAGACTTTGATAATCTTTCAGCAGCTACCTCTCTTCAGCACCAACCCTTCTTGCATCTTGCACCACTTAGTTGCACCATGGCAGTCGTTTACAGAGTATTTTAAGGTTGATTGCATCTTGGAGAAACTCTTTATGGAAATTTGTGTGTGCATCACTAGTTCATATTTTCTAAAATGTGATTTGGTTTGAAGTAAATTTAATGATCAATTGAGGGCAAACACACTGGTGTGTTGAAAGACTTTGTGAAATAAGCTCATATTTTCCAAAATGGCTCTTTTCTGGCTTAAATATGATATTTGTAATCATAGGTTGCTTTTGATTTTTATGTTCTACTCTTAATGGAAAAAAAATAGTGGAAAAATACAAAAATAAAACATTAGTGTGCAATAATAACATTAAAATAATACCAATTTTTATTAAATTAGGCATACTCTTATCATGATAATCATTATTAATCTTAATGATGAATCAATACAAAAGTGGTCAGAAATATAAACTATAAAAAATATTATCTTAAGCCCAATATCACATTTTTCTATGAATATTTGTGTGTTCTATAATAAAAATAATCCTCGAGCGAACTTTATTGCTTACGGCTTTTTTCTTTCACTTTTAAACAATAATGGAACTGGACCAAATCCTACATAGTGTGCTTTACTTAGCCACACATTGGGGTGAACTGATTAAAAAACAGTAATTTATTATTAATGAGTTAGTCAATTTTTATCTTCCACCAAATGTGGGTACACTTCCTCTAAAGATAACCTTTCTAATCCCTAAGATCATTAACATAATTAGTACATATGCATATAACCTAAACAGGTAGCATGACTTGATGCTAAAAAAGTGCTAGAAAAATTAATTTTTAGAAAAAATAATAGTTGTACTTAACTTAGTTTACTTATATTATAAATTAATGCCATCTAGCATATAATTCTTTTGTTTTAGCATTAGTTAAAACTGTTTCTTTGTGTTGGTATTGTTATTGCTGCATCTTTACTAGCTATACCAATAAACATAGGAAGCAAGCAAAGAAAAACTGATGCAAAGAGCAACCAAGGAATTGGGAGAAAGAAACCATAAAAAATATAGAATGGGTGGTGAAAAGAATAAAAACCCTTATGATATTAAGGGACATTTAAGATTCATTCCTACTATTGACAGTATCATAAAGCCCTAGGACACAGACAAGGTACATATCAGACCCACGGCCTCGAGGTTAAAATGTCTGCCTTCCTTGAGAGAGCTTGAGGCCTTCAAAACGTGACTCACTAGGTGCCATCAAGGAACATTAAAAAAAAGTCATTTTAAACATGATTTCATATCGACACAAGGGTGACCTGGTGGTCTAGGTGTAAGGTGTCAGACTTCTATGCTGGCGGCCGGGGTTCAATCCTTGGTCCCGGCACAGATTTATCTGATTTCCAAACCCTTCCTACACCTCTGACAAGACACTTGTGAATGTGTGGAATGCCAGGCCACCACCGTGGTTCGGATTCCACGTTAAACTGTAGGTCCTTCATTTCATCTCATAATCACCCTAACATTACACATTAGCGTAAGTGCGTATAACCCGAACGGGTAGTAAGACGCGGTGCTATAATAATAATAATAATAATAATAACATATCGACACAAATATCCTTCTGCCAGCTTCAACAAAGCTAGTTCAGGTAGCCACCCAACCCCCTATTCACATAATATTACATCACAAAGAGCTTACTCAAATTGCCATCAGGTTTACAATGGCCCCTTTATGATGAATATGTTAAAAGTGGGTTGTTTAACAACTGTACATTAGGAACTGATTTTTATCACTGAGCACGACACTAGCAAATCTCAGTGTTGATGGACTTAACCTGGCTCAAGTATCGCAGCGAAACTTCCGTAAGGCTGGGATCTGTCCTGTCTGTGGCTAGGGAAATATATGTGGGGATTATTTATTTTTCTACCCCAAATCTTGCACTTGAAAACATTCTTGTGATGACCAAAAAATATAAATTTGTGTTTCCTAATCAATGTAGAGCAATTTACACTTAAATCAACAAATTATACCAATAACTTTTGAAATAAATTATAAAATCACTATTTTTAAATACCGCAGTACAAACTCGAGCCAAAAATATTGATCATTGTACTTAACAGCAAAGAGTATGAGTGTTTAAGGGCTTATAAATATAAATAACAAATTATAATAGTCTTGTAAAGCTGCAGCCCATCCATAAATCTCATAAACTGCTGAGGCTGTAAAAAATGTTGTTTTAATTCATTACACTAATTAATGTTTAAAAATGACTGCAATTCATTAGAAGCTTGAAATGTGCACGTGGCAAAATGGTTGAAGAGGATGGAGCAATTTTCATTTACATCCCTTTATTCGACTCGAATTAATATCTAATAGAGCTTGGACTTTTTATACCTAAGATATCTATTTTTAGAGAGCAAATATCTTCATTATAATATTTGTGTTATCATTTATGTTTATTTAGAGAGCTTCAATAGTCCCCTTTGTTTCTGGAAGTAATGATATTATGTTATTATGTTCAGGGTCACTCGAGTTTCATCACCCACCTTGATTGGTCAGCAGATAGTCAGTTCTTACAGAGCAACTCTGGAGACTATGAGCTTCTTTACTGTAAGTAATAGAAGTGTGTAACATTTAACTTTAACACAATTCTACCGTTTGAATTAGGTTAAAAGAAAAAAAATCACAACTTATGAAAATAACTTTCTCAAAATTGGGCTGGTAACTTTTTTTTGTGATATGCCTCTTTTGTTTTGTTTAATAAAAGCAAAAAAAAAAGGGGGGGGGGGAGCAGGATTAAACATATTATATTACCCACACAACTCATTAACAATAAAACTTTAATTTACACAAAAATTAACTTAAAACACTTATATCATAAATTTCTAAAACAAGAATAAAATCTTAATAAAATGATATCAATATTAAATACATGTCAAGGCCTCACTACACGTTGTTACATGAGGGATTTACCCAATAGAATTGTTTACTTTGTAATCACACGCTTGCAGCTGCCATGTTAGAACGTGCCGGGAACGAGAGTACAGGTCTGCACTGACTAAACAATATATATTGTAACCGGTGGCCGCGTGGTCTAACATACTACTATCTCGGCAGACTAGGCTGCCGAAAATGGGGAGGTTGGGGTCGGGTGCACTAAGGATGATTTTCCCCAAATAGTGTTCCACTCTCCCTCCACACAAATGCGGGTGCACTTCCTCTAAATTGAACCTTACTAATCCTTGGCACATTAGAGTAATTAGTACATAGGCATATAACCCAATCGGTAGTAGGACATGGTGCTAAAAAAGAGAAAACACTATTGTACCTGCTCACTTGTTGCCAACCTAACCTGACCTAAATACCTTAGCCACACACGACAATAAATATACTTTACTGATATATTAAGATGATATTATGAGCCGGTTCGGTGACCTCATGGTCCAAGGCCTCACTCTCGCAATAGACTAGAATCTAGTCTTTAGTCTGTTGAAGACGAGTATAGAGGTACAAATTCCCGTTTGGTGCACTTAGGGTTGATTCCCTTAAATGGTTTTCCACACAAATGCGGGTACACTTCCTCAAAATTCAACCTTTTTACTTTCTAGAACATTAGCATAATTATTAAATATGCGTATAACCTGAATGGGTAGTAAGACCCTATGCTAAAAAAATTAATTATGCTGAAAATTCAACCAAGGTTTTTTAAGAGATGTGTCGAATAAACTTTTTCTTTAAACCAAAACCTTATTTTACCCATAAATCTCAATGAATCTTTGAAAAAAACTATTAGTATAAGAGATTAACTTGCTTACTCTAGTATAATTAATTTTTTTCATTTCTGATTTTGCAAGTACTAATTATTTTGTTGTGTTGCAATAGAAAATAAAAATAGTAACTAAATTGAACTTGTTTTGCTATAATTTAATTTTTTATTTATTTGAGGTATTTTTATCTGCACTTTCTGAACCAACTGTTTATATCAGCACATGAGAATTTCTATGAGCGAGAGTAAAAAGACCTACTAATTATGCCAGGAAAGGTGTTTTCACATACATTTCAGATTTCTTTTACCTGCCACAATCAACATGGTACCGATAGCTTTACTCCTCCTTCGAATGAAGTTGTGCTACAATTTTATCACTCAATAAAAATTTGTCAGCTCTGGCTGGGTTTGAACCACAAACATCGGTCCTGAGACAAACACTTTACTTTTGTTATATTGTGAATTCACATTCGTTAAGTGGTAAACTAAAGGTCTGGGGTAGGATTTTTATGTTTGTTCCATAATTACGTTGGGACAAACTCATATTATGCAGCTTAATAACTCTATAAAACTATTCAAATTGAATAGGTATTAGATAAAAATAATTTAAATAGCTAATCAGAAACCTTTTCAGATCCTCTAATATTGAATTTGCTTAGAGATTCAAGGATGGAAGTGTTGTACATGGTGTACTTTGTACCCATTGTCACACATGTAGCAGAAACATATGTATAAAAGAGATTAGGAAATTGGAGGCTATGGGAATTAAGTTTGTGAGGAGCATGTTAGCTGTCACGAGTAGAAACAAGATTAGGAATGAAGTTATCAAGAAAGAGTGGGGGTACAGGGAGTACATGATAAAGTAACAAGATGAGAGGAGTTTATAACAGAAAGTGTGCAAGTGAGAGGAGAAGAACGGAAGCAATTAAAGTAGAAAGGATGGTGGAAGGATGTAGGAAGATAGAGGCATTTTACTAAACTGACCTGGTCACAAACTGGAAAGAAGAAGAAGAAGAAGATGATGATATTCATTTTTGTTAAATTAAAGGTTTTAGTTATGGTTGTTAAGTTTATTCTATGATAATGTTGGGTCTGAACCACCTACAAGTACTATTAGAAATAAAGGTGACCTGGTGGTCTAGGGGTAAGGTGTCGTCGGACTTCTGTGCTGGCGGCCGGGGTTCAATCCTCGGTCCCGGCACAGATTTATCTGATTTCCAAACCCTTCCTACACCTCTGACAAGACATCTTGTGAATGTGTGGAATGCCAGGCCTCCACCGTGGTTCGGATCCCACGTTAAACTGTAGGTCCTTCATTTCATCTCACAATCACCCTACCATTACACATTAGTGTAAGTGCGTATAACCCGAACGGGTAGTAAGACGCGGTGCTAATAATATTAATAATAATAATAATAATATATTATAACTAAAAAAACACATTGAATTGACAATCTGATTTTTTTTTTATTTCCAATTGTTTTCAATCTCGAATATATTTTCTCGAATCTTCGACTCTTGAGTATCTTTAAGGATTCAAGATATTCTAAAGCCCCATGCTTAGTTCAATTCCTATGTTTTAAAAATACTATAATTTTAATTTTGTTAGACACCTGAAAGCTGTAGCCAGATTCATTTTACTATGGAAATACATTTTACAGGACTAGCCATTACTGATACACTAACAAATAATTGAACTAATATTACTTCATAGCTTTTGAAACATAGCAATAACATGGTTTGAACATATTTCTAGTGCTATAGCTGTATGACACTGTGTATCAAGAAGCATTATTATAGCCCTAATTTGTTTCCTTCTTCGATGACTACAAACTGCTCTTGTGACTTATCTTGCTAGGGAACGCCAGCCTATGCCGTCAGATCACCCAGTCGTCGGAGCTCCGAGATGTTGAATGGGCCTCCAATACTTGCACGCTCACCTTCAACACCATTGGGATCTGGCCAGAAGGGGCTGATGGAACAGACGTCAACCAAAGCGAGAGGTCCCATGATGCAAGGCTGCTTGCTACCGCTGACGACTTTGGAAAAGTGAAGCTCTACTCGTATCCAGCTGCGTATCCTAAGGTCAGTTGTTAATTATTTTTGAAGGGGTTGGGTTAGTTGGAACAGAATAAGTGTAACCAAAGAAGATACTTAAAACCCTATTTTATATACAGTAATAAAGCTCTTTTTACATTCACCCACTGAAAAAAAATGGATAATTTTTCATTTCTATATATACCTTGGTAGTGCATCCAATTAACAGGAAACAATCCTAATCCATCAAATTGAAAAATACTAACTTTTTGCAGTTAGTTTAGTATCCAATTTGAATTTGAAATGTTTAATATTTTGTTTATTAGTGCTTACTATAATAATCACGCCTGCTCATTTTTTCGGTCTTCCATGTGCATTGGACATACACCTTGTATAGGCTTTCACTAGAAATTATCATATTATTAAATTTATTACAATTCAATTAATGCTTATAAACATTAATGTTCATACTTTAAAATTTAAAATAAAACTGTTAAAATAATATTTCTAGCAGACAATATGAAATAGTATTTGCTTTTCTTATTTAAATGCGGAAAGTTTGGTAAGAAATGTATTACAATGTTGATCAATATTAATTTTAGACAGGTTAACCAGAATAATTCTATAACTAAATATTAACTAATGCTATATTTGTGGTTGAGTTTTAAATATCTTAAGTTCAAAAACGATTGATATATATTCTTAAAGTTACATTTTGAATATATCTGAAATTATAATTTAAAAAAGGACCATTTAAAAAATTGTAAAAAGACTATTATTTAAGTATTTAGTGCTCTGCTTAGCTACTTTTATTTTCATTGCCTTGGTATGGCAATGAAACGTCTATCGAGGATAAATAATAATGGTCAAAATTATTGAATTAGTCTACCCTCCAAAAGAAGTTTTATTACATTATTAATGAGAAATTTGATATTAATTTTAACAATTTGTTAAGTTACTATATTATTTATAAGGTAAGCTGCTAATATCATCTAAATTAAATAGCCTATACTTACAATTGCATTTAAAAAATCAATCTGTACTACATCACAAGGAAGCTCAAAAATGACGAGTCTACTAAACTTTTGATCTTGATCGACTCGAATCTCAAAATCAGAGTACTCGAAGAGCCCTAATATATGGGATATTCCTGAAGCCGAAATGAAGTTTGAATATTTTTAAAAAATATTTAATTTTGGATGAATTTTTTTTATACTTTACATAATTATATAAATTTAGGTATTAAATATAATTTACAAAATGCAAGGTTCCAAACATAATTTATATATTTTTTCTTAAAATGATTAATTAAGTTATCATCACAAAATGTAATCTATGTTCTAGTTTTTTGTGTAGAAACATTAAGTTTTTTTGGAAATAATGGTGGAAAATGGGAAAAAAATAAGTGTGTTTTAACTTAAAATATTTTTTTGGCGAAGATCCTTAATTGTCGAATCCGAAACTTTACTTTAGAATTGAAGTCTAAGCGAACAAATATCTAAAGAGAAATCAGTTTTTACTGCTTCACACACCCTAAAAACCATGTAAAAGTTTTAATTCTATTTTAAAAATTATTCTCAACTGAAATCCCTTTTTTTTTCAATACATCTTAGTAACCATTTGGTTTAAAGTAAACACATACATTAATTACGCTAATAGGATAAGGAAGGTAGAATTTAGAGAACATGTACCTGCATTTGCATAGAGGAAGAGCAGGGAATTGTTAAAGGAAAATGAGCCACAGTACATTCGACCAACATCAAAACTCTGATCTCCCATAACGGGCAGTCCAGTCTCTCGTGAGAATGATGTTGGCTCATGTGATCACCAATGTAGTGTGCTATGTGCTTGTTATTGCTCTAACAATCAAGGCACTCTCAAATAATTATACAATCCAGTCTGTAAATTGTACTGCCAAATGTGTGTGTTTGTTGAATATTATTAGCATTAAAAATATTGAATGAACAATTAGTTGAGTAAATATATTTCTCAACTTACACAGATTTAAATATAATAGTTATGATTTCTTCCATTGTGTATGCAGTCATTGTGTCACACATATGGAGGTCACAGCAGTCACGTCACCAATGTTGGTTTTCTCCACGACGACTCTCGTCTCATTTCAACTGGTGGTCGTGATACGAGTGTCATGCAGTGGATGTTGGTGTAACTACATAAAGGTGCTGTCATCTAGCTGGATCTGAACAAATTGTGAAGCCTAGTTTTAATAGCTCAGCTTCATTATTATAAATGCATCTATCACACACTCCTGTAGATTTGTTCTTCATAGACATCATCGAAGCAAGTATACAATTTGAGTGTTATCACTATTATGCATATGACTTTGGCATACATTATCATTTCATAAAAAATAGCCAAATGGCCACACAAAATATGCTTTAAGTTCTAATGTTTTTTTTAAAAAACTAGATGTAACTTTAGTGCTTAGGTAGATACACATTTTCAAAAATAAATCATGTCAGTGTGACTAAGTTAGATTTTCAACAAAGTTGTAACTTGTCTCAAATTTGTACTAAGTAGTGTTAATCATTTTCAAAATTTAACACAGTCTAAAATTCATAGTGGTATATGAGTTTGAAACTGTTTTTAGTAAACTGAAATGGAACAATGTTATATGAGACGAAACAAACATATACTATTGAAAACGTTGATAATCACACACAAATCAAAGAAAACTTTCAATTTCAATAATATTATTTATGTATTGTTATTATTCTCTTCATTTAGCAAAAAAAAAAAAAAAAAAAAATGCCAACATGCGTCAGAATATTATTACATTTTGTCTTATTTGGTTTCTATATGTAATGTATCATACTTAAAGTAGATACTTCATTTGATTAATATAATGATTAGGAAATATTGTGTAAGAATGTTATCCCAGACACTAAAAATAAATTTTAAGCAAATCAATGTTCTTAAGATCATTTTAATATGCAAACCATGATTTTCTAATATTTAGTATAGCTTGAATCAAATAATGTACTTATTTCCAAATTACAAATTTTTGTACAAACTTTTTTACTTTTGAAGCATTTGATTAAGAATTTATACTGATTAATGCTATCATATAGCTTCATACCTGTGTTGATAGTTGTTTCATAATTCTGTTGTTGACAATTACATAAATTTATTTAGCTGAATATGTTTATGTAATCATATACTTAGAAATATTGTATGAATGATATCAACTTTTAAATTACGCAGTCAATAATTTAAAGGTACCATTACATAACTTTAGTAAACACAAGAGGTCATGAAAACTTAAAAATCAAAGTAATTCACTATAATTTCTAAACATTTATAATGTGGATGGTAGATATTCAATTAGTCAATGAATAAAAATGGGGTTTCAAAGATTAAAAACAAATTACTGTTCTCTACATACTAAATAATACAAAGTAGATAAAGGATAACTGTTAGCTTACAAGTAAAAATGTTTGTCTTAAAAAGAGCTTCTCTTCAAACTCTGGTATGATATGGTAACTGATATTACAGTTTGTTTGAGCAAACTAGCTTCCCTCCAGCTCTTGTGATAAGCAGTCTAGACTAATATTCTCCTGACTGATATGTGACATACATTTGCTGTGATCAAAATGTGCTTACCTTTGGACATACTTGCTAAGTGACCTTTAAAAGTGGCCTAAATCACTCGCTCTCAACATCACACAAAGATATTATTTTTGTTGCCTCAAAATGTGCTGACATTTTTAAGTCTTATCATTTATTGATAGAAATAGGTCAAATACACTACTTTACGAATCCAAATCTCCAATTAACCTTTGAATCCTGGATTTAAATCTTGGAAAAAAATTATGAACATAAGAGCAAATATAGATATAATAGAAAATACAAATAGTAACTAAATGTTAGCATTCTTTCTTAAAATACATTCATTATAACATTCATACATTCAGTTAAGTGTTAAATTACTGGTCTGGGGCCTGGTTGTTGAGTTAATCCTAAAATTAAATGGTTTTGAACCACTAATAAGCAGTATTGGAGTTTTAAAACAGATTTCATCTGAAAAATTGAGAAAAACTTTTTTTTTTAATATTGAGTCTCAAATCTTGAATATCCTTAAGGATTTGAGGTCCCATCCCTATTATTGGCACTAAATACTGTGTTAACATAACTATATGTTGAAGTAAAAATGTATTTTATTTTAGTTCCACACATAACATGACCATGGAATGAATGTTCTACTTGGGAATCACCCAATGAACTAAACAAGATAATTGTTCACCGGATAATATCTAAAAGTGAGAAACCATTGTCGTTTTATTCTGTTTTATTACAAATTTGTTGCTTAAAACCTTAAATACAATAGTTTATTTAGCTAAAAAACATTATTAGATCAGTGTACAAACCAAAGAGGTAAGTGGCTAAAAATAATGAGTTAATTCCTAGTAAAGTAATTTGTTGAAGATGCTTGATGGTTAAGAATTGTACAAAGTTTTTTTTTGTTTTTATTTAAATTAAATGATAAGTTTAAATCTTTGGTGCGAGTTTTCTTGATATTAAATCTTTATTGTTGACACTATCTATTATTTTCAGTTTGGATTCTCAAAAAACCTTGTTAGGAGTAATTTTTTTTACCAGTGGCAGACTTGTCGTTTTGAGGTTTTCTAGGTGTTACTGAAGGTATTTCACTTCTTATAGAATTTGTTGTATTTGGAAGAGGGTATAAGAAAGGTGGATAGACACATGTACAAGGAATGAAAACAATATGGCTTCTACTATGAAAATAAGAACACAGTTCACACATTACATTTCTCTTTTTGGAGAAATAGGTAATGGTTGCTCCCTCTTGAAGAAAATTAACCGTTACCGGCCAATCAACAGACCGAGGTTTCATTCTATTGAAACTCATCAGGCGTGAGCGTGAAAACGCACAACGCAAATTCCTAAAAGAGGAGCACGTTTCACGCTCACACCTGATGAGGTTCAATAGAATGAAACCTCGGTTTGGGGATTGGCTGCAAACGATCAATTTTCTTCAATAGGCAGCAACCATTACCTATTTCTCAAGTGGCATAAATGTAAAGTGTGAACTATGTTGTTCTTTTCATTGTAGAAGCCATATGATTTCATCCATAGGACAAAAGTCTTTTCACCTTTAATTATATCTTAATATACAATTAACTCAAAATAGAGTTTGTCTAAAAGTATTTAAAAACATTGTTTTTAAAATTTTATTATTTAAGTAAGGTTTCATGAACTAAATAATTTTTAGAATTTATTAAAGATTGAATTATATTCAAAGATTGAAAACAATTAATTAAATTTTTGCATTTTTGAAATTCATGATTGGGACCAACTCTAAAACTTGAAAGTTTTGTTACTGTGAAACGGTTAAGTTGTCCACATTTGTAACATATGTATAGGACTAATGCTCACACTAGTAGGAAAGAAGGTTAGAATGGGATATTACAATCCTGTCAAATTTGTTACACAAACACTATTGATCCTATTTGTTGAGTGACAAGGCTCAATATATGATTAGTGAGCATATTTGAATACTTCGTTCTTTCAAGAGTAAAAAAATTTCCTAGCTTATAATTTAAACAAGCTATGTAAAGTTACAATTTATTACATTGTATTAGGTTGGTGATGGTTGCAGGTAGACAAGGGAAAAAGGTGGCAACGCTCTATTTATAAAATGAGAGGTATACTAAGAAGGCCTAACACCTTAAAAACCAAAATAAATCAGGGCATTAAATTCACCTATTGAAACAACAGCAAAGAACATTGAATTTACACAACTCTTAAGGGCGCCACAACAGATTCCTAAAAATTAATGTATTGATTTGGTTTTTATTATATTTTTTTTTTATTAATATTTGTAATTGTGGGTAAACGGCGAATTTGTCGGGGAGTAT
The DNA here is from genome assembly GCA_039000515.1 of Timema cristinae. Classification (NCBI taxonomy): domain Eukaryota; kingdom Metazoa; phylum Arthropoda; class Insecta; order Phasmatodea; family Timematidae; genus Timema; species Timema cristinae. The sequence goes on from JBCFYV010000935.1 coordinate 16,852,385, forward strand.
ATTCCAAGCCATAAATCACCGATAAGCTAGAGATGGGGTTTCTAAATCTATGGGTTCTGTGTACAAGCACCATTTTTTGAAAAATTTCAATATCTTTTATTTGAAACTATTTTTAAAGCGATTTTCTTAATGCAATGTTAACAAATTGATGTAAGAGGAAACACAAAAAGATAACAAAACCCGTTTCACTTGTTATTTATACGAATGAAAATAAATACATTTCAATAACACAAATTTATTAAATAACTATTTATTAAATTCATTATTAATATTTTCACTTTTACTAAAATTTTACGATTTTTTTTCGAATTTTTTTCGAAAATATAAAATTTTTTGGATTTGAACCATCCACTATCAGTTATTTACTGGTATGGTTAAAACATTTGTCTCATGTAATTGACTTTTATCTTAAGTTGAAGGCTATCTATATATTATTATGGTTTACAATACAGAACACGTTAGTTAAAAATTTTTATACAAAATAAAATATTTTTAATGTTATTTGAAATCACATTCAAGGATCAAATTATTAATATTTATATGGTTTCAGATAACAATCTAGAGCACGTTTGAACAATAGCTTAGGAGCCTAAATTAATATTGCACATGATATAACTGTCAATCGAAAATCAAAATTATTTAATAAAAGATATACAATGCTTGATTTTTGTAGTTAAATTTTCATACATTATAAATTTGGTGTCGAAAAACAAATGTTATTATTGTGGATTTTAGTAAAAATTGTTTTGTCCCTTTATGGACTTGTTATAAATTGGTTATTGTTGGCTACAAACTATCTTATAACATTAAAAGTTTAAGATTTACTAGTAAATCTCAAAAAAACTTTTGGAGATTAACATTTTAAAGTTATGATATAAAAAGACAATCTTATAACTTCACAAAAACAACAAGACTAATTCCACACAATTGATCATTATTTATTTATTGAGCTAAGCCTAAACAATTTTAATGTAGTGAAAATTAAAAATTCACTTTATCAAAAAAAATTACATAGGATTATTTAAAAATTCTTGCTACCTGTAGGTGATAGATACAAAAATACGATGTATTGACCTCATTATAGTATATTTAGTATAGCTGTTACAAAGAAAGGAGATTTTTACAAATTTTGAGCAATTTTTTTCTTTTTTATCTGTACATGTAAACCAATTTTTCCGTTTAAAAAATCAATTGCACTCTAGTTCCTTATAAATTCTTATATAAAGCAATAATTCATATGCATGAGTTTTATATGATGCAGTTTTTGACATTTTAGAGTTGTAAATACACTGTTGAGGGAGAAAATAAAAGTTATAATTGTTGTACTAGCTCACTTGTCAAATTCAGTAAAACATATTTTTAGTTTAAACAATACATGGCCCGTCATACAAACCTAAACGTTTAGTGAATCACGAATAATTATTTCATCGTTCGGTAATTTTGATCAGCCATGACCCTTATATTTTGTTCTAAATATTTTTCAATTAAAACATATCTCATGTTAGTGTCTCAAAATGTCATTAAGTGTTTTTATTGAAAAACATAAATCATTGACTAGGTAGTTTTCCATGGTAATGATGATTTTGTTTGGATTAAAGTTGTTTTCTATAAATAAAATTGAAAAATTTTCTCAATTTTTTTACAAATTTTTTACACGCACTGCAGAAGTGCTAATCTTGAAGAAAAGGGGGGGGGGCTTACAAACTTAATATGTATATATAACAAGTGTTTTTTTTTTTTTTTTGTTTTTTTTTTTTTTTTTTTTTTTCCTAACATCTCTAGCATTTTATACAGAACACCTGTCTATTACATGACAACAACACGTTTTGCGTTGACCGATGACCTGCCACAAGGCCTTGCTCAACAAAACAGCACAGCCGTCCAAACTCAAACATTTGCAGAGACTGAATGGAGCAAGAACAACTCCTTTCTGGATTGTTGAGACTACAATCGTATCGGGCAGATGTCAGTTTCAACAACAACAACATAATATTTCTTTATTTACAATATATCGTTAACACAACAGTAAGATTGTATTTATTCTAGGTTGCAACCTTAAGTTTATTACACTAATGATCATTACGATCTACACCTTTATACGTGGATAGCAATCAACCTCTACATCATATGTTATCATACTCACATTGGTTATTAATAATAAGGATAATAAAACAATTTATCATTTCTGCTTCAGTTTCCACACAAAGCTAGATACATCTTGGTTTACATATACATATATATATATACACTGATGATATTCATTACTTTAATTACGTTACAACTCCTTCATAGTTACATGATTAATTTACTCTTATTTTCTTCAGCTATAAGTTGGGGTTGCTCGTTTAGCGTTCGGCCTTAATCCTTCCACCACATTTAGTCTACACAATATCTGAAATTATTCTTACAATGTAACCTTGGTCTGAATATAAGAACCTGCTATTGGCTCAAGATACACATCTCTTAGCCCAATAAGAAACATACAGAAATGTATGAAGCGTTTCGGCATCCATTTAAACAACGGGGTGTGTCTGGTTAGCCTCCCTCTTAATCAATTTAAAGTAAAGAACTGTTTTTCAGTAAGGAGAACAACATTATATCCTTGGCTAACTAGACGGCTAGTTGACAATTAATCAGTAATTAAAGTAGGGAACAATACAGAGTTACCTGGGTCACAAGTCATCGTGAGGGGTGTCAAACCTGATCCCTTTCGATCTTGGAGCTCCGGGGTTGATCCTCATTTCCATCATGGAGCGCTCGGGCGGCCTTCTTTATTTCCGTTAGTGATGACACCGCAAAGTATTCCAGGACCTTCTGTGATTACATTTTCACAAAATTATTTGGACACAAATGATGAAATGTGCATTGAAACCGTAACAATTATTAGGACGGGGCAACATCAGGTTTATTCATACGTCACATTGACTCTCAGATGACGTATAGGTCGGGGAAGCGGGGGTGGTTGCTGAAAAGGTCTCCGTGACTGACCCTAGAATTCTCCCTCATTTTGTCCTTCCAACCTATGCAATTTTCGATTGATTGTCCTTAGATCCTTGCTTTCTAACGTTCCAAAAAGATACTTCAAAATGGTTCCGCCTACATTAACTAAACCTCGGGTGGACCTGTTAGGAGATTGGAGTGTCCTGCGAAGTCCTTTAACCAACGTCAGGGTCTTCTGAGTTTCCCTAGTCAACACATCCAACTCTCTCCCTATAATGCTGTGGACCCATCTAGCCGGATCATTATTGGGGTCCTTACTCGACATCTCCACGTTAGATAAGTACCCAGCAAATGTGGCGACGGCGTTCTCATAGTACCCTATATCTAGGTCCATTACCAAATGCCAAAAATCACTGGTGAGGAGTACAATACCCTTGCCGACGAAAACGATCCCTTTGTCCAAAGTTGGTTCCTGGGTTGTTGCAGTGAAGAAACAGGAAACGCCGACAATCAAGATCTTGCGCAGCCATGTCTCCATGATCACGGTTCTGTAACACTAAATAGCGCAGCTAACATGGGGCTCCATGGTTCTGGGCAATAATATTCACATCGTCAGCCTATTCCTTAACTCAAGCTTCTTTCTGTATTAGACAGGAGGTTTCTGTCTCATCTCTCTCTCAGACAAAACCCAAGGAATGTTCTGGACTGGTCCTCGGCTTCTCAAAGCATACGGGGAGGGGGGGGTTGGCGGCTCTGGATTCATAGAAGGGGTTCCTTGGTCTTCTACTTGTCGCACTTGGGGGGGTGGTGGTCGGGGTTCTGATTGAAAGTCGGGGTACCAATGGTCGGGACTGAGTCAGCAATATTAGAAGGGGTTCTGCCCTGTGCCTGAGGATCTCTCGTGACTGCAGGGTCGGCATCATACTGCCCTGTCCGAGCTACGTCATGACCTCGCTGGACTTTTAGTCTATTCGCATGAACAATCTGTGTCCTTTTTCCATATATCTCCCTAATATTGAATGTAACGGGACCAAGTTGCTCAACTACTCTATATGGTCCAGTCCACTTGGCGAAAATTCTTATTTAACCCTCTCGGGACAACATGGTTGCGGAGGTAAACTTTATCTCCTAATTGTATCCTAACTTCCCGAGACCTTTTATTGAATTGCACTTCTCTTTGGTCAGCGGACTTGGCTAACTGTTCCTGTGCTTTCTTGAAAGCGGCCTGTAGTCTGAGTCTCACCTCAGTTGCATAACTCTCACCTAATGAGTAATCAATTTTCAGAGGGGCCACAATATCATCAAAGGGTAACTCAATGTCTCGACCATGTACAAGGAAAAAGGGACTCTCTCCTGTAGCACTGTGTGGAGTACTCCTATAGGCAAGCAACGCAAAGGGGACAAAATCATCCCAGTCTTTCTGGTCAGCAGCAACAAAATGTGATATCATGCTATAAAAGTTTGATGACTTCTCTCCACTAATCCATTGCACGCTGGGTGATAAGGGGTGGTCTGTAATTTACGTATCCCTAAAAGTGAACAAACTTCTTTCATTAATTTGGACGTGAAATTGCTTCCCTGATCTGTGAGTAATTGTCGGGGAACCCCGTGCCTAGCAACGATTTCAGTCACAAAAGCCTAGCTATAGTTTCAGCCTTTTGATCAGGTAAACAAATTGCTTCGGGATACTTGCTGAAGGCATCCTGAAAGGTAAGTATGTACCGGTTTCCTTTTGTTGTGGGGGTTAAGGGGCCTACCACATCCATGCTGACCCGCTGAAAGGGGACGTTAACGCCTTGAAATCTTTGTAAGGGGGCCGGTTTCAAATTAGGTGGATTTTTTCTTAGATTACAAGATTCACACACCTGACAGAACCGTTTTATGTCCCTGTACATGCAATCCCAATGGAACATAGATCGAACAAGATCATAGGTCCTTGCAACGCCCTGATGGCCTGAAAAGGGGAGATCGTGATATGTACTCATAACCTTAAAAGTCATGGAGGCAGGGACTACAAGGCGGTCTCTTCGCTCATTTGGTTTCCTTTGTTTGTAAAGAAGACCTTCCTGATCTAAGTAAAAGTCACCTCCGTTATTTCCCTGTTCAGCTACACGTATGACATTTGTTAGTTTAGGGTCCTTGCGCTGTTCTTCTCGTATGTGTGCTCGATCCCAGACAGGTTCGTAGCCAGGGGTCAAGGAGTGAACAGGTATTCTGGAAAGCGCATCGGCTTGACTTATAGATCGACCTGGAGAGTGCTCAATCTCAAAGTCGTGTTCCGAAAGCAACAAAGCCCACCGAGCGAGGCGTGAACTAGGGTCCCTCAGAGATAAGAGCCACCTTAAAGGCCGGTGGTCGGTCACAATCTTGAACTTTCGACCATACAGATAACATCTCAGTTTCTTGATAGCAAACACAACGGCCAAACACTCCCGTTCAGTAGTGGAGTAATTTATCTCCGCTTTGTTCAACTGGCGCGAAAAAAAATATATAGGGTGTTCCTTGCCTTGAACTTTCTGTGACAACACGCCACCTATGGCGGTCCCTGAACTGTCACACGTGACAATAAAGGGTTCATTAAAGTCAGGGTATCTCAGAACCGGTTTTGAACAAAGACTCTGTCTCAAGGTTTCAAAAGAGTTTTCTTCCTCGTCCTTCCAAACAAATTTTGCCTCGTTCTTCGTTAAAGAAGTAAGTGGCTTAGCCAGCTTAGAATAATTTGGGATGAAGCGCCGGTAAAATCCTACTAGTCCTAGGAACTGACGTATTTCCTTCGCAGTTCTTGGACGGGGGTACTTCTTTATTGCTTCAACCTTGGAATCGTCAGGTTCGATCCCCGCTGGTGTGACAACATATCCTAAATATCTCACCTTTTGTAACAGAAATCTACACTTATCGGGCCTAATAGTCAGTTTGGCTTCCCTTAGCCTTTCTAATACCTGTTCTAAACGCTGAAGGTGCTCACTCTTGGTTTGTGAAAATATTATTACGTCATCTAAATAACAGAAACAAATTTTTCCTATCAAGCCAGTCAAAGTATTAGTCATGAGCCTGCAAAATGTACTAGGCGCGTTGACGAGCCCAAACGCTAATCTTCGAAACTGATAATGATGGTCTGGTGTTGAGAAGGCTGTTTTTTCCCTATCCTTAAGGGCAACGGGTACATTCCAATATCCACTAGCTATATCAATAATACTAAAATATTGGGACCCACCTAACATATCGAAGGTTTCATGAATATTAGGCAAGGGAAAAAACGTCTCTTTTGGTTACGGAATTCAAGGCCCTATAGTCAACACAAGGCCTATACTTAATAGCACCGTCGGTTTTTCTTTGCGCCACCAAAATTAAAGGAGCCGACCACGGGGAATTTGAAGGTTCAATCACGTCCTCAGATAACATTATATTGATTTGTTCCTGTAGTACGGGTCTTTGACTGTGAGGAACGCGATAAGGGGGTCTGTAAATAGGGCGCGCATCACCCGTGTCAATATAGTGCTCCACCTTATCAGTGCAACCTAATCTTCGACCCTTGGTTAAGAAAACATCATGATATGAATCTATGAGTCGTACTAACTGAGCGCGTTCCTCTGGGCCTAGGTGATCAAGGGATAATAAACTTGCTAGTTCTGATCTCTCACAAGCATTTTCTACAAAATCGAAATAAGTCATCTCCTTTTACATCTTAGGGCTAGTTATCATGTCCTCCTCTACTCCTCTAGGTGATTCCTTTGTGCTTGGTTCCTCGAACCAGCGTTAACCTGCCTTACCAATCCACTCTGGGTCTCCTTAATAAGGGGGTAGTCTAGTGCTAGCCCAACCAATTTATCTTCATCTTCAGCGGGAGGGGCGACTCTCGGAACTTATATACAGACTCTATTTTTCCCAGGGCAATCCCTCGGGACAACTTAATTTGTTCATTGCTCCTATTAACAATCTGCACGGGAACACACTTATCTCGAGTTAAATCAAATACAGCACTGCTAATCTCAACATCTGGGAATGGTAGGTCGACCGGGTTCTAGCAGGCCTTGGCCAGTACTGAGCTCCGCGTCACCTAGTCCTACAAAACCAAAACTAATCGTTTGGGGCTGAATAGTCATAGCCTTCCTGGTGCAAAGGAGAATATCGTTTAATTGGGCTGGTGTATCCCGGGTGCGTCCACCCTTGTCTCGAGCAGCTTTAATCTGGGGCGCAGGAGAAGGACAAAATTCGTCTGCAGTACGAACTTGTTATCTCTTTGTCTCAGTTTTCCAGTCGACTCATTGCGTCTCATTTGTTGGGCGGAAAGGGGGTGATCAGTCCCATTTACACCCAACAGGGGCTCATGTGCCAACGGATTTCTCTGAGAGGGGCCGCCATTTTGAGCTCGGGAGCTGGCATCTCCCAATCTATACTTTTCTCCTATTACTATTCCCAACGCCGGTCCTCTAGACCTCTCTGCATAGGGGACCTCAATATCTCCTACTCTAATAAGTTTCTGACTCACACACACATCAACACCATATTTGACCATAAAATCGCTCCCTATTAGCACCTCTGTGTCAAAAGCAGCATTATCACCACACACGGCACAATAAAAGGGGTAGTGATAGTTCAAAATATTGAAAGTTATCCATGCCATTCCCTCAATCATCAGCTCATCTCCAGTAACTGTAAATAATCTAAAGTTATTTGGAGCTGGTTCTAATCTAGTTTTTACCCCATGTACAAAACTCCTCTTAACAAGCGTCACGGTTGAGCCTGAATCAATAAACATCCTACAAGGCTTGTTCCCAACAGAACATTTTATGTTTATGCTAGGACCCAACTGCAAACTATGGACTAACGGCTTTCTTGCGAGGAACTTGCCTCCCTTGCCTGGGGAACGAAAGGGGGGCGGGGCGCGTTTAAAGGCAGGTGCCTAAATTGTCCTGCGCGACATTCCGTGCTTCTGTGACCTACTCGGTTACAGTTGTAGCAGACTGGGACCTTGCACTGTGTTTGTACGTGACCGGTCTTGTTGCATCTAAAACACGTTCTCAGGGGTGGGTGGTTCCTACGGTTTCGCACTGGTTGCCTACATTCACGTGCAAATGGCCTGTTTTGTTACAAGTATAACACTTATTCGTTCATCCTTATCTTATCTCGTTTAAACTGGAGCGAGGCAGGCTGCTGGGGTTCGTGGCCCAAAGCCATGGTTTGGGAGGTCTTCCCAACCATGAGCTCATTTCTTTCTTCCGCCTCTGCCATTAATAGCTTCCTCAAAATTGGTGGGGGCCTTAGATAACACAAATCTTTGTAGTGAAGTTCTCATCCCCTTTAGGAACTGAGCAAGTAAACTCTCCTCTAGTACCTTAGTCCTGACTCTATTTTCCTCGGGGTTCTCGGGGTCCAGTTCAACGGTACCTCTGCCCACAAGTCTCAGTCGGGTTGCGTAATCTCTAATGGTCTCGCCGTGCTTCTGGGTACAATTGGACAGTCGGTAAACAGCATGAATCTTTGGCTCGATCCGCCTAAAAGCATCCCTGAGAGCGGTTCGGAACTCTTCCCATTCTTGGATGGCTTTTATTCTTTCGTTGGTATGCACATAGTTTAAAGCTTCTCCCTTTAATCTAAATTTGGCGACCCTTATTTTATCTTCATTCGACCATTTACCTAGCTGACCCACCTGTTCGATCGACTCAAGGTAAGTACTGATATTCTGCCCTACCTCATCACCAAAAGGTTCAATGTAAATCATCCACTGAGCAAATTCGGGGCTAGGTGCTAAAATGGAGGGAACCACTACCGGGTCGGCCATGACCAGTTCGGGGGACGTGGCCTATTGACTCGTGGCATTTAGCTTCTTATCAGCTCCCCCTTAATCCATAAATTGTTACTTTAATAGGCCTGAGGGTAGCTTATGACGGGGCCCCGAGTATGGAATGATTGCTTAGTCTCGTCCTGTTTGGAAGTCAGTCATGTCTTATTCCCCGTTTCCCGTTAATTAAACTATCAATTTCAAGTTGCGGGTCCTCATTGTGAATTCCTGGCCACCACAAGTTCCTGTTCCTCGATGTATTGTTGACCCACCATCCCTGTATTGGCACTCCAAACTTTATGTCTCCAAGTCCACAATATCCATCCCACCTGCCGAGTCCAAATCCCACAAAATTCCATCACGTCCCACAGGATCCCATCAGCTGCCACCATTTGTCATACGACCCTTGCGTATGCGTCCAACTAGTACGGAAGACGGTAGCGTGGTTAATCCACGAGGCATGTCATGGGTTCCACACTAGTTGGATCCGATCCTGATGGGAGTTGGGACAAGGCGGGCGTCAAAAGATGTCAGTGGAACAATGTGTATTACAGTATATTCAAGACAAAAAAAGAATTACATAATAATGGTAACAATGTATTAAAGTTAGTGGTGTGGTACTTACATATGATAACTTGGTGAGGTTGCAGGGTGACAGGACGGAAAGACCACGCTCGAACAATGAGTACCCCTCTAAAAGGCGACGACCACCCGTCGTTCCTAGATCGGGTCTTTTATATATCTCTACCTCAATTGAACTTTTGATATTCCACGCCCCAAAGAACATTGAGATAACGAACTCTGTCAGGGCGGAACCAACAACAGAGGCCTAAAAAAATATATATTTGGCCTGAATAAATATCAATGTTTTATTTTCACATGACTATTTGATCCTGTGCAAACCGCGTGATGTCGGGGGAGTCATAGTCCAGCCAGAAAAAATGATAATGACTAAACATGGGACGGTATTCTAAGGAGGTCCTTGGGCTCGTGTCACATTTATAATCTTCAAGGATAGGCCTATCTATATAATTATTAATAGAGCAGCTTGTACCAAACACAGGAACACTTTAGTTAAATAATTGTTTGTACACTTAAATAAATATTATTTTTTAGATGTTATTTTGAAAACACAATGTAATGGAAATAAAAATTATTTAATATTTTATAATGGTTCTCAGTAACTATCGCTAGGAGAGTTGAATAAAATAAGCTTAGGCAGCCTAAATTGCAATATTGCAACATGATGAAACTGTCAATCTTGCAAAATCAAAAATTATCTTAGAAATAATAAGTATAATACAATGCTGTGATTTTTGTAGTTAAATTTTCATAGCATTATATATTATTTGATGTCGAAAAAAAAAATGTGTGTCTAGTGTGTGGATTTTAGTTTAAAAAAATTGTTTGTGTCCTTTTATGACTTGTCATTAAATTGTGTGAGTGGTACTTACAAACTAACCCTATAACCTTTAAAATTTTAAGATTTATAGTAAATTCTCAACTAAACATATTTGAAGATTTAAAATGTAAAGTATGATCAAAAAAAGAGACAAATTTATAGGATTGGCAAAAAGAAACAAGACCTAAATATCCAACACAATTTTTGTAATATTTTATTTTATTTATATGTCGTCTAAGCCCTAAATATACTTCTTAATGTAGTGAAACACATTAAATATATTTCACTCTTTATCAAACAAAAAATAACACTGAGGATTTATTTAACAAATTTGCTTGCTACCTGTATGTTTGATAGATACAAAAATACAATGTATTGACCCTCATTATGAAGTATATTTTGTAATAGCTGGTTGACGAAAGGAAAGGAGATTTTTCCAAATTTTGTAGAATTTTCATGCCTACTTATCTTTATGCAAGTAGATGACTTATAGTTAAACCCCAAAATTTTTCCAAGTTTCAAAAAATAAATTTATCTATTGAGCATTATTATAATTTTTCATATAAAGCCAAATTATATGCATGAGAATTTAATGATGACATTTTATAGAACATCTTTAGATTAGTTTTTATAACTGTTGAGGGTTTTTCACAAAAAATAATATAGTTATAATTGTTGTAATAGAATGCTTGTCAAATTCAGTAAAACATTAGTTATTTAGTTTTAAAAATATCGATGGCCTGTCATTAACAAATACCTAAACTTATATTTAACACAAATAATTTATTGTCATACATAGTCTTCGAGTAATTGGTGTGATGCCAGTCAACACTGACCCTGTAATATTTTCTTTCTTAAATATTTTTTCATATTTAAAAAATATAATATTGTGATTAAAAAGTATTATTAGTGTTTTTATTTGAAAAAATAAATTCATTTGTAACTGTGTAATTTTCATGGTAATATATTTTTTTGGATAAATGTATTTTTGTTAAATAAACCCTGTGAAAAATTTGTCTCCAATCTTAAATAATAAAACAAAATATTATTTACATGCGCACTGCAGAAGTGCTAATCTTATAGGTGGTATATCTATGTATGATTGAATTGTTTGTATATAGGGAAAATAGATCATGTATATTTATATATAAAAAAAAACATTTTATATCTATATTATAAGTGGCTTGCTAATTTTTTCTCTAGTTTTAATAATTTATTGTGAATGTAGAAAAACAGACACAATATTATGTGAGACATTCCCATTGCACTGTTCTCCATGCTTATTTATATTGTTCATATTTTGTACACTTTTAAAATAAATTGAACAATTATTGTTTCATTTTTTTTTTATAAATAATTTACCTTCCCTCCACCCAAAGCATTTGTATTTATCAAAGGGTTAGATCAATTTAATTACTGTGATGAAAACATATTAAAACATATTAAACATATTAAAGTATCCACAAACAACAAAATTGTTTATTATTTACCACTTGATGTGTAATTTAAACAAAACAGCTATGTGAGGCCTATCAAGCCGGTAGTGGAAAATATATGGCTTGAATAAAAAACTGGCCCAAGCCACAGGCGGGAAACAATAATTGATGTAAAGTAAAAATGTGTAATTAAAAAATATGATAGAATTGTACAAAAATGAAGCACAGATAAGAGTAAAAACACTACCTCCTTTTATACACATAGTGTTTAGTATTGTTTACTTTTATTTGTGATTCATTTTTCTACAGTACCATCTTATTTAATTACAATACATTTTGCTTAATGGACTATATTTCATACATATTATTCACCTCAGGTAATTAAATAATATACACCAAAATATGGTATAACTCTCTATAATATGTTACTATTTATCAGTTTTTTTTGTATCTTTGAACAGTGACTAAACAAATCCTTATTTAAGTAGAGTCCTACGCTAGATTAATACTAATTTAAATAAGAATCATACCACTTATAGGCTGGAAACAGTTCATGATAATGATAAACATTGTTTTGGTAACTGGTTTTGAAAACCTATTGATAAAACTTGCAATTACCGGTAATAGTGATGTGCTGGGCAAGCACGAAGGGAGGAAACTACTAATGAAGTCAAGTTGTTGAGAGACAGGTGTAAGGAAGAAAAGCAAAGCATGGACACAAAATTAAATCGCTCATTTTTGTTTTACTATGCTGTGTAGTAATGTTGCTCAGTTTAATTGAATGAAATTTACTTCTTCAAATATTAGTTTGGTTTTTATTATGTTAGTCTCATAAAATAATAATAATCAATAAACCTTATTTTATTTATTTTGCCCTCCCTACCAGTTTACGCATTTTCCAACAATTTTGACAATCTGTCCCACTGAATCGGATAGTCTGCACTCTCAATCTATCCTAATCAAAGTTTTTAAACCATTTAAGAGCAACTACACGATGGCTTACATGGAACGATTGAAAGATAATGTGATAAAACCAACCTTACTGTTAATTGGAAATTCCTTATCTATTTTTTTAACACTGCATCTTACCACCAGTTCGGGTTATATGCTTGTGTACTAATTACTCAAATGGTTTTAGGAATTGTAAAGGCTATATTTAAAGGAAGTGTACCCACATTTGTGTGGCGGGAGAGTTGAAAACCATTTTTGAAAACCCACTCTTAGTATATACGACCGAGATCCAAAACTTGATCTCATCAACACTCTAGTCTATTGCGAGAGTAGCTTGTTAGACCATGCGGCCACTGAAGCAGGTCCTTATCTATAGGGCCAAAGTCAAAAACATGATCGATGATACCATCTCTGTTGGTTTTATATTCTGAAAAATGAAATGAAATTGGTTTTACAAAGGAACTTTGTAGCCATCCATTTGATAAAATAATATACTTCTACGGCGTTTGTTCATGACAATACACATCACATCATGCATATTGTCTATATCGCCCCCCAATATATCGGCCCTTCCGATGTCTTCGCTGCCGGAACTGGAGGATGCTAGCTACAGGATCAACTCTTCTTGCATCCACTAGAGTGCATTCTGGGTTGCTGAGCAAAGCTGACAACATTACCACCACCCAAACACAGCTCAATAGCAACTTGTTTAGGCATACCATCCTGTTGACAGGTAAATTGTGTAGTATTGATAATGAATAGTTGAATATATATTTTTTATACTTTGATATTTAATTTATCTTTAAATTGCTTATCTGCGCCTGCGAATTTGGATTTTAAAACTATTTTACCCTATGTGTTTGTATTTTATTAATGTTCATTAAAAACCATTACCAGTAAACTGTCTGTTTAAAAGTGAACTTGTTGTCCTACTTGGCAAATTAAACTTCAAACAACCAAAGTATATTTATTGAAAATATAAGTATAAATTAACATATTTAAAATATAAAATATCTAAAATATGAAAGAATCTAGAACCTTGTTCAGGGTACTAATCCCTAAATCAATTAGCTTAATTAGTACATAAGAATATAATCCAAATGGGTAGTAAAGCGCGGTGCTATAAAACTATATTAAAAAACCCAATGAACCTTGCAAAATTATTCAGTCCCTATATTGAAAAATAATAATTTGGCTATTTACTCAAATTAGCTTTAGTTTGTTCATTTTTGGACACAAACTAACAACCATTGAGCTTTTGGTAAGGTTGACAACAAAGGATAACAGGCAAACCTGAATACAACCAAAGTCCAGCAGCTGGTACGATACGAGCCAGAAGGTGACGCACACTTGGCCAGCTCGTATTGGTATGCATCACATTGCAATGGATATAATTATCTCGCGGAAATCCATTGATGTGTGCCCTTTTCAGACTTAATTTTTGAGACCTCTTAAAAATTATAAATTTGTAATATTTGATTTAAACTTTAACCAATGGATTCTTATTAAAATTCTTAACAATTTAAGTACTCTTGAAACTTTTATACCTACTTTACTTTTGATGAAAATGGAGAAAAACTAAAATTGAGAATATTTTCAAAGCATGTGCGATACAAAAAAGTGTGTACCAATCATTGGACTAACTAATCCCAGCACAGTGCGACCAATACTAAGATCTTTAGTCCTAATGCCAGGAATATGAATACTAAGTACTATTTGATAGTAAAGCACCGAGATTCAATCCTCGATCACAGCATGAATTAATCTGATTACCAAACCCTTCCTTCATCTCTGACAGGACATGTATTAATCACAACTTGTGACTGTGTGAAATGCTAGACCTCCACTGTGGTTCAGATTCCACGTTAAACTGTTGGTCCTCCATTTCATCTCACAATCACCCTACCATTACACATCAGCGTAAGTGTGTATAACCCGAACGTGTAGTAAGACGCGGTGTTAATAATAATAATGTATAGTAGCCTATTATTTACTTATAAAAGTTAAATTCAGTTCACTTACTTGTGCCGATTCCTTGAAATCAGTAAAGGTTCTTAGAGTGTGATCAACTTTACGCTTCTTATAGAAGCAAGAAAGCTATGTGATATTTATAAACTAATTTTGAGATAAGATTTCAAATTAAAACTATTGCTTCATTCGCTTTTATACGATTGTGACTTATATCTAAGGTCAAGTGATAGTCACGGGATATCCCCAATTAAAAGTATTTGTAGTTCAAAAGTACATTGCAGTTACACAACTATAAATTTTTTCTATTAATAAAACATTTTTTGAGTCATGTTTTGTTTTAAATGGAAGAAGTTACAAGAAAAAGAGAACAAACAAATATGGTTTTTTCCTTTGAAAAGAAGAGTGGCAGTGGCCGTAATGTAAAGAGTGAACTAACTTTATTCTTCTTTTCAATGTACCCCTTTTTCCCGCAACTTCTTAAACCAAAACATTAAAAAAGGATTAATGCAAAGAACAAAAAAAGGTATAAGTTAATCTGTAGCATACTAAAAATGCCAGTGAGTCGAACCAAAATTTATATCAGTTCTGGTTCCGGTTCCTGTTCTCCAAACAAACATTTTAAAGGTTACAGTTCTGGTTCAGGTTAGAGCACAATAAATGTTCTGGTTCTTTTCAGTTCCTGAGTGTTCCGGTTCTTTAATTTAATTTTTTTTTTTTAGCACAGCGTCTTTCTACCCGTTTGGGCAATGTTAATGTACTAATTTATATCATGGTTTTTAATGAATGAATGTTATATTTTTATATTTAGAGGAAGTGTATTCGTATTTGCATGGAAGGAGAGCAGTAAAACACATAAAATAACATCCTGGATCAAATGTTTTGCTAGATTAAAAAAAATATATTATAATGTACCTTAATAACAATAGCGCATCCTTATAATCTGCATCTTGATCGGTCACCGTCAAACTCATAGTCAAAAAATTTACTAGTTGTTGTTGTTATTATTATTATTATTATTATTATTATTATTAGCACCGTGTCTTACTACCCATTCGGGTTATACGCACTTACGCTAATGTGTAATGGTAGGGTGATTGTGAGATGAAATGAAGGACCTACAGTTTAACGTGGAATCCGAACCACGGTAGAGGCCTGGCATTCCACACATTCACAATATGTATTTCCTAGTTGAGTTTTCTCTAACACACCCCATCAATAATATTATTTAAACCACCTTACTAACAACAAAAATAATCACCTCCGCACTGTACACTAGGAACACATTCACTGAGCTACTTCTTAATTCAAACTTGAGTGAAAGAATTTAAATTTAGCATTTTGCCACCCTCATCTCCCTTTTCTCTCTAATATAAGTTATTCAACCAACCATCAGATTATCAGTTTTCACATCTAGGAAGTACTAAGTAAAATAGGCTTAGAGTGCTTGTGGTATTATCTACTGTCCATTAAAGCTAAATACATCTTCTTAAACCTCTAGCTTAGATATTAAAGTGAGAAAACAGTAAACAATGTGATAGTCATGACATTCCTCTGGAATCTATACTCATTAGTGTGTATTGCTAAGGGCTCATTAACTTGTTAACATTTCATAAACTAGGCGAAAGAAAATAAATGTGTGAATCGTATCAAAATTATATACATTTCTGTAAAACTAGGAACCTTAAAGCACCTTTCAGAACTAGCATCTACAATAATTATTTTATGGTTCAAATTCCGGTTCCAGTTCTTCGAAATATACATATATACATTTCTGTAAAACTAGGAACCTTAAATAACCTTTCAGAACTAGCATTTACAATTATTTAATGGTTCCAATTCTGGTTCCAGTTCTTCTTAAAAAAAAATACTGTTAATTTCGATTATCGGTTTCGTTTCGACTCCCTGAAAAATGCAAATAGCTAAATGCTTGTTTGAATTATTATTTTTGGGTAAGCTGATCAAGATTCATTTCCCTCAATTGCAAATCTTTTTGTGGGTTTGGGGTACAATGTTTATACACTGAAGGAGTTAAAACAGGAACTGCAATAACTAGACACCCAGATTTGTGAGGATACAATGTTGATGCAGTGAAGGAGGTGACACTAGCTGTCTTTTACACCCTGGTTTGGGGTCTTTAATCACATGGCACCTGTTACTTAAAATGTGGGTTTGTAATTCTGACAGTTCTCTGGCTTGTAGTATCATGCGAGGAAGTACGTATGAGGACAGGAAATGGACATATCAAATATACTGCATGGTTAAGAGACCACTAAGGGAGACAATTAATTTGTTTTGTGATTATTTGGAATAGAGCACTAGGCTAAATCATGGTTTGGATTAGGAGGGGTAGCCAGCACACTTTTCTTGGTGATACTGGAGTAGAAAGTGTTTAGATAGAGGAGAGCTAGATACAACCTTGTGTTTGGCTGGATGTGGCTTCTAGTTTGGAGAACTCTGATCAAGTCTAACACGAGAGTGACACCTTATACTTTGTGGCCAAAGAAACAGGTTTGCGCTATGTTAAATTCATCAAAACCTTTCTTGCAAAATTTCAGCATCTCTATCAATAACATGTATGGAAGATAGAAAAGGAAATCAGTGTTTAAAAACTCTTATTGCAGCAGGTCTGGAGTGAACCCAGGCCTCTATTTGGTGAGTGTCGGATAAACAAATCTGTGGAGACAACTATACTGGTAAAAATATCATTGAAAAAAAAGAGTAGGATAATCTTTAAGCATTATTAATCTGTGATAGTTTACTATTTCAATTGGCATTTCACTAAAGTTTTGATATAAATGATTTTTATCCAACAATGTATGATAATAACAAACTACAAACAAATATTGCCGTATACAGTGAGATCAACCCTAACCAACACCTCTAAATAGTGAATATTGCCATATACAGTGAGATCAACCCTAACCAACACCTCTAAATAGTGAATATTGCCATATACAGTGAGATCAACCCTAACCAACACCTCTAAATAGTGAATATTGCCATATACAGTGAGATCAACCATAACCAACACCTCTAAATAGTGAATATTGCCATATACAGTGAGATCAACCCTAACCAACACCTCTAAATAGTGAATATTGCCATATACAGTGAGATCAACCCTAACCAACACCTCTAAATAGTGAATATTGCCATATACAGTGAGATCAACCCTAACCAAAACCTCTAAATAGTGAATATTGCCATATACAGTGAGATCAACCCTAACCAACACCTCTAAATAGTGAATATTGCCATATACAGTGAGATCAACCCTAACCAACACCTCTAAATAGTGAATATTGCCATATACAGTGAGATCAACCCTAACCAACACATCTAAATAGTGAATATTGCCATATACAGTGAGATCAACCCTAACCAACACCTCTAAATAGTGAATATTGCCATATACAGTGAGATCAACCCTAACCAACACCTCTAAATAGTGAATATTGCCATATACAGTGAGATCAACCCTAACCAAAACCTCTAAATAGTGAATATTGCCATATACAGTGAGATCAACCCTAACCAACACCTCTAAATAGTGAATATTGCCATATACAGTGAGATCAACCCTAACCAACACCTCTAAATAGTGAATATTGCCATATACAGTGAGATCAACCCTAACCAACACCTCTAAATAGTGAATATTGCCATATACAGTGAGGTCACCTAACCAACACCTCTAAATAGTGAATATTGCCATATACAGTGAGATCAACCCTAACCAACACCTCTAAATAGTGAATATTGCCATATACAGTGAGATCAACCCTAACCAACACCTCTAAATAGTGAATATTGCCATATACAGTGAGATCAACCCTAACCAACACCTCTAAATAGTGAATATTGCCATATACAGTGAGATCAACCCTAACCAACACCTCTAAATAGTGAATATTGCCATATACAGTGATATCAACCCTAACCAACACCTCTAAATAGTGAATATTGCCATATACAGTGAGATCAACCCTAACCAAAACCTCTAAATAGTGAATATTGCCATATACAGTGAGATCAACCCTAACCAAAACCTCTAAATAGTGAATATTGCCATATACAATGAGATCAACCCTAACCAACACCTCTAAATAGTGAATATTGCCATATACAGTGAGATCAACCGTAACCAACACTAAATAGTGAATATTGCTATATACAGTGAGATCAACCCTAACCAACACCTCTAAATAGTGAATATTGCCATATACAGTGAGATCAACCCTAACCAACACCTCTAAATAGTGAATATTGCCATATACAGTGAGATCAACCCTAACCAACACCTCTAAATAGTAAATATTGCCATATACAGTGAGATCAACCCTAACAAACACCTCTAAATAGTGAATATTGCCATATACAGTGAGATCAACCCTAACCAACACTTATAAATAGCGAATATTGCCATATACAGTGAGATCAACCCTAACCAACACCTCTAAATAGTGAATATTGCCATATACAGTGAGATCAACCCTAACCAACAACTCTAAATAGTGAATATTGCCATATACAGTGAGATCAACCCTAACCAACACCTCTAAATAGTGAATATTGCCATATACAGTGAGATCAACCCTAACCAACACCTCTAAATAGTGAATATTGCCATATACAGTGAGATCAACCCTAACCAACACCTCTAAATAGTGAATATTGTCATATACAGTGAGATCAACTCTAACCAACACCTCTAAATAGTGAATATTGCCATATACAGTGAGATCAACCCTAACCAACACCTCTAAATAGTGAATATTGCCATATACAGTGAGGTCACCTAACCAACACCTCTAAATAGTGAATATTGCCATATACAGTGAGATCAACCCTAACCAACACCTCTAAATAGTGAATATTGCCATATACAGTGAGATCAACCCTAACCAAAACCTCTAAATAGTGAATATTGCCATATACAGTGAGATCAACCCTAACCAACACCTCTAAATAGTGAATATTGCCATATACAGTGAGATCAACCCTAACCAAAACCTCTAAATAGTGAATATTGCCATATACAGTGAGATCAACCCTAACCAACACCTCTAAATAGTGAATATTGCCATATACAGTGAGATCAACCCTAACCAACACCTCTAAATAGTGAATATTGTCATATACAGTGAGATCAACTCTAACCAACACCTCTAAATAGTGAATATTGCCATATACAGTGAGATCAACCCTAACCAACACCTCTAAATAGTGAATATTGCCATATACAGTGATATCAACCCTAACCAACACCTCTAAATAGTGAATATTGCCATATACAGTGAGATCAACCCTAACCAAAACCTCTAAATAGTGAATATTGCCATATACAGTGAGATCAACCCTAACCAAAACCTCTAAATAGTGAATATTGCCATATACAATGAGATCAACCCTAACCAACACCTCTAAATAGTGAATATTGCCATATACAGTGAGATCAACCGTAACCAACACTAAATAGTGAATATTGCTATATACAGTGAGATCAACCCTAACCAACACCTCTAAATAGTGAATATTGCCATATACAGTGAGATCAACCCTAACCAACACCTCTAAATAGTGAATATTGCCATATACAGTGAGATCAACCCTAACCAACACCTCTAAATAGCGAATATCGCCATATACAGTGAGATCAACCCTAACCAACACCTCTAAATAGCGAATATTGCCATATACAGTGATCTACCTTAACCAACACCTCTAAATAGCGAATATTGCCATATACATTGAGATCAACCCTAACCAACACTTCTAAATAGTGAATATTGCCATATACAGTGAGATCAACCCTAACCAACACCTCTAAATAGTGAATATTGCCATATACAGTGAGATCAACCCTAACCAACACCTCTAAATAGTGAATATTGTCATATACAGTGAGATCAACCATAACCAACACCTCTAAATAGTTAATATTGCCATATACAGTGTGATCAACCCTAACAAACACCTCTAAATAGTGAATATTGCCATATACAGTGAGATCAACCCTAACCAACACTTCTAAATAGCGAATATTGCCATATAGTGAAATCAACCCTAGCCAACACCTCAAAATAGTGAATATTGCCATATACAGTGAGATCAACCCTAACCAACACATCTAAATAGTGAATATTGCCATATACAGTGAGATCAACCCTAACCAACACCTCTAAATAGTGAATATTGCCATATACAGTGAGATTAACCCTAACCAACACCTCTACATAGTGAATATTGCCATATACAGTGAGATCAACCATAACCAACACCTCTAAATAGCGAATTCTTCTTTATAACAGAGAGTTTAAATTTCCCCATCAAAATAAAATGGGCTCTTACGGCGAAACAACCTTCTGATAACAGATTTTCTCAATAACACTAACCAACATTGTTATAGGCACATATTTATGCATAAAAATCTCTAAACAACAGGCTAAAATTGAAAGCACCAGTCCAGTTACAGTATTTTACTGTAAGAATGTCAGGAGTTACATTATCCAGTTAGTTTCTCAAATAGCCTGTGTAGTATTAACTATGCTACTTGAAATCTATAGCTTCCACCACTTCCGAGCTATCAGCATGGTGTATGTTCCAGCAGTTTGCGGTGCACACACATATAGTACAGAAGGTCTACTGTTCACATTTAATTTGCGTAATGTTCTGTATATTATGCAATCCATACAGTAAGCTATGCACAATATTTATTCACTTGTCATAATCATGTTGTATACAATACTGCACAATGCCGGATTAGATTGTTATAGTTAGAGAAAATAATATACAGTATATTTAGAGTATATATGTTTATAAAAATTAAACCATGGATCGGCAACCTTTTTGGCCCCAATCGAAGGTCCCGTGATCACCATTTGTTTCTCCATTCTACTTTTAGTTCTGGTTTTTTACTACATATTGTATTTATTCCTTAAATTCAATATTTCCTCCAATAATTATATCCCTGCCTTCTGAAAATTACTGCAAGATTGACCTGTTGCACACCCCTGGATTAAACTGTTCTAGAATTAAGATTAAAAAAAATTCCAAATAACAGACTTTATTTATACTGGAAGGTGTCCGCTGCTAAGAGTTTTTACTGTACTTGATTCACTGGTGAATAATCTTTTAGAGAGAACCTATAAAAATAAGTAGTTTAGCCAGGTATGTGATGGAAACTTTTATATTTCACTTTAAGCACAGAACAAATCTTGGAAAACAAATATCATAGCAATATAAAACATTCCATTTCAATAAATTAATTTTTAGTATTTAATTAGTATACATATAATATGAATTTAAACAATGAAAGGAGGATAGGTCAAGCACTTACATACACACTTACCATAAAAGTGTAGGTCTCAAAGTTCACAAATAAAACACAACAAAACACATAAGTATGTAATTTTCATGGTACATCAGTCCCCTTCTTCAGCAGAAGAGAGTAAAACACAGACTGTTTTGTTGTGTTTGAATTGTGAACTTTGAGGCCCACAATTTTCTGGTCAGCGTGTAAGTCTTGCCCTTCTATCCTCCTTTCAATGTTCAATATAATATAGCCGTTTGGCGCCATTTTTCCTTTGTATATAATATATAATATGCTTTGAAAAATTAAAAACATCTTAAATATAATTAATAAAAATACTTATGACAATAATAATAATAGATATTATCGTTTCTTCCTATTGAGAATGTTGAGATATTTTCCTCGCGTCATCTCTTTAGCTTCTTCAAGACCGAGCTGATATGCTACATCGTGAAGTTTCTTCACTTCTGCAATCAACTCTGCTGCAGTCAGACTACCAAACTCTAAAAATAAAACATTAATTCAAAATTAGTAATCTTACAATAACCTACACAAATGTAAGCTATTGAACATATCTTGATTTATAGTTTTTTTAAGCCAATGTAAAACATGCACTGAATGCCAATAAGATGGACACAAGGAATAGCTTAGTGTGGAATAGGAACTAATAAGGAACTTAACTTAAATTGGAATAGTGTAGTGAATTTCAGTATAAACAATGGATAAAGAAATATTTGTTGTTGTTAAAAATGGTAACAAATTACCGGTAACTCAAATGTATTTGATATGGTGCTATGATTAGAAAATTATATGGCTAAATTAATTTAAACTATTCCTGTATGCATACTAGGTATACAGCTCTTTAAAGAACCAAATTATAAAAACCAGACTCAAATGTTTTATTAAAAAATTAAAAACTTATATGTAATTGACCAAGCGAAGAGAAATTCTATTTTAACTTGCCCATTTGGCATTTTATCTGTCTGTCTTTATCTTTGTTCTACGAGCAGTGTCAGATGTGTGGGAAATTTTTTGAACCTAGGTCAAACAATGTATGTACATGATTTTTAGGTCTGGTTATTTGTTTCAAGATGGCAGCCACTAAAAAATTTGTCTCGTCAGTTTGTTCCGCAATAACTGCCCAATGTATGGACCAATTTTAACGAAAGTTGGCAAAGATATCCTTTGAACCAAGGCCAAGCAATATATTTATATAGTTTTCCAATCCGGTTAGCCATTTAAGTATGGCGACCCTCAAAAGGTTTTTAGTCTAATAACTAATCTCAATTTTTTTTATATATATATATATATATATATTGTGAGAATGATGTCTTATGTGAGCCATGGTTAGTTATTATCTATGAATCTAATGTGTTATTGAATGGTATTAATTCTTTCTCTGTTTTAGCTTGAAAACAAAGGAAACATATCTACTTCAAGGGAGAATCCTAGACATTATTTTAGCTTTAAATCCAAAGAGAAATCTTAAAACTGTAGTAACGTTAATAGCACGGAAAAAACGAGTTCACAGAAATATTTAATTTAGTTTTATTTTGTTGTATGCAATGGAATTCAAAACTGCTTTATTTAACAATGTTTTAATAGATATTTTAATGTGTTAATATTACAAGATGTTTTGTGAAATTTCAGTGCAACTATTTATACTGTTTAACCTTCACCACATTACACCTTTTTAAAACAAAAAAATCACAGTCTTACTTTCGGCTCAGATTATAGGCATAAGAAAGCGTTTTAGAAGTAACATACCCGTATTTGCACGGAGAGAGACATTTAGGAAAAATCACCCTCAGTAGACCTCGTCATCAGCATTAACCCAATTGAATGCTCTGAATAAATATAATTTATTATATGTATGGAGCAACATAAAAATGTCATAACAGAAATGCAATTAAAAAATCTTATGTCTCATTGTTAGTACCTAAACCCCCCCTTCAAGTGTACTCCAAAAAGTTCATACTGGTCTCTATATGAAGACTTAATTTTTTACCAAAGCCAACCTGGCATAGACTTGAAACCAAATTATAAAAGAAAATTAAATCACCTAATATATAAAAGTGAAACAGTATTTGGTCACCAAAAGAATTATTACTAATGGAAAAGTTTTATGTTTATTGGAATACTACTATGGTACTCTTAATTAATTGCAGAAAAACTCAGGGATTAACTACCAACTCCAAGTCAAAAGTGACTGGGTTATTGAGAGCAATATAGTATAGCCCAATATTCATAGGGTAAGCATTTGAAAATACATTTATTATTTTTTGCAGTCTACATTTAATTTTTTTTTAAATTCAGCACCACGCCTTGCTACTGGTTCGGGCTATACGGTTAAGTACTAATTAGGCTAATGAGTTAGGAATAGGGAAGGTTGAATTTATAGAAAGTGAACCCACATTTGCATGAAGGAAGAGTAGAAAAACATTTAGGAAAAACCACCCCCAGTTCACCCGACCAAGATTCGAACCTTGATTTCCCCTTCCTCGGCAGTCTAGCTCCACATGTAACTGGAGTGTTAGCTACTACGCCACTGAGGCTGGTGGTACAAAATTTATATTTTATTGGTACCATTTAGCAATATTGATAATATCTATCAAAAGTACCATCTGCAGATCACATGACTTGATGTATGAATACAGAAAGTAGATCTAATAACATTTCTAGCTGTCAAATAGGGCTCTCCCTATACAAATTGGACTATAGCCTTCAATGATGGACTCTGCCTTAAAACTATGAGCGACGAATGATGCTGATGAATACTGGATAACTAAATGGGAGAGCATTTGCATTAATATTTTTTATTATTTAGCACCACGTCTTACTTCCCGTTTGGGTTATACGTTAGGTATTAATGACGCTAAATGGATTAGGAATCAGGAAGGTTGAATTTAGAGGAAGTGAACCCACATTTGCATGGAGGGAGAGTAGAAAACCATTTAGGAAAAACCACCCTCAGTTCACCCAACCAAGATTTGAAACTCAAACTCCCAGTTCTCGGCAGTCTAGCTCAACTCGACTAGCGCGTTAACTAACTACACTACCGAGGCAGGTATTTGCATTAATAGTTTCAAAAACTGAATTCACAATGATTAGCTGCAGGGACACAAAATTTTCTACCTTTTTTTTAATTGTCATCAATGTGGTGTACATGTGTGACTTTGCAGCCCTATCTCAAAGACAGTCACGTTTAAAAGGTGATTTATTTTGAATATAATTGTTAGATCTTTATATTGGCAACAATCAGCTCGAACAGTAAACATCTTTTTTTTAAACATTTTCTGCATTATCTTTTTTTATTGTGGTTTTTAGTTTAAAGTTAACCCCACGGTTATTAAAATAAGGCAACTTAAGGGTGAACCCTACTCTACCTAACACCCTCTAAGAACTATGTACTATGTATAATTGTACTACTCGAATATTTAAGAGGTCAAAAGGCCAACAGTAAAGAGGAGGTTTTGTAATGACATAAATACATATAGCTGTGCCTGGTTGTAATATTATTAATTTTAAATATAAGAGTACAACTTAAGTTTGTGAGAAATCACAACCACAAAAATATTGTGATTTGAAGAAACAACAGAAAAAACAATTTTGAAAATTTAAAGTAGAATTAAAACTTAGGCTGTATCCAAATTCTCTAATTATGCGCTTTCGCCTTGACATGTACCCTTGCCAGTTTCATTGGTAAGGATGTGGAGAAGTGTAGGTCTGTCCAAATTGTCACTAAGGATGCCAATGAACCCCTCACGTACCCTTTAGTTTGAGGATGGAAGCAAAGCACTGTTGACACGTCCTTGGTGTGGTGTTTGACTGACAATTGTTTCATTATTTCCTTTTCAACTGCTAAGAGTTCCAACTTTAAGCTGTCTACGATTTTAAAATTAGACAGGTTGATAAGAAGTTGGTTGATTCAAAAAGTTGATTAATCAATCTATGCCCATGCCTACCATATTATCATCAAAAGTTGCAAATTGTGTAATGTAATTGATTTGCCCCTGAAAAGTATGTGAAAGCATTGACAATAATATCGTCCTAATTTTATAAACGTATCTTATTTCATTTAAATTATATAGTATATTAAATGGCGCTTAAAGCACTTCTTCTAAAGGCAAAAGCCACTGATCAGTGACGTCACGCACGTGACACCAGCCAAGTCAGGTTGACAATATAAATAAGGTTTTTAATTAATAACTTCCTCTTCTCGAAGGTTCGAATAGAGATTTTAAAATGTAATTTGAGTCAGTTTCCGGCTCTCGGACCTTCTAATAAGACAGAGATGTTTTTGTCTTGTATTTTGTTTTTCTAAACTAAACCTTCTCGAAGCTTCCATGAGCAATGGATATATACCAAGGATGGTGCAATGTAAGGGCAGTTGGTGTCCAAAACTGACAGAACTCACTTGGGCACTTGGCGTCCAGCAACACCTGTCCGCGCTCATACAATAGGCCGCGTATATATTTCAACGACATGATCTATTTTCTCATTAAATAAACAGAGATTCAGAAATAAAAAACATGTCAAAAATAATAAGTGTGTATTAACAATAACTCTTTAATTGGCGCTCGATCACGGGGCTATAAATACCAATTAACTCACAACTTCAAAAAACCAGACCGCTTTAATTAGTGCTCGACCATGGGGCAATTACCAGCTAATTAAACGGTGTAACTTCAATCGCCGCTCAACGTGTAGAACCAGATCATTTCAATTGTTTATTGGTATGCTTTAACTTTTGTAAAAGAAAATAAAAACAGTCGATGCAAACAATAAAATGGTGCTGATTTTAAACTCTGTATTTATTTTCACGAGGCGTTTGATATAGTTGCTATGATCATTGGTCGGTATACCATGATTTTTAGAGGAAGCTCATTTGAGAAAATCCAAACATATTTTTTGTGCCCAACAGTGATAACATTTTTCTTTCATGTTATTTTATAGGTATTGATAATGTATATATCAAAAGTTACAGCTGCAGATCAAATGACTTGACATATGAATATGTTAAAGTAGATCTAGTAACTTTTCTAGCCGTCGAGTAATGTACTTTCTATGAAAATCAGGGTATAGAAGCACTGCGGTCCCAAGGATGTAGCAAGGCTTGTTGTTGTTCAAAATGGCTGATGCAGTCTTTAATAGTAAATGTGTTATGAGTTTGAATTCATCAAATATATAACTCAAAAATCCCTTCAAGTTTCAAGGATCTTTAAATTCATCAAATATATAACTCAAGAATTCCTTCAAATTTCAAGGGTCCTGATGGATGTGGAGTCGGTATGCCAAGCCTTCGACTATCCAACTCAGATTCCTCTATTTTTCTACTGTCCAACTCTGACTCCTTCATAAATGGATAATGTATATTAATTAGTAATAACAAATTAACTACTTCTACTATAGAAGACAGAAGAAAGGAAGAAGATGTGACCTTTGTGCATTGGATTCTTCCCACATCTTTCCTTTTTCCCTAGGTGGGCTTTCTTCATCAAATTTATTCTTATTCTTAGTAGTTTATTTTTCCTTTTTCTTTAGTTTTATCAATTTCCTTTATTATAAAATTATCTAGCCATTGGGCCACCTCATTTTTGAATCAAATTAACTACAGTAAAATTCTTCAACACAGATTACTTCATGGGAAGCTTCTTTGGCATCGTGAATTTATATTTAAATAAATTTGTCAAACCAAATTACAAATGTCAGGCCTACATAATAAAAAAATTATAAAATATTGTTATAATATTATAAGTTTTTATTTTAAATCCACAGTCAGTACATTATTAGAGACACCAACTCCACAACCCTGCCTAGAGCTACTTGACTTTTTCTAATTTATAAAAAAGGGGAAAAAAAACTCTGTTAAGTTACCAGAGAGTGGGGCCTGTACTTTATGTCTATCATTACCATTGCAGTGTTTCTTAAAATTGACTTAGTTGCTATATTTGGCATGGGTTTAGAAGTTTTAAGTAATAAGTTGTCATTGAGCATCAGACACAGTTCTGTATGAACAGAATAGGCAAATCTTAGCTAAAATAATTAAAAACACTTATTCAGTGGTAAGTAAATAAAATAATAATATTTATAATATAATATTTAGCACCGCGTCTTACTACCGGTTCGGGTTATACGCTTTAAGTACTAATTACGCTAATGGATTAGGAATTGGGAAGGCTGAATTAGAGGAAGTGAACCCGCATTTGCGTGGAGGGAGAGTGGAAAACCATTTAGGAAAAAACCACCCCCAGTTCACCCGACCGAGATTCGAACCTCGATCTCCCTGTCCTCAGCAGTCGAGCTCAACACGACAAGCACGTTAGCCAACTACACCACAGAGGCGGGTAAGCAAATAAAAAAGTTTTTAAAAACCCATTAGTCCTAACAGTATTTTTGAGAGAGTCAGGGTCAAATTAAGGAATTCAGGGGCCAGTTGTGAAATGTTGGGTTCCACGATCTTTTTGTAAACTTGTAATAAGCCTACCCAGCTCCTTTTTCCTTTCAGTGCAAGCTGATAAGTCTACAACTACATTAACAGCTTTAACTTTTAGGGACACCTTTAAATTAATTTATTGTTATTTATATTAAACTGCTTGTACAAATGGGGTGGTTCTTATAACTCAGAATTGCCCCTCTTAAACAAGCAAATCTACGCTGTCAATCAAAGAAAAATACATACAGCTTTTTAAGCTTTTGGACAAAATAATAAAATGAGAAAATACTATACAATGTGACACTAATTACTCCTCGATTATCTAAATTATTTTGTGATTGTTACTAAGCGCTCAATGATGCTTTTCTAACCCTCTTAGAAAATAAATATATCCTTGCTCGGTTTGACTCCCTCGTCTTGAGGCATTGTTTGCTTACGCTCGTTGGAGTGAATACATTTCTCTTTGTTGCACAATCGAAGAACTATTTTGTTTATAAAATACTAGATAGCTGTTGCCCGCGGCTTTGCTCGCGTGGAAGTTGATTATATACAAATACGAAAATATACATATGGATTTACAGATTAATTTAAAATATTACGTTATGTTGATGACCATAACTTGGTCTTAGATCAAAAATAATGCAAGTCCGATACAAACTTTCACCCCATTTTTCATCCCTTATTAAATAAAATTTCCAAAATTCCTGAAACACGTATTTATTTGTTTTACGTCAATAACCGAAATACAAAATTTTGTTTATGTAACTTTCAAAATGACGGACTTTCATACATAATATCATCCCCTATTTTGACCCCTTTGGGGTGGAATTTTCTAAAATCCTTTCTTAGTGGGTGCCTACTTAACTAAATGAATATACAGTCCGAATTTCATGCTTGTAGCCTTGATAGTTGGCGCTTGGCGATGATGAATCAGTCAGTCAGTCAGTCAGGACATGTTATTTTATAAGTATAGATATAGCAGTAATTTCTAACGATTTAAATTAAATAAATGTACTAAAACATGTGTGTGGTTTTTAAGGGCCCCTTAAAGCCCAGGGCCATGGCCCCTCATTAATCCAGCCCTGGTTAGAGTGTGTTAGAATGACAGTTTCAAAATTACTAAACACATACGATGTAGAAGATTCATGTCATCGTTGTCCAAGCTTTTAGTCCAAGGTTGAGGTGATCCATTAGAAGTTGGTTGTGTTGACATAAACTCAAGAACACCAGGAACTGTATTAAACAAATCATTGACAAAAATAGATAATTATGATCTGTGAGGATAATTTTAACATTATTATCATTATAATATTCATACAAGGATAATATGGTGACACAAATTTAAATGCAAGTCATGATGTTTGATAATGAAGTGTAAATGATTTTATAATAATGGGAATTGATAAAAATAAAGAAAAAGGAAAAATAAACCAATAAGTGTAAATTTGATGAAGAAAGCCCACCTATGGAAAGAGTCGAAAAGTGGGAAGAATCCAATGCACAAAGGTGATATCATCTTTTTATCTATAGTAGAAGTAGTCTCACACACATTTAAACACTACATTTAACACAAAGAGAGTAATTTTTTTGGGAATGTTACCTTTATACTACTCTATTTGTGTTAAAATTAGTGTTAAAATGTGTGTGAGACTAATTCTACAATAGAAGAGACAAGAAAGAAGATGTCATATTTGTGCAGTGAATTCTTCTCATATTTTTCCTCTTTCACTAGGCTGGCTTTCTAAATTAAATTTACACTTACTTTCCTTTTTCTTTATTTTTATCAATTTTCATTATTATAAAATTGCAATCAGATATTTTAAGTAAGCCTACTAGATATGTGACATAAAAAATATATAAATGTAATTTTATTTTTAGCACCACGTCTTTCCACATGTTCAAATTATACTCAAATGTAGGCCTACTACTTACACTGATGAATTAGGGATGAGGACGGTTGAATTTAGAGGTAGTGTAACAAGAATTGCGTGGAAGGAGAGTGTAAATTTTTTTTTTTGAAAAAGCACCCTCAGTACACCAGATGAGGATTTGAACCCCAAGCTCCTCGTTATTGGCAGTCTAGTCTAAATGACAGTGACGTCTCAGGCTAGCGGCCACCATAGTAGGTAGTATAAATAATTAAGTTAAAACAATATTTTATTTATCAAATATCAAGTTATCACGTTTTGTTTGAGAAATAGAATTAAAAATTGCTTTCTGCTTTTTATCACATAACTGAGCAGTATTGGGCCCGGCTTCACAAAAGAATTCAAACAGATACGCCCAAATTCATTTTCACTAAAAAGCAGGCGCAGTTTGAGAGCAAATTTGTGCCCACTCAACTTGTAGCTCATGTAGCTTTAACAAATTAAATGAAGTCATTCTCATATGCCTCAGAATATACTTAATTAACTGTTCATTACTTCAATCAGTGATTAATAATGGGTTAAAATAATGGATATCTCGCAAGCACACAATTTGTTTCACCACTAAGTTGTTGTGTGTAATGAATAGGTTAAGCTACTTGGTATTGTTGCATTATATAGTAAGCTCTAAAAGAGAAAGTTCTTAATTTAGGCTGAAGAAAATGTTTAGTGATGTAGCAAAATTGTGCACTTGTTTAACCTGAAACTTATTTTCATGGGGTCCACAATGGCATTGCTTTAAAGATAGGAGACATAGTAAAATGTGTCAGGTTATATCAAGTGTGTTGGTCAAACATAAATGGGATATTATGGTAAGCTATGGTAAATCTTATAAGATTCTGCCAAGGTGAGAATGCTACAATAAGGATCAAATAAATGTACATACATAGTACAAATATGTTACTGTTCACATGTTTTATTTATGAACAATTGTTAAATACAAAAAGGTCAAAACTTATTAAGGCCTGAATAAATTGAAGTTAAAATTTCATCCTTTCTACAAACAAATGTGGGTACCTACTACATTATTCTAAATTCTACCTTCTTCATCCCTATCTCATTAAAGTAAATATTATGATAGTCTGAATGGGTAGTAAGATGCATTTCCACAATACGTGAACAAGAGTTGACATTTGTAGCAAATGACCTACAGTTTAACCAAAGATGTTGAACAATTCTTTCTCTGGAATTTAAAATAATTAAAACTAGGTTTAAAAGATAGTCTAAATAATATACTATTTTCGTACCATAAAACACATCTATACTACATGATGGAATTACATCTAATGTAGTTACAATATATGAAAGTAAACATTATTTTTCCCTGAGTAAAATTTAATTCATAGAATTTATTCAAAACTTTTTAAATATTATTTTATTGAAAGGTAGGTTAATAATTATTAATGAATTAATATAGGGCCTAGTATGCTAGTTGAAATTGGATTCAACACTCCAATAAAGTATGCCTTCTGTATTGAGTCTACGAGTTGGGGACGTCTGTTTTTTGGGTTTAGTACACAAACAATTTCTTTTTGAAAATATATTTTCATGAAAATAACACTTCTCGAGAGCATTGTTAATTACATTTGACACATAAAAAGGAAAGTCCTTAAAATATTTTGGTTAGATTATTCAATCATTGATTAATTTGTGAGCCGACTAAAAAATTGAATCTAAATTTTAAAATTCCAGCTTTGAGATACACAAGTTCGTGAACAGGAGCTACTAACTTTTAAATTTCAAACCTCTACGTGTGATAGATATCATGCAACACACAGACATACAAACTCTTCATTTTATTAATTTGGATAATCCAAGGTAAGCTTGCCACCTTACAGGGTAACAATATGTAAACCATTATTTTCTAAATTTGAACATAAATCATGTTTATATTTGAATGTTTTTTTACCTTTTATCCGTCAATGTATTCTTTATCACTGCATCTTAATACCTGTTAAGATTATATGCATATATGATAGTTACTCTATGGGGCAAGAATGATAAACTATTTAGGGAAAACCACCCTAAGTAGACCCAACCTGAATTTGAAGAGCAATCTTCTTGTCATCAGCAGGCCAGTCTAACACAAAAGTGGCACCTTATACCATTTGGCCACTGAAGCAGGTGTCAAATGTTATTAATAATGTGGTCTCGTATAGGCTAGTGTTTTTTATTAATTTCTTTTCAATAGGGCTAAGAAAATGTTAACATACTAGACCAATTTTCTTTAATACACTTTATTTTAACTAGGCCTATTAAAATACTATGCAAAATAATTTTACAGGTTTTTTCTGTAGATATTGAAGATTTTTTCTTTCAAAATAATAATTATTAAGGAGAGTGGATTTACGATAATTTTAAAAATGAGATCGTTTTAACCGTCACAAACCAAACTAACAAACTTAAATATCATACTTTGTTCAGGCCACAATTCTGGTGAAGTTCTATCAAGTTTTTCTGTGCTTAGCAAGCTTTCTTCAAAAACAGTCTCATCCACTGAAACATAAACAAAATTAATGATGCTATGTTTAGATAGAAGCTCCCCGATGATACAGGTCTTATATTTCTTTCATTTGAAAAATTCTTACTAATCTTAAAACATACCAGATTGAACTCTCCCGGGCTCAATGGCAGCCATATTTCTTACACTTGAAGGACGTAAACTTCGTCGTATGATGTTGAAAATTACGTCATTATCTGTGAGTCAAATTTGATGTTTTTAGCACGGAGGGAAATAAAGCGTTTATAAACGACACTGGATTCACAGCCTTGTGAATTTTATGAAGTATAAAAGTATAAGTATAGCTTGACATAATGTAGATTATGCTTTGTTTATATACTGAAACACATGTTTTAGTATCTAACCTCGAAAATTGCAATCCAGTCAAGGCTTAACATAGTACTATTCTAGAAATCATTGATTTGAAACTATTTTTGGGCAATTTAATGTTTGTAATACGTACGTACAGTAATCATTTTCTTTCGGGCGAAACAATGTTTGCTTT
The DNA here is from genome assembly GCA_039000515.1 of Timema cristinae. NCBI lineage: Eukaryota > Metazoa > Arthropoda > Insecta > Phasmatodea > Timematidae > Timema > Timema cristinae. The sequence goes on from JBCFYV010000935.1 coordinate 16,885,545, forward strand.
CTCTGATGCATTTTTGTGAAAGTATTGAAACAAAATAGTAAATTAAAATCTTTTATTACTCTGTCGGGATCACGATCACATTTACATTTTGTAATATAACTTGTAACATGGCAACAATGAGTCTTCGTGTAGGAGGCAAACAGAATACAAGTGTCCCTAAACTCCACGGAGAACACAAGAAAATAGACACCATAAAAGTAATTCCAATTTTTTTGGAAGAAGCAAGTAAGTTGGTATAGAGAAACCTAAAATTTAAATTAACATTTCTTATAAACTAGGCCTAGTGTGGTCAAAGAAAATATTTGTTTAGAAATAATTTATTATTAATACTAAGATATGAAAACATATGCATTTTATTTCTAATGGGCCTAACCTTCACACTTCTCCACTCAGACGTCAAGCACGCTAGGTCTAGTTTTAATCTGATGATTAGGATTAAATTACATTGCATCCAACCCTTAAAGTGATATGGCAACACTGTTCTGAACATTCCTACCCCTCTCGCCCACCCGCCGCCCAACCTAAAACCATTTCAATTCACTTCCATCCTGTTTACCATTGAACACTTCCACAGCTTTCCTGCAGTTTATTTCTTCCCAGCTTCATTTTATGATATTTTTTATACATGTATGAACAACTCTACCTTGCTTATTTAATCCTGTTTTCCTTTTCATCTCACAGGGTTGTACAAACTACACAATCCATACTGTAGGCCCAATACCTCCTGCACTCCATAAGGGGCCCAGTCCACATTCTAATGCTTTCATCATCTTAGTCAAGTATTCTCCACTAACCATTTTGATGTTACACTTCCCCTTTATTCCTTCCAATAAAATTAGGCTATTTGTGCCATATATGCTAAATGTGGTATTAGCCCTCATTGATTTTCCTCAATAATTTTTATTTATATTTTAAAATTTCTAATGACATTTACTGACACTCACTCTCCACTTAATGTTTTCTATTAAATGGTTCTTAAATATTTGTTACGAGATTACCTACCCTCTTCCAGTTTTCCACTTAGGCTATAGGAACCAGTACTTTTTATATCTTTACAATCTCACAACGTTCTTAAACTTGCTGTTCTGTAATTTTATTGCTCTTCCCCTAGTTTTTATTTATTTTACATCCCCATTTTATTCCACACTAGGCCTACTGTAACCTCTTCGTACAATAGGCCTACTAATTTGTATAAATGATGCAATTATCAGTAAAAAGTCAAAATTTGTATATGGCCCCTAATTCTATGTTGTCTATCATCATGAATGACTAGAGGGGCCCTATTATAATCTTCTAGGAAATTTCTGACATCACATTCACCTTTCTAGTTAGCTCATTTCTCAAAACCACCTTTCAAGTCCTCCCAAATAGCCTCAAACTTTCAACTTATTACAGTTTTATCATGCAGGGACCCGCTAATCTAGTCTACGGTATGTTATGAAAACAATAAGTAGAATAATCAGTGCACATTTAATGTTACAGGCATTTAGTATTTGAAATGATTTGTTTTGTTTAGAAGAGCTGGTAATTGATTGTGTTCCTGTCATAACTGAAGTTGAGAAACTGAGAGATGCAAATACTGTAGAACAACAACTTCAGATTTTAAAATTGGTAAGCTTTCATTTGAAAACAGTTTTTTAACCAATTTAAACTAGTTTTGAGAAAAATAGGCCATTAATATGTGTTAAAAATAAATTAGATCTAGTCCAAAATGACACATTCCAGTTGATAATTTATTTTTGTGTATTTTGTTCCAGATGGCTAATAGATACTTGGAAGATAATGATGATTATGGAACAAATTTATTTAATTTTTATCTTAAACTTATGACAAACTTTTACTTGAAAGCAAAACCCAAGAATCCAATTAAACATGCCATTGTAAGGTACAGTAATTGAATATTGCACAAACACATATTATTAGATTTAGTGTTACCTATCTACAAAACACACCAAAATCAAAGTACCATATTCAATTTTATTAAATGATTTGTATTTTAATTAAATTTCATTTTGCATCTTTTTAAGTAAAGTAAACCTCTGTTATGTAAATATGATTTATAAATATTTTCATTTAGATACCTACTTATAAATTTTGCTAAAATTATGTGGATTAATTTCAACAAGGTATCAAAAAGAAATTATATAAATGAAGGGAGCCAACTATGAATTATTCAGTTTTGCAAATTATGTTTGGTCACTGCTGTTTTAAAGAAAAATAATATTTTTGTTCATTTTTATCATAGTGCATTCATTCAAATTACTTCTTATAAGGTTATTCTATTTATTAAAATTATAATATATAGGCATAAGAGAGATAATCACACAAAGGAAAAATCTATTAAAATAGTTGAATTGTTATTAAAGAGTTGTATGGCTTAGTCATGAGAAAGAAACGTCAAAGTCATTGTCAGGAGTCTTTAATTATCGGTACTTCACTACTTTGGACATATTCATAACTTAAATTAATGTTCACATGACAGGATATTTGGAACATTCCCAAAGGCAGCCCACCACAACGTGGTTGGTTGTTTGTCCCGTGGATTGGCAGAACTGATCCACATTGACCCCACGGACTGTAACCTCGAAGATCTGAACAACACTGTCAATGCGATTGGATGCTGTTTCGACAATTTTACCATTGGAATTCAAGCAGTTGGGCTTATTGTGAGAGAAGTCCTGGATTTTCTAAATTTCTGCTTGTCTGTCAACATAGCAGAATTAGGGTGAGATTATTTTAGGGGCTCATGAACTAGGGGCCTACACCTATTTAATACATGTCATCTTACTAACTTACTTAAATAAGTTGTTCTTTTCTTACAATAATTAATCATTTGTGTATATAAACTTTTTTAACACAAAAATCATGAGTTTATTTTTACTATCACCCTTAGCTAAGGTTAGTCTGCATGTAGGTTTGTCCTATATTTTTAATATATATATTAATTCAAAGTGTTAACTCATGAAATAAACAATACTATAGAATAAACACTGATATAAAACAAACATTACTATAAAATAAAACTACTATAAAATTAACAATATAACATGGTGGGGTAAAAATAAGAAGGGGTGGTGGGGTTTAACCTAACTACTCATATCACCAATACCACCTAGTATCTCTTTAAGCCTATCGTATGATTACAGAGTCTACATTTCTTCCTTCACTGCAGACAACAAATTACATTCATTTAATTATTCAGAAAACCATGTTAGTACACTGTATAGGTGTAAAATCGTTGATCACTGATTCACTGTTCTTAAGCTGATGCAGATTTCTAGGAATAGGTAGAGAACAGTTTAATTTTAAATTCCCCCACAGAAACACATCAAATAATGTGAGGTTTGGATTTCAAGGCGAATAAGAAAAGTTGGTTTCTCTGGACACAAGCTGATATGGAAACAGTTCCTTTAACAATGCTATTTTTCCATGGCCTATATGTGAGGCAGTTCCATCCTGTTGAAATACTTCTCAAAATACAGAGTATTCAGACTACAAAATGTTTGTAAATCTCCATGAAATTGGTTGATAATTTGCTCTCGTATACTCTAGTAGTTATGACACGCCTCGGTGGCGTAGTTGGCTAACGCGCTTGTCGTGTTGAGCTCGACTGCTGAGGACGAGGAGATCGAGGTTCGAATCTCGGTCGGGTGAACTGGGGTGGTTTTTCCTAAACGGTTTTCCACTCTCCCTCCACACAAATGTGGGTTCACTTCCTCTAATTTGACCTTCCCAATTCCTAATCCATTAGCGTAATTAGTACTTAAAGCGTATAACCCGAACGAGTAGTAAGACGCGGTGCTAATTATATTATTATTTATTCTAGTAGTTATGGTTGCTATGTTGCAATTTTTATCTTGAATGAAATAGGGGCCATATCTTGAAACTTCTGCCCTCACAGTTATCTTCTCAGAGCAAAGTGATTTTTGTACATGCTCGTCAGACTTTTCCCAGCTTAGAAAACACATGCTTTGTTTGTTCACATTACCACTGAGAAGAACTCATAATTCATCATTCCACCACCAATCGTCACTGTAATGTGGGCCCTCGGAAAGGTTCCCCGACACACGTCCACAGTAATGCAAGTGAGCACATAAATCCATAGACCTCATTTCATGAAACACCCGTATGTGATAAAAGACAGCGCCAATATCCATCACATTACAGGAGACATTAGTGTTTTCTATACATGATTCTTTTGACATACGCTCTATATTTTTCTTTGGAGATTGGAGATTTTTTTACAAAACAACCAACATTTTGTTTTGTTTTGATGGTTCTTGATTATGGTTTGTCATTGAACCATTCATTTTGAACATTTCCACCCAATTCAGTTTGGTTTTCTTGGGGGGTGCTGGTCTCTGCAAATGTGCCTCAAAACCATTAACAGCAGATGATGATGATGATGATGACTAATATAACAATGATTATGATGATGATACAACATCTGTAGGGGTCTACCATAGTTTCTGAAATAATGTTCCACATCCCATGAGCGTTCTCTTACAATATACTTTGGCATAACTAATCAACACTTACCTGTGAATGAGAAAGTAGACAACACATGATTAAGTAACATTTACCTGTGAACAAGTACGCAGAACAACATCTATGAAATTCTAAATTTCTTATTAACCTATAGTAATTGTTAGGTGTAACTGTATTTTGATTATATTTTACTGCCCCATTCTATACATTAATAAGTAACAAATCTTATCTATTTGTAAAAATTTTAAGGTAAGTTGCATAAATATTTTATATAAACATAACCACTATGTTCCAGAAAGCTGGACTGGCATGCTCAGTTCTGACCATTTAGGTAAAGATTTGGGTGGTTTTCCACAAGTTGACTCTTACTGTGGGTTTTTTAGCCTCTTTCTCTGTGAATACAAGTATATTTATTTAAAATCTCCATCTTGTGTTCTTAGATTTGTATAATTGCAGTCTAAAGCTACTAGTGCCTAGTACTAAAAGAGACCTTCCCATCCACATAAAAAAATGTACAGTTTTATTATTTTCAAAGCACAAACAAGGAATATGGTTAACTAACTTGATTATTGCACTAACAATACTTATTTCTAAATATTTCGATTGATGTGGCATGGTAAAATCTAAATCTCTGTTTCCTTCAAAAACTAACCATTATAAACATAGCAATAGAGATTACCAAACCAGAAAGCCGGCAGTATTCATAAGAAAAGTTTTTTAATATAACAAACTAACCTAGACTTATGATTTTTTTTAAATTCTTCTTTTAGTCTAATGTATTTCAAATGGGATTTCTTACAAAGTAAAAATACAAGATATTCTACCCCAGTTATAGTACTAAAACTTAAAGCTAAACTATTTTTTTTAAACTCTTGACTAACATGAGTTGTCTTGTGTTTGCATAGAAAAGAACTGTCGCCGACTGATAAGATGGAGGTAGGCCTGTATTCCCACACAGCAGTGCGAACCACCGTGTCAGTGTTACAAAAGTGCCAGCCATCTATTAAGAATCTTCTTCCAAAGACTGAGGGATCCCAGTTAAAAAATGTAAACATACTTCCTCACATTTTGGAAACTCATCCTAAAGTTGATTGTAGCGTTAAAAAACACATTGAAAGATATTTAGATGAAAAGAATTGCAATGACTTCGTATTGGCAGATCTGCTCTCCTCTGCGACTACATTGTTGAAGCATGAGGACTTACCGATGGATACAAGGACCAACTGTGGTCTTGTTTTAGTACTAATCGTCTCATATCTGCACGATGACAAAGGTTGGTTGGATGTAAGTATGGTTCTGGTGGAGTGTTTTGTACTTAATATTCGTTTTCATTGCTTAAATCATTATGTTGGTTAGCATGCAATACAGGTAAGACCTACACATTTAGCTGAGTGTTTTGACTATGAGTTAAAATAATCACAATACATTTAAACTATCATTACTACTGATATACTACTGTTTACAGGTTGTCATATAAATTTTGTTGAAAATACTATATATATCTCTACTAAATGATTATTTCAATGTTACCATACACAAATAAAGCTTGAATAAACAGCATCATGAATGCCAAGTTCAAATTTGAGGAAAGGTGAATTTGACTCAACTCCATTTCTAACTAAAAACATTTAGTTCAACTCTGAAAAAATGTGAATTTTTTTTAAAAGGAAAGTGACTGCAATCTCAAAAATAACTGCAATGTTTAAACATTAATTGCTATGGGCTACTTTGGCCTTTTGAATCATTTTAAACCAACATTGTGCTCCAGAATAAGAGGTTTCAATTATTTGTTGTGCTGTTATCAGAATTTGTTAGTGATTATGAAAGCAGGTATTCTGAATTTGTAAATAATGTAACTGAACAGGAATTATATTTTAGTGGAAGGGAAAGATTGGAACAAGTAGAAGTGGCATCTGACATTGATAATGCGAATGTGAATACAAGTGATTCCTATTGGGATGAAATAAATCTTGGAGATCAGAATAATCCACCACAACCTCTTCATTATTATGCAGAATTACCAAGTTTGAAGTCTCCCTCCACCCCCCCCCCCCCCCCAACACTTCTCTTTTGATTCCAAGTCAATTATATATTTTAGACTTTTACTATAACCCTGCTAAAGTTGATGGGTCACTGAAACAGCTGCTATGCATAACCCATTTTTAACATGAAATCTAACTTTTGTTGTTGTTATTTACTCAGTTTTTTATGTTCTTTTCAGTGATTTATTCTATTTCAAGCTATTTAAATTTTTAAAGCTTGAAAATTAATGTCAAATAAAAGTCTTTTTTAATATTCTTGGCTAGTGATTTTTTTATATATTCAAAAATTAAAAAAGTATATGTATAATTATAAAATCGAATTGGCAAGTATGTTAGCTAGTTTATGTAAAAATTTGAGTGCAAGAAGCTCAAAGACTAATAAGTTATTAAAATTTAAACAAAATCCTGTGTTTGTCAGCAAAATAGCTTGGAACTTTTAGCACATATTTTTGTCATTTCTTTTGGTACTTAAAGGGTTAGTATTCTAAGCTCAATCTCTTTTGAACGCATGATTAAACGAAAAAGATCATTTATGTTTGGAAATATGTATTCCCAGGTGAATCCATACACCATTTAATAAAATAAATGAGATTACAACCAGGCTTTGAAGTAAAATAAGAATAAACTTAAAGAAATAACAAAACATTTATATCTGAAGTTGTTTCGAGGACCTAGCCAAAACACACTATTTATAAATAATTATAAGCATCTCTGAATAGAAGTGCTCATTAAGTTGTATGCATGCACAGATATCATGCAGTTCTATCCACAGATGCTCATCATCATTTACGTTGACATCTCTATAAACAACCTAAAAAGTGAAAATGCTTTGCGTTGCCTTGAAAAAAACAGACAGAAAGTTCCATCTACACCCAATAATTCACTCTAAATCGCTTTTATTTAAGGGGAAAAAACTGTTCCAAAAAGTTGATTCAAACAAAGCTAATATCAAAGTGTTTCAAGTTATGTTCAAAGACCTTTATATTTGTTTTACAGTTGATAAGCTTGGACTCTCTTGTGGGAAATTCTTGTCAACTTCCAAACTCTTTGTCTGATTGTACTAAGCTTTGTATCTGTATGGGGTTGTTAAACACCTTGACGACAGGACAGCTACTTTCTTTGACAGATTGTGGCACCCCTGTAATTTGTCATCTTTTCCAACAATTACTGGCCATTGCATTTAGGTAAGAAAAACACTATTCTATATTATCCAAGCACTAGTTCATATTATCAACAATGATTGAAAGTTAGATTTAAACTCTTTTTATGACAAGACCAATATTAATTTTTTCAAAACCTTTTTATAGGGATATGTTTCCCACCTTTCTTGTCCCTTCTTCCAAATATAATACAATTACCTCATAAAGTGAAAATAGGTTGTTGTTATAGAGCTATATTATATATTCATATCCAATGTCCATTTCCTGTGTTTGTTCTTTAAATTATTCTTTTAACATGTTCCTACCAAAGTATCCTATTATTCTTTACAAATTTACTTTTTTTTTCTTTTTTGTTATTTTGGTTTCCTCATTTAGAAAGTTGTGTTGTGCATTTCACACTCCCTTTTGATGAGTTCCAATAGAATGAAACTTAGGTCAAGGGATTGGGTGATGATCAATTTACTTCATGAGAGCCATTACTTCTTTGTCCAATGGCAGTGATGCAAAGTGTGACTGTGTTCTTATTTTCATTATAAAAGCCATATTGTGTTTTTTTCCCCTTTTAGATGTTTTTATCCACCATTCCTGTACAATACTTCATTTTCATTAATACTTTTTAATGACTGACTTGTTTAACAGATACATTTCTTATAACTTTCACCAAATATAAAGTTTTTGGTTTTTATCTAAATGATTTTTCAATGGATTAAAAACACATTTCAACAAACAAATCATTATTAGTGTTATAATACTACAAAATTAATATTAATGTCTTTACACACCAACATAATTTGTAATATTTGAAAATACTAAATATATGCCTGTCAAAACGACTAAAGTAATTAAATGTTTCATTTGAAGGAAAGAAAGTTTAATTTTAGTAGTCATCATAACCTATATTTTTCATATTGTTTTGGTTGATATCAGACATTTCCTCGTCAGATACTTAAGATGCTGATACCAAAGGAATCAGCAGAGAGAATGGTATCAGGTTTGAAATAGGCCAGCCCCACTTTTCTTTATATACAGTTGACTCTGGTTATAATGAACCTCTTACTGACGCATATATTTTGTTGACTATGTCTGAAGTCTACTAGAATTGATTTATTTTAAATCTGAAAGTAGTGGGTTAGTAACAAACAAAATAAGAGTTCAAATACAATCGCTATTGAAATTTATTAATTAATCTTAAAAAAGCCAGTTTTATGCTGCTGTTTACGGTATACTCATTTACCTATTATTTTTTCCAGATCTTTCTCTAGAGTCTCTACTTTTTCAAAATTTGATTGCACAATATCCATGCATTCAAAAAACTAAACTAAGTAGAAAAGTCTAATTTTTTGTGTTTCATATGCCCTCTCGAAGAAAAGGATTAGTGAAAACAATTACTAAATGGCCACAGATTGTGTCATTTATTTTCCTGTAACTCCTGTCTTATTAATACAACTCAGAAGACTTCTTCCTTTACTTGCTGCAGACAAAGGTATTAAAACTTTGAAAGGTCAACGAGTACTGTGACTGTGTAAGCTCAAACCTCCCCCTCCACATTCTTTACTTTCAGTCAAGCTTTGTGCTACCTAAAAAAGAACTCGGGTAGAGAATCAGTGTCTTCAAGTTCAAACAACCAAAAAAATTACGTTTTTAAAGAATTATATAGTTAGAATTACATTTCTTATTGAAAGTTTAAATTTTTCTATTTTATAAAACCAAAGTTCATTATAAACAAACTTTTTAACATACTTTGAAATATATGCAGGTTGGAACCAATGAATAAGGTTCACTGTAACCGAATGTTCACTACAACCGAGTTCACTAAAACCAGAGTTAACTAACTGAAAAGTAATGCACTGAATTATATTGATCATGTTCTCTACAATTTCTTTTGACTTATAAAAGTTTTAAGATGAACTTATTACTGTGTTTAAAAATTTGATCAGTTCAAACAACACAAAGAGGAGGCTTAATGTTTATTTGACCTGTTATTTCATTTCCATCTTTTGAATTAGAAAATCTCATTCTTTAAACAAATATGAAACACATACAATTCTTGGGAAACAGGGAAATCTCCCACCTCAGCCCCCCTCCCCAAGATTTTATATAGTTTTAATATAATACAGATCATTGAAGATGTATTGAATATATAAAATAAATTGTAATACTAGACTTAAAATTTTGTATTCATATCAAAAATGCCTTTATTATTAAATTAGAAGGAACTTATAGAACTAATAGTTCAATATTTTTTAAGGCCTCTACAAAAGTAAATTTCTGGGTGCACCATTATTAGACTATCGGACATGGCCCGCTGGCCGTGAGAGAGCTTGAACCTGAAAGTTTGAAGGATAGATACCTAATACAATCTTCACAGTTTTACAAATTTAATCTGGCATTGGCATGGCTTACATGTCTAACTCTAAACCATTTTCAATATCGTAAGTTTAATTTTTTTTTTTACATATTCTTTTTAGGGGAATAATGGTGCATTTCATATTTGCAAGGCTCTTTATCCCCATGCCCTTGAGTTAAATTGTTGAATACACTTCTGTGTAGTGTACAGAAAAAAAAAAGCTGTTTTGTCCCCTTTTTATTTTGAAAACACTGTCACTTATTAAGTTAACATCTAGAATATTGAAACCATAACCAGACATCTTTGAAACCATTTTCAAATTCTAATTTTGGTCATGAAAATGCTACCTAATTCTTGATATTTAACGCTAATATTTTTAATTTGATTATTTTTCTAGCATTGCATTGTACTACCTGTTCAGGTTATAAGCATATGTACTAATTATGCTTATGAGTTAGGGACAAGGAAGGTTGAATTTAGAGGAAGTGTACCTGCATTTGTGTGAAAGGAGAGGGGAAACTGTTTTAAAAACACCATCAGTGCATCTAATTGGATTTGAATGAACCCTGATCTCCATGTCTTTAGCATTCTTGTTGATTTTGAAAGTGACACCAAATATTATGCGGCCACCAAAGCAGATAATTTTGAATTTTGAGTTTGTTGCAAAAGTTTGATTTCAGATGTCTGTTTATTTTTGATGACTTGTTCCTACTTACCACCTCCTCTTTCTGCCACTTTTTAATAGGATCCACTCATGACCATACACAATTATTAAATATGATTGAATATTACTGATTACGGGGAGATTAGGGCTCAAATCCCGGTCAGGTATACTGAGGCTGGTTTGGTTCCCCACTCTCCTTCCATGCAAATGCTGGTAGATTATCTTTATAAATGCCTACTTCTTCGTCCTTAACCCATTAGAGTAACTATCATATATGTGTTAAACCTAAACAAGTAGTAAGATGTGAAAAAAAAGAAAGAAAACATTTCTTTTAAGTGAAGTTTATTGTTGCAAAAATTGAAGTTTTTGTACAAAAAAACTTATATGCAAATAGTAATATTTGTGTTTTAATTTTTACTTTCTTTTGATCCTTTGGAGAAAAAGTATGATGATCGTAAAAAAAATATAACTTGAGATTTTGATAAATGTCGACATTTCATGACCCCCTGAAACCGAAAAAGGGATTTTCGCAATGCCGTCTGACTGTCTCTCTGTAGGCTAGAGCCAAAACTATTTTACCAATTGAGATAAAACTTTCTATCTGGGGTGTTTTTAGAATTAGATAGCTAACATTAAATTTAAGGATTACTGAAAGGTAAAAAGAGAACATATTGACATTCTTAAAATTCACCCTATCAATTTTGATTAAAGTTTATAGATGGACATTGTTTATCATAGTAAATAAGATGGAAATTCTCATTTTCTCATTAAAATGACTTTGAGGGGACTTACATTGTAAAGTTGTAGTACTATTAAAGATAAACATCTCTTGATTGAAATATATTTTTATAAAACCAATGACTTCTGTTTCTCTTTTATTTCTCTTTTATCAATCTTTTTGTAACAGTGTTCCTAGTTCCTTTTGCCATACAGTAAGAGTGTATATCATAATTTCATTTATGATCTTTTGTGTAGTGTTTCTTCAACAATGTATTTACACATTATTTTGTTTCACAAATCTAGTAAATGTATAATTTAAGATATAAGCAGGAGAAAGTTTGTGTGGTGCACCGTACCATTTATTTAATATTGTTATTGATTTTTATGAGAGAGAAACATTTTTCACTCTTTGTTTCCTCGTGTTATCCATCTTGTGCGTGGTCAGAAGTTCTACGGAGTCCAACATGGTACTTGCGACCACCCGAGCGATGCAACTCCTCTCTCGCTGTCTGCTGACATGTATCCAGAATGGGGACGGATCTGACCTGGTTTCTAGTCTGCTCCCAGAGGCACTGGAGTTTGTCTGGACCCACGTGATCACTACATGGACAGTGTCCGCCATGCGGCTCAGGGGGTCCTTGCCAACCTTGTCAAGACTGTTGCCACCTTGAGGAGCACAGGTAAATGGGCCCACATTTGTTTATCAATGATATGAAGAAGTATCTAATTTGATTCTTTGTGCAGACATATTTTTCATGACTTCAAACTATAATCAAGGGGATGCTATTTGCATTACTTCAAGTTGAATCACTCATCTTATATTTTCAGAAAGGAATTATTGGTTAATGATTTGGAAATATATAATAATATATTAGAGCAACACTGTACAATAATGCAAAGTAAGTGATAGTGAAGGAAGCCAACCTGAAAGAACAGTTAGGTTAGGCCTAGATAGAAACAAACCCATTTATATGACCCTAAAGTGCCCGACTAAGTCACAAACACCAACACGCAACCTTGGGTCAAATGTTCCTACCCTTGCAACAAACCAAGATGCATTATCTGGAAAATTCACAACCTTTCATTTCATTCAACAACAGACTCACACAATTGAAATACCCCATGTAAGCCACTATGATAGCCCCAAAAGAAAATCTTACTATACCAGCTACAATGCAACTACTGCATTGCTGACTACATTGGACTACACCACAGGAACACTCAGACAACCAATGAATGGTCATCATTATGACACCAATCACAGAAACCCTGACAAACAGTGGCATTCATGCCCAAAAACATAACTCAGATTTGGATTAATGCTATAGTACTAGAGTTATATGGGCCCTCACCAATTGTTGCAATGCTTCTCAGCTTCGTAGATGGGAACTTGCCCACCAATATATCACCAAATCCAGGCACCTCCCTGAGCTCAACCCAAGATAACCTTCTCTCCTTTTTTCCCAAGCAGTCCTACTCACACTAGTCAGTAATTTATATATAAACAATAATAAAAGATAACATAATTTAACTAAATATAGTTGACCTGGGGGTCTACGGGTAAGGTGTCAGACTTCTGTGCTAGGGGTCCGGGGCTCAATCCTTGGTCCTGGCACAGATTTATCTGATTACCAAACCCTTCCTTCACCTCTGACCAGACGTGTATTAATCACAACTTGTGAATGTGTGGAATGCCAGGCCTCTGTCGTGGTTCGGATTCCACTTAAACTGTAGGTCCTCCATTTCATCTCACAATCACCCTACCATTACAAATTAAGTGTAAGTGTGTACAACCCTAACAAGTAGTAAGACGTAGTGCTAATAATAACAACAATACCAACATTAACAATAACAACAATAAAAACAATCAATAATAATAGTAATAATAATAACAACAATGACAACAATAATAACAACAGCAGTAGCGGTAGCAAACTAAATATAAAATAAATACAACATTCTATCTATATAGCCTACCAATAGTAGACACGCTAGTTTGTACAGGAACCTGCAGAATCCAAGCCAAAGCCTTTGTTGAGTCAGGAAACAGGCAACAACAGAATCTATGTGACCAGATCAACCTCTAGCCATGCTTCCATAGTCCAGTCTGTGCTTTACGTTCTTCTGCTGAAGATGGGGACTAATGTACCCAAACATTTTCATAATTATCTGTTTTGTTGTGTTTTGATTGTAAACTTTGAAGCCTTCACTTGCCGGCAAGTGTGTAGGCCTTGCCCTTCTATACCCCTTTAATTGTTTAGTTTAAAATTTTGTATTATAACTTTTATTTTCAACGACATTTGCTATATTTGAAAGAAAGTACAGGGAATATTGACAGATACACAAAAAAGGGGATGAATACAATATGGATTTTACAATGAAAAGAAAAACACAGTTCACACTTTACAATGCTGCCACTGGACAAATAGGTAATGGCTGCCTCTTAAAGAAAATTGATCGCTACCGCTGATCTCCTGACCTAGGTTTCACTCTATCAATTCTCATCAGGAGCGACTTTTTAGATAGGAAGATTTAAAAGGAATGAATAACATAAATTTGAGATTTTGATGGATGTTAATGTTTCATGACCCCTTGAAATTTAAAATCCAGAACATTAGTTTAACACTTAAATTAATGCAAATTCACATAGTAAAATATGTTCGGCTTATTATTTAGCTATAATTTATATTTTCAATGACAGCTAAAAAAATGGGAACAATATCAGTATTACTTACGTACTCTATGTCATTAGGACTTGCAAATTCATTGCCTCAGTGACAAAAACTATCCCTATTTTGAGCTTGTCCTATCTGGTCCACACACACTATCCCTATCTTGAGCTAGTCCTATCCGGTCCACACACACTATCCCTATCTTGAGCTAGTCCTATCCGGTCCACACACACTATCCCTATCTTGAGCTAGTCCTATCTGGTCCACACACACTATCCCTATCTTGAGCTAGTCCTATCCGGTCCACACACACTATCCCTATCTTGAGCTAGTCCTATCCGGTCCACACACACTATCCCTATCTTGAGCTAGTCCTATCTGGTCCACACACACTATCCCTATCTTGAGCTAGTCCTATCTGGTCCACACACACTATCCCTATCTTGAGCTAGTCCTATCTGGTCCACACACACTATCCCTATCTTGAGCTAGTCCTATCCGGTCCACACACACTATCCCTATCTTGAGCTAGTCCTATCCGGTCCACACACACTATCCCTATCTTGAGCTAGTCCTATCTGGTCCACACACACTATCCCTATCTTGAGCTAGTCCTATCCGGTCCACACACACTATCCCTATTTTGAGCTAGTCCTATCCGGTCCACACACTCTATCCCTATATTGAGCTAGTCCTATCCGGTCCACACACTATCCCTATCTTGAGCTAGTCCTATCTGGTCCACACACACTATCCCTATCTTGAGCTAGTCCTATCCGGTCCACACACACTATCCCTATCTTGAGCTAGTCATATCTGGTCCACACACACTATCCCTATCTTGAGCTAGTCCTATCCGGTCCACACACACTATCCCTATTTTGAGCTAGTCCTATCCGGTCCACACACTCTATCCCTATATTGAGCTAGTCCTATCCGGTCCACACACACTATCCCTATCTTGAGCTAGTCCTATCTGGTCCACACACACTATCCCTATCTTGAGCTAGTCCTATCCGGTCCACACACACTATCCCTATCTTGAGCTAGTCATATCCGGTCCACACACACTATCCCTATTTTGAGCTAGTCCTATCCGGTCCACACACTCTATCCCTATATTGAGCTAGTCCTATCCGGTCCACACACACTATCCCTATCTTGAGCTAGTCCTATCCGGTCCACACACACTATCCCTATTTTGAGCTAGTCCTATCCGGTCCACACACTCTATCCCTATATTGAGCTAGTCCTATCCGGTCCACACACACTATCCCTATCTTGAGCTAGTCCTATCTGGTCCACACACACTATCCCTATCTTGAGCTAGTCCTATCCGGTCCACACACACTATCCCTATCTTGAGCTAGTCATATCTGGTCCACACACACTATCCCTATCTTGAGCTAGTCCTATCCGGTCCACACACACTATCCCTATCTTAAGCTAGTTCTATCCAGTTCACCTCTGTACACCCTATCTCTTTCAGGTCCATTCTAATGTAATTCTCCCATCTGCATCTAGGCTTTTCCGATGGTCTTTTCCCATAGGGTTGGCAATTGTTACACTGAATATAGTTCTAGATTCTTCCATTTATGTTGCATGTCCTGCCCACCATAATCTACAAGACTTGATTATCCTAACAATGTTTTGTGATTAGTACAGGTTATGTAACTCACCATTATGTAACTTCCTCCACTCTCTGGTAACCTCATCCCTTTTTGGACCAAATTTCTTCTTAAGCACCTTGTTTTTGAGCACCCTAAATTAATTTTCTACATTTAAGCTAAGAGACCACGTTTCACATCTATAGAGGGCAATTAGTAAAATTAAATTAAAAGGAATATATTTAAAAAATGTGGAAAAATCAACCTTATATGCGTATCATGCTTTCTAAGCTTTGGATCCAGATTTTAAAGTTATAGGTAAAATAAAGATAGGGATCAAGAATAAATGTACTCAACCCATCTTTGATTTTAAACTTTTTCCTTGGGATATTTTGGTTTTGCAATATCTCATTTTCAATCTTGAAAAAATCAAAATTTTGCAAATAATGACTCATTACTCTTCATCTCTAATTTGTTTCATATTGTCAGATAAGAGAGCTCTGGATCTCATCATGGAGGCAGTTGTGCAAATTCCTTCACACAAAGGGCTCGATATGTCTGTCTGTCAACGCTAGCGAATGATCTCGGTTGTCAGTTTTTGTTGGATCGAGTTCCCAAGATGATTGACGATCTAATCTTCTCGCTTCAAGACCCAACCATTGCTGCTCATGTATGTTGAGTATCACTTTTGTTTTAACTAATTATTCTTGTGTGTTTAAAATGGTCACCTGTGACTAATAACAATTGAATGTGCTTTAAATCATTTAAATATATTTCATCCAGTGTTCATCAGCACACTTAATCTTTTATTAATAAATATAATAATCTGACACCTTAGCTCAGTTGGTAGTGTGTCTGTCTTCTGAGCTAAAGGTCCCGGGTTCGATTCCTGGCATGGCCGAAAAATGTATCATTGATGAAATGTGTGTTTACCCTTTCACAGTGATAAATTAACGCCCGGGGACTGGATGTTGTGTTTCTGCTAGTCTTAAGTTAGATTATAAGGCATATAAAGCTACAACAGGCCTAGCAAGCCGGTGGTGGAAAATATATGGCTTGAATAAAAAACTGACACAGGCTGGAAACAGTAATGGATATAAATTAATTAATATAAGAAAAAATTTAAAATGAAAATCAACCCGTTGTTAAGTAAACTGGTTACTTAATCTGGTGCTGTCAAATTTGATAAAAAAACAAACAAAAATATCTTTTTATCAAATTTGAATATCTTGGTTAAGCAATCAGCTTACTCAAAAACAGGTTAATTTTCATTTTTATATTCTTTCTTATCTTTACTAATCAATTCTTCTTCTTACTAAGCTAGCAAATATATTACAACATGTTATCAATTGTAACAAATGATTGTAGGTGTCAACAGCGTTTGAGATGCTGATGCTACGTCATCACTCAGAGTGTCCGGACGTGTCTAGTTGGGCACATATCTGGCTCTCGCCACTTCTCTGCACTCTGCCCTCACATTGCCCTGTCCTTGAAGTAATTCTAAGAAAGGCAGTTAAGCACTGCCCTCAGGTCATCTCTCATCTGGTACCTCTGGACCTGGGAAATTTGCCCCCAGACCAACTACGCACTGTGCTAGCCTGCCTCAAGATTGGTCGACAGCAAGGGGCCCTACGAGGTGCAGGATTGGAGGGGAAATGGAGGGGAGTAGTAGACTACTCGGTTCTCGAGGGTGCGCTATATCACAGAGATGAGGAAGTAAGTTTGTTCCTCGGAACACGAAACTGAAAATAATATTAATGTGTTTTGTTTTCAATAACATATCTATTGTTTTTGTTATTATTACTAAACAAATATAAATTCGAAATTAGTGGGTTTTACCCAACTCTAATCCAAACCAACCTCTCTCTACTTTGTAATGTGCATCATTGTTTTGTCGATGAGTTTGTATTAACATTCTCCACATAAATAGATCCAGATAAACGTAAAGAGAACTATCTATTTTTATGCTTGGGAATATATTGTACTTAAGAAATATTGAGTTATCAACCAATAATAGTCATGTGAACAAACAGTGGTTAAAGAATTATTTGCAACACAGTTAAATTGTTAGATTCTCACAATCCTGTTTCCTTCTCCACACAAGTTTTGAAAAAATAAACTTGATTGTAATATATTTATTAATATTATTATTAAATTTATCATATAATATGTATAACTTGCTTTATGCATCAACAAATTTTGCTGGTACAAAGTTGAAGAAAAATAATATTTGGGGGTATGCAAACAAAAAAGTTTTAATATCACTGTAAAAGAGGACAAACACACAATTATTTCCTGTTCATTGTGCTGTGAGGACTCAGACAAATAATAGTGAGCCATGATCAAAAAAATGTTCGGGGACCTCTGAGTTAGTTGTTTGAAGATTTGAGGGTCCTTTACTTGTTTAAATAAAGAGCTCTTTACTCATTTCTGCCTAGATCCGTTTATGTGCATTATCTCTGTTGGTGGAGAGCAACCGTAGCACCGAGACGTTGCTGACCGCGAGCTGAGGCTTGTGAGGACATTCTTAGAGTACAACATGAATACACAACTACCGTCTGCCCGACAGCAGGCTCTAGCGCTCTTCAGGAAGGTGCGTCAGAGTCCACTTTCTTGAACATATATATTTTATAACCTTGCACAAAAAATATCATAAAAGGTGCCATTTTATTTTAGCACCGCGTCTTACTGCCTGTTGCTACATGCTTAAGAACTAATTACGCTAATGGTTTTAGGGATGAGGAAGGTTATATTTAGAGGAAGTGTACCCACATTTGCATGGAGGGAAAATGGAAAACCATTTTGGAAAAACCACCCTCAGTACACCCAACTGAAATTCGATCCTTGATCTCCCTATCATTGTCAGTCTAGTCTACTGTGAGAGTAACGCATTAGACTGTGTGGTCACTGAGGCAGATAAGAGCAGTATTCATATAATCATTATTATGTTGCCCATAGTGAATATAAATTGAACTTTCCATACTACTCAAGTCTTGAAGAAGAAAGTGGTACCTCAAACAACTAGTGTATCAAATTTGTATGTAAGAAACCACATTACATTTAATTTAAATTAGTTTGAAAATGACACCCACAATAGGAATTGAACCCGGCTGTTCAGTCTTGGTTGTAAATTAATTTTGTTTTTATCAGAGTCCAAATGTACTTTGTTTATGGTTTACTGTGTTGCTTTGAATTTTTAATTGCACCCTTTTTCTACTACCTCTCCAATGAGAGGCCTTCCTCTCTCCTGATTGGACAGGCAGGTTTTGCCTTTTATTTGCCATTACAGGTATTTGGCTTATGACTCTTTAAGAAGCAACATAATTGTTTGTTCAGTGCTCAAATTAGTTTGGTTGTAGTATTAGTATATTCCTTGTCCTAATTGTTAATGGTTCATTAGTGTGGAAGGTTGAGTCAGATGATAAGTATTAGTCACGGGTAAAATAGAGCCTGAATAAAGCTGGCTTACAAGGACCTAACTTGTCATTTAATAAAGCAACATTCTTCAGGTGAGTCGTTCATTGTTCTAATTTCTATATAGTCCACTTCTCGATTACCACATTGTTCACCCAGACTTTCTTGGAACACCAATGCTCTACCACTGAGCTATCCAGGAAATTCTCAGTGTCATTCTTCACTCATAGTTTCAGGCTAAGTGTGATGAACATGTTGAAATCTTCAGCCAAAGTCCTGCGTTCAATCCCCGTCTCCAGTTGTAATTATTCAACTAATTTAAATTATTTTCATTGTGGTCCCCTCCAAACAGACATTCCTTTAATTACACTGATTTGCAATCTGTGTGTTGATATTCATATTTATATGTGTTTGTCTCTATTCCTACAATTTATCAACCAGCTAGTTTAGTTAAGTAAACTAGCTAGGTACTTTAATTATTATTTTACCTCCATTACTGTTAACAGATTGTGGCCTGGGTCAGTACTTTATTCAAGCCATATATTTTTCCACTGCCAACTGGCTAGGCCTCTCGTAACTTCATATGTCTTATAATCTATCTTACGACAAGGTCGGGCACAACATCCAGTCCCTTGATGTTAATTTATCAATATGAAAGGGTAAACCCATATTTTCATCAATGATAAATTTTCATTCATGCTGGGAATTGAACCTGGGACCCTTAGCTAAGTAGATATACATACTACCAACTGAGCTAAGGTGTCGGACCTATTTCCTTATTAGCCTCTAATACAAATTTCTGCATTTCTCGCAACACCTTTCTTACTATTGCTCAACAAAGCTAAACCATTTGCATATCCTAATAGCTGCATTGCACCCTTTAGTGACAACCTTTCCCTATTCTCTTGAATTATCTAATATAATACTTTAAGGCTAGATTAATTAATAGTAATGGGGAAAATATATCTCCTTGTTTTAACCCATTTGTATTTCAAAAATATATGATCAGTAACATACAACCGGTACCCTGCTATGTTTATTAGTTAAACATACTGCTGTTGGCTTGACAGGTTTTTTGGGTATCCCAAACTTAACTAAAGTTTCATATAATTTATTTCTTTTATCTGAATCTTAGGCCTTTTAAAAATCTATGTACATTTGATGAATGATCATATTATATTCCCACTTTTTTTACTTCTAATATCTTACAAATTGTAAAAATTTGATATGTTGTTGATCTCTTTTGTTGAAATCTACACTGTTGATCCCCAATTATGTTTTCTGCATATGGCAACAATCTTATTAAATTATGTTGAATAAAATTTTATAGAATGTTGGTAGAAGTGAAATACCTCCATAGTCTATTTTATATCACCTTTGATAATGGGTTTTATAATAACTTCCTTCCATTCTTGGGGTATTGCCTCATGTTCTATATTAAACATAGCAGATTAACTTTCCACCACCTCCCTTTATTAACTTTGCTGGAATTGAAATTTATGGTTGGTTCTTTGATTTCACTAATACTTGGATCTGAGACTACTGGTTCAGAATTATGAATTTGGACACCCCCACTCAATTCAAATCCTTCGTGAGAATTCAAAATATACTTGAATTGTTTGTTCCGTCGACTAAAAACCTTGCTCATATCTACCTTCTGGTTACCATTCTCATCTAAAACCGATTTAGTGAAAATTGAAATAAATGAATAAATGATTTTTATTTGACATCCCTCATGTGCATGGAATGTCAGCAATGGAGCATTACTTAGACCGCAGACCTCCTGGTTCCAAACCTACCACTTCTTTTCTGGTGGAGCTGGCTAGGATGATCCTTCAATTTAACAACTTCCGTTTTCTAGACAAACACTACTACAGATTTAAGGGCACAGCTATGGGTACACGCATGGCTCCTTCATATGCAAATCTTTACATAGGACTACTAGAAGAACGCTTTCTACATTCTCAGCCCATCAAACCATATCTATGGCTTCGCTACGTCGAACGACATTTTCATGATCTGGCCTCACTCCGAAGAATCCTTGGACGTCTTTCTAGATAATCTCAACAATTGTAGCCCCCTAAACTTCACCCACAATAAATCACATCATAGTCTTACCTTCCTTGATGTGAATCTGGTCCTTGAAAATAACCAAATTCGTACCACTGTACATATAAAACCACCAATCACCAACAATACCTCCACTACCATAGCAGCCATCCTTCATACACAAAAAGTCTCTACCATTCAGCTTGCCACACGAGCCAAACGGATATGTTCAGAACCCGACGATTTAACTGAATATTGCAAACAACTCTCCACAGTTTTCCAAAGTAGAGGTTACCCCAAGCCTCTAATAGACAACCAAATCTCCAGAGCACTCTCCAGGGATGACCACAACCCACCAAAAAAAGTTGAGGACATCCCTCTCACAACCCAATACCATCCTGGTCTACAACGTATCAACACCATCCTTAAATGTGTTACAAATTCCTAACCAGTTCTACCCAGACCCAAAACCTTCTTAGTTCACCCCCAAGAGTCACTTTCAAACGGCCACCCAATCTCCACAATATTCTAGTCCATCCCAAACTTCCTGACTCCAAGAGAATCCGAGAAGAAAAACCTACTACCAAAGGTTCACACCCCTGCGGTAGCACTCGTTGCAGCACATTTGGAATCCACCTACCATCTACATCCTTCAACAGCAAAGTAACCAAATTGGAATACAAAATCCCTGGGTATTACAATTGCAAAACCAATAACTTGATATATCAACTACAGTGCAAATCATGTGATGCAGAATATATAGGCCTCACTACAGGTTCTCTCAGACAGCGAATGAACAATCATTGCTTTGACACAAAACCACAAAGATCCGGACAAGCCTGTACCCATTCCATGCCGTACCCACAACCAGAACTTTCAAACCTGCTACACCACCAAAATATTAAGAGCATTTCCCAAACAGTGCAACAGTTCTCAACTTAAGACAGTGGGAACTGGCCCACCAATGAATTACCAAATCAAGATTACCACCAGGCCCAACAGAAGATAGTTTATTTCTATATTATTATTTTCCAAATTTAACATTATTATTATTATTATTATTATTATTTTCTCTTATCTATTATTATTATCATCAGTTTTCTATAAATATTAACCACAACCAAGGAATTTATCTCTACTCCCAAAAACAGTTGGCACAATTTGTTTCTAACAGTTTAATTCAAAATTCAAAATGGAGTAATCCATTGTTTGTGTTATTTGTACTCTCTTCTTCTTTGTGTTTGATAAAGGCAACAATGCCGAAATATTATTATATTTGTGTTTAAAATGTGTGTGTGACTACTTCTACTATAGAAGACAGAAGAAAGGAAGAAGATGTCACCTTTGTGCATTGGATTCTTCCCACATCTTTCCTCTTTCCCTAGGTGGGCTTTCTTCATCAAATTTATTCTTAGTAGTTTATTTTTCCTTTTTCTTTAGTTTTATCAATTTCCTTTATTATAAAATTATCTAGCCATTGGGCCACCTCATTTTTGAATAATTTTATTTGACTATTTCAAAGGCTATACAGAATAGTTTTATAATATACGTCTTTTAATTATATTTTTACTAAACATAAACAATCCATCTTGTGTAATTCAGGCTAAATATACTAACAAGCAAATTAGATGCATTCCAAATAGAAAAATGACGGCTTGATGTGAGAATCAAATGGGTAAAATTGTCATTTTTTATTTTACAATATGGTTAATCGAGCAATATATACTTTCATAGTTATCATTAAATGGTTTAATGAAACAAATGTATTATTTGCTTAGTTTGTTTCTAATAAAACATACATTTATTTTTTCATAATATACTCGCAATTAAAAAACCCTTTCAATCTTTCTCACATAACTCAATAATTGTTTCAATTTACTAAAACTAATTAGGATATACTAGTAAATGTGTCTTAATAAATACAATGATTCTTATTATAGTACTTGGTGTTTTGTATCATTTGTTCAGCTACTGACACGTCTGAAAGAAAGCTCGGCGTCAATCTCCCGTATGGCGGAACAGAATAGACAAAAGGATGTGTTTGTGAATTCATGTGATGTCAGTCCCAATGCTCAACTCAAGACATACAACACATTTCTCTTATGGCTGGTCGACTTCTCACTTGCCAGTCTCTTTCCTGGGGCTAACTTTGGCCGGAGAGGTTCAGCCTTACAGGTAAATATTTTATCTAACTAGGAATCTCAAACTCTCTCGCTTTGTTAAATATCTAATGAGAATAATTTGCATATCATTAATGACAATTAACACTTACATTTTCTTATATAATTTTATAAGATTGTTAATTTAAACAACACCTGCCGCTTTATCACACATAATTTTAGCTTAATTGATTCTTTTGTGAATTATTTTGAAAGCTTTAAGTCCAAGATTAATTTTATGACTTATTTCTTCCTCGTTATTACTTTGTAATGATTTTAATAATAATGTTATTATTGGGTTTAGATCCTGGTGTATATCCAGGACATTATAGGTTTTGATCCAGCAGACATATTGTGGGGGCATAGTCCTCCGGACATGTGGACAGGCAGTAATGCGGATACACTGCTTGAGTGCTTCAAGGATACTTATGAGAACAACAAAGTGCTGGCTCTAAGTCTTCTTGTAAAATTTCCTGCAGAAGCACTTGGTTTAAATGTGAGTGCTGACTAGATAATTCAAAACAATCTTACTATGTACTCTAGAATTATCTTTAAGTTTAATTTGTAACTATTGTTTCAAAATAAATAAGTATTATTATTATTATTATTATTATTATTATTATTATTATCATCATCATCATCATCATCATCATCATCATCATCTTTACAAACTCATAGTTCAAGTTAGCTTAGTAATGACCAAAACTGCACTTATAACAAACTAATTTAACATCTGCCAATTTCATACTACAGCGAGACAAAAATTAACCATAATTGGGATTAGAACCAAAGTCTCTTAGAGGTATCTAGTTAGCTTCTGATATGGTTGAGGCCATTGAATAATATAAATTTACCTTTGCACTAAATAGGATTTAAATATGAACTATCTGCAGATGCTTAGATGGTTGGTCGGCTCATTAAGATAGACTTTAACCCACTTTGGTGCCCACATGGTCTAAGGTACAACTCTTGCAACAGACTCGATTACCAATGATGGAGAGATCGAGGTTCAAATCTTGGTCGAGGGTACGAAGGGTGGTTTTTCCAAAATTATCTTCCTCTACACAAGTGCTGATACACTTCCTATAAATAGAATCGTCTTATTACATAAAACCATTAGCTTAATTAGTACATAAGTGTATAACATGAACAGGTAGTAAGACACATTGCTAAAAAAATAATTATTTCCTTGACATTCAGGATGAAGCTTATGTGCGTCAGCTATTTGGTGCGAGCGTCAAGCTGGCGTCCAGCCACCGCCCCACAGATTGTATCACAGCTGCCTACCTCCTGAAACTATTGGTTTGTTTCCCAGCCAGTGTTGCCACTCTTCCTCTAAGCCAAGTGGACAATGGAGCAATGTTCGCAGTGCTCCACGAACTTACAGGACAGTTGGAACGAGAACTTGGGCTGGCTAAGAAAAGCTTGCTGCAGGCAGCAGGACAAGGACCCATGTACGGAACACTGTTTTGTGTTAGGTACATACTACAGGACCTGGATCTCGGGTAAGGCAATCCTTTACGTTAATAATTCATTTCTTTATTAGGTATCCACGAAGCTACTATAACATTGAGATTGATTAAAATTTTATATTATTCGATAACTTGAATCAAACCAAACTCGAAAGAAAATCAATTAGGTTTTGGCTATTGCAACTGTGATAACTGTGTATTTGGGATTAGGAAACAACCAAAACTTTCAACTTGAAACTATTTGAATGGTAGTTCTAAGAACACGTCGCAAATGATCCTTCAAAGAAAGAAGAATGTAAAGGGTGGTTGGTCCAACTATTGACCTCCAAACAGCTTGCATTTAGTACATTTGGCCAAGTTGAAAATAGCTTTGTTTGAAAAATGTACAATTTTGGACTCTAAGCACACATTTTTGAACCTCTAACTTTATTAAATAAAGACAAAATCATCTTTAAAACTATCCAGGTTGGGTCAGTGGCAATAGAACCTTATGTGTATAGGGTAGGGCGATTAACTATGCACCGGGTGGAGGGGTGTGGTGGGAGATAGCATTTCCTTGTTTTATGGAGTCGTGTGGCGGTCCATCCTCATAGATTTTCATTGAGAACCCTGAACCAGATGGGCCCACCCTTGCTCTTCTCTATTTAACATTCCTTCACCCCTGCCTTATTGGTCTCTTCCTCTCAGCTATGTCTTGGAGTGGAAGGGTTCCAGTCTTACCAGGTCCGTGATTATTTCCCAAATCCCCCCTATATACTTTAGTTGGGATATGCACTTATGAACGACAAAACTGTCCTCTGGATGCTACACAATATACTTTATTACTCTTAATGGCAGAGTGGCCTCGAAAAATTACACGATACATTCAAACACACATAATCTTGCAAGGAACATTCGCAATTTTATGCCACAATCACTTTTTATAATTGGTTGACTTTTATTTTTACATCAATTACTGTTTCCTGCTTGTGGTCCGAGTCAGTTTTTTATTCAAGCCGTATCTTTTTCTACTACCAGCTTGCTAGGCCTGTCGTTGCTTCATATGCCTTATAATCTCTCTTAAGACTAGGACAGTCACAACATCCAGTCCCTGGCTGTTAATTTATCAATGTGAGAGGGTAAACCCATATGTTTTTTTATCAAAGACACATTTTTCGGTTATGTCGAGAATCAAACCCGGGGCTCTTAGCTCAGTAGACAAACACGCTACCAAATTAGCTAAGGCATCGGACAAACAGTTAATGATGATGATGAAAAGATAAATGTCCATTACTGCATTGCATCTAGACCAAGGTTTCATTTTATTTATGTTTACTGATTCCTGATTACCAAACCCTTCCTTCACCTCTGACAAGAATTCTTGTGAATGTGGGGAATGCCAGGTCTCCACTGTGGTTCGGATTCCACGTTAAACTGTAGGTCCTTCATTTCATCTCACAATCACCCTACCATTACACATTAGCGTAAGTGCGTATAACCCGAACGGGTAGTAAGACGCGGTGCTAATAATAATAATAATAATAATAATAATAATAATAATAATAATAATAATAATAATAATAATAATAATAATAATAATAATAATAATACTAATTTACTGATTCATTTATCTTATCATGTGTTTTAAAATTAGTACCTAAATAAAAAGTTTCAGCTTGAAGTGTATCTTGATTGTGTTCCTCTCAGGGAAGTCTGTGTTGACTCTCACTGGCAAGACCTCACCACCAGGCTGATATCCCTGTGTTTTGAGATGAACGAGGCAGTTGCTTGTGTTGTTAATAACTCCTCACCTGAAGGTCATTTGCCCATGGACTTCCAACCAGGTATAAATGTTTATTTCTACTTCATGAACAATGGAACATATTGAAAATATCAACTAGAATAATATAATGTCGCGTGATTAATTTAATCACTTTAAATAATCATGTTATTGCTCGTTTGGTTTTTTTTTTCATTGTGTACAATTTTTCACACTTCTTTGGTTCTACATTGGGAAGTTAGTGTTTTGTTTCATTCTGTCCTCAAAGTCAGTGGTTAGGCTTTTTATGAGTTTGAAATACACTCAAGCCCCTCTTTATTTAAAATCATAGGACATTTAATTCTCTTTAGGTCGTTGCGAGTACTCATATTTCAAACTCTATCTCGAGCTTGTTGCTTAAGCTCGAGATCGAGATCGAAAGTTTTGTAGGCTCGTCATTTTCGAGCTTCTAAATAATCAATTTTTTAAACACAATAATAAGCATAGTCTATTTAATTGAGATAATATCAGCATTTTCACTTATAAATCATTTGGTTACTCAACAAATTGTTAAAAATTAATTTCACTGTTCACATTAATAACATAACAGAACTTTAAAATCACTTTTGACCGGTAAATTTATTCACTATTGTCATCCATTTTGAATTATACTTGATTGAAGTTGTTTACTTGTATTTCCATGACAAAGCAATGAAAATAAAAATAGCTAAGAAAATTACAAACTAATTAAAAAATTCTTTTTACTATTATTACTTGTCCCTTTCTAAAATAATAATTTATGTTAAATTAAAGATGTAATATCAAAAATATATTATATTAAATGTTTTCAAACTTAAGGTATTTAAAACTCATATTAATCAATACGTTTAGCTATTAAACTAACTCTAGTTTAGTTACTATTTAGTTATAGTTATGTTTAAAATCAATGTTGCTCTTATTTATTGCAATACATATTGTACCAAACTTACCACATTTATATTAAAAAAGCACTTACTATTTCATATTGTTTGCTAGAAACATTATTTTTAATTTTAAAGTATGAGCATCAACTTTTATAAGCATTAAAAATTAAATTAAAGTAAATTTCTCACTAAATAATTGTCTAATGAGAGCCCTTACAATGTGCATGTTTAACTGTGCATAGAGAAATGGAAATGGAACAGAAGACTTGATCAAGTACGATTACACTAAGGAATAATAAACGAAATACGAAACACTTCAAATTTCTAATTATTTATGATTCTTATGTTTTCTTATACGGTAAAGTAAGTTACTGAAGCATATTTTGGGGAAATATTAGCTTATTAAAATGTCAATTGTATTAACTTTTAATCAAGACAATGTATAGACACAATAATATAAATTGATAGTGAAGGAAGCAAACCTGAAAGGATAATTAGGTTAGGCCTAGATACACCAGTGGGATAGGTTAAATTTAGATTAAATGTACACTTATTTGTTTGGAGGTATATTAGGATAAACTACCCCTGACCAGAATTAAAATCCTTACTTCACCTTCACCAACAAACCAAACCAAAATAGCGTGACATAAAACCCACATGTCCTCTAATGCTTGTTTTAATTATTATAAATTGTTTATAATAATGATTATATGTGACTAATATGTAGTAAAAGAGAATCAACAAGCCCGGGATCGGGGGATGATTTTATATTATGCTAGCAGTATTACAAGGCTACCACAGTAAACAAGTCAGCAGGAAGCTATCAGGATGGAATAGCTAAAAGGAACCTAAGCAGTAACTAAGTCGTTTTTACCACTTTAACAATTTACACTTCTATTAGAATTACACATCTTTTATAATCATTAAATCCTCGAAAAAGTAAATATAAAGCTAAAACCTTCATATTGTGACCCCACCCAAAACACGCTGTAACCCCCAGGTTGGAAACCGCTGCTCTATTATAACACACCTGGAAAAAATATTTAACTAATTAGCTCCTGAGATGTAGAACTCGCTTATCACTTTATCAAAAAATTAGCAATTTGACCTTGTTTGTTTAAAAAGTTTTCAACTGTAAAATAAAGCAATAACAAATGGAATTTATTGATATTTCTACAGTATTTTGATACCAGGCCTCCACCGTGGTTCGGATTCCACGTTAACCTGTAGGTCCTTCATTTCATCTCACAATCACCCTACCATTACACATTAGCGTAAGTGCGTATAACCCGAACGGGTAGTAAGATGCGGTGCTAATAATAATAATAATAATAATAATAACAATAATAATAACAATAACAATACGTCAATAAACTATTAAAACATATTGTAACTTAGCGCGTGAGGGTGAAGGGGTGAGAGGGGGTTTCGCCTGACATTTTATTAAATAAATTATAGCATATTCAAAATCAGCACTAGAAACAACATGGTTGTACAAAATTTCATGCAAATCAAACACTAAATAAAGAATTTAAAAATGTATCCCAAATTTAAAAATGTTAAAGGATGAAAAAAACAACTTATTTTTTGTATGTGTAGTCTACTTAATCAAATGAAAGCTTATAAGAGTTGTAACAATGTAACACAGCCCTATTACTCCTCTTCCTTCATTGTTGCTTTGAGCCTATTTAAATTGCTTTAATGAAAGCCTCTTTTAATAAACAATGACATAAGATACATCAGTTCAATTTAAACTAGTATGGATACTTGCTAGAAAAATTAGTGTGTATTTCAAAAGTCAGACATTAACACTAACCTCAAGGTCCTCATTTCATCAGTCAGAGCTTTCGATAAGAAAACAATAAAATTTTGCGTAACATTCACTGCATTTATGGCTTCAAAATTTAATAAAGATCTAGTTAAGTTATTGGCTGTACAACATAAGATAATTTGAATCATAAAACTGCGACAGTCTAGCAGCCACAACTAAAAACACTAAACCATAAACAAAAGATAGGCTGACAATGCTGCCACTTCAAGCATTGCTGGCTGAGTGAAATATCCTTACTGGGCAGCCCCTGAGTCATTTATATACCGCACTCGGCATACACTGACTGGTCGTGGTTTCTGCCTACTGACAATGGCGCTAGTAGACTACTTAATTAACTAAGCTTTCTTCAATTTACTACAGAAGGAATCTCCTTTCAATGTTTGATGATTTTTGAAGTTGGTATTTTTTTGTAGAATAGGTATCAACAGTTGGGAAATTTTAAATTTGTCTGTACAAGTGTGGCTAAGGACTTTCATAATAGAAAGTAATGGGGTACAAAATAAGCCTAGAATTTCCAAACGCCAGATCTCAAATCTCATAAAATTTCCAACTTCCAAGCTTTTAACCAACATTGGGGGTGGGGAGAGTGACCTCCCTCCACCACCCCCCTCCCACTCTGGCATGACGCCCCTGGATGTAGTTAGTAGCGACTGTGTAATTATGTGAGCTGATATGTTCCCAGGGAGTGAGCATCTTCAAGTCATTTCTGAAGGCGTAGAATCCCCAGTTCTAAATGCGACAGCCCAGATGGTGCTGCTGTGCTCTTGGCGAACTGTCAAGGAAGTCTCTCTCTTGCTAGGGGAACTGGCAGAACTGGCACCAATCATCACCAGGTAGTAAACCTTTAACATTATCAGGGTTTTGTTGCACTTTGGCTTAAACTTTGGTAAGTCAACTAATTCACTGAGTAATTTTCATCCTTTTAAGTTTTTCTAACTAATTTAGTGGTGCTAGCATAGATTATTACCAGTATTTTTGACTGCACAGCTTGCGGGATTAATCCAGGTGTCTTGAATTAGTTGGAACTACTTTCTACCATCCTTAGCTTACCACCCAATAGGCTGTATAGAGGGTAATTTGTACCCTTGGTTACATATTCAATAGAAACATGGACACTGGATGTAAGAGAGACCAGGAAAGTGGAGGCCACATAAAAACAAGATTAGGAATTGAACTGTCTGGGGAAGAGTTGTGGTACAGGGAGTACATAAGATAGTAGAGGAAGCAAGACTGAGATGGTATGGGCATGTAATGAGGTTGGAAAAGTAATTAATTTCAATAAAAATGACGGAGACAAAGTATGAAGGAAAAATACTGCAAAGTAGGCCAAGAAAAAGATGAGAGGAGCAGATAACAGCAAATGTGTGAATGAAAGGAGAATAATGTTGGAAGGACAAAGGAAGAATAGGCATTTTATTAAACTGACCCGGGCCACAGCCTGAAATCAGTCATTGATAATGATGATGTAAAATAAGGTTTAAATAATGATGATAATGATGGTGATTTTGATGATTATACTAACACTAACGATAATAATAAAATGATTATAGTAACAATAATAATAAGATAATTATCATAGTAACAATAGTAATAATAATGATGTATTTAATAATGTTAATAATGATTATAATAACGATGATGACCCACTTTAATTAATTGGTGTGGTAACTACTCAATATTAGGGGTGTGCGAAGCTTCAAAAAATTTGTAGCCGGATTGAGTCTTGGTGTACTTTGTATTCGATTTGAAATCATATTTGGCTTTGGCAGCCATTCGAAGCATCGTCTGCTATTTGAAGTCTGGTGATTAAATAACACTTATATTTTATATCAAATAAGAGTGAGCCTAAATTACCTGAAGAAATAAAATATATTTGTATTGTTTTGAGTTTTAGAACAAGTTTGCTTTATTTTCTTGGTGGAACTGGTAAAATTTCTTTAACACTTTGAATTTCAAGACGGACATAACATTAAACCTCTAAATGCCTTACTCGCAAGCATTGATTGGTACCAACCAGAGACGAATTTGTACTTCTTGAAAGTGTAGATTAATATAAATAATATATTTATTTTTATTTTCAGGGTGTTTAGTTAAACTTTTGGAGTATTTATAGAATATTGAAAATATTTTTTAAAATATTTTAAAACTCATACACGCAGCCATTTCAGTTGCTTACTGCATGAATCAGTATGTACAATTTAAACTTCTGCTAATGCATAGGCTAGCGGCAGTGTTAACTGTTAAGAAATAGTTGAGTGCATGTGCAAGGACCATGTTATTCCTTAAATTATTTTTAAAAAACTTAAGCAAACAGTGAGTACTTCTAAACAAAAATTTCTGATGATTTCAGATAAAATCTTAGATATTTAATTAAAGAAATAGTTAAATAAAATCTATAAAAAATTGTTTATTTTATATACATATACATAAATAATTAATTTATTAGTACAATTATCATCTCCAAGGTCATGTTAATTTCGAGATTTGCTATAGACGCATGCAATTTAAAAATCAGAACCATATTTTTTTAGTATTTCACATGTAAATTATGAACACTGAAATTTTTTAAATATATATTTAAATGGATTTATAAAATCAAAACTTTCTTTGTTGATTTGTAAAACAGAAAAACTAAAGTTTTATAACACTCGATTTCTTAATTCTATAACCACACCTGCCGAACTAACTTAAAATTGTATTTTTCTAGAACATTGTTCTTGTACTGAACATCCGTTAATTCTTGTGTTTTGTTAATTCTATCTTGTGTGTGAAAGGTTAGTGAAACACTATGCAGGGCAAATCCAATGATATTAAAGCAAAATGCAAATGGATTTATAATTTTTTTTTTTACTAACTCAGGCTGTATACATACAAAAGTGTTTAATATAAAGGTAATGTGAATATAACATTTATATGTTAGAAATAAGCTACACATATTAGTGTTAACAAAAATGTAATATTTATTTTGATGTTAGATAAATATACTCAATGTTTACATAATATTTTAATCAAAATTAAATAGAAAAATATTCAAACTTTGATTCGGCTTAGAGAATATTTCCCATATTCAACTTGACTTCTCTTTGAACCAAAAAAGTGGAGTTCGCACACCCCTACTCATTATAAATGTTACAGTGGCCCGATGGCTTCTTTGGTGCTGAGTGATAGCTCACAGCTGACGGCTTTGAAAAAGTTACCAGACCAAATTATGTATCCCTACGCCGAACCATATGATCTGCAAAACATGTGTTTAGCAGCTGTCATTTCTGACAGGTATATACCTAAATGTTGACTGTCAGAAGACAGCTGTGAACTGTCAGTCAGCACCAAAGAAGCCATAGGGCTAATGCAGTTTATTAATTTTATGCCTTAGTGCAACACGTGACAAAAAGTGAACTATATGAGCTCCAGTTTTAGTAAATTATTTAACATAAGCCTTTAAATGGTATGTAAAAACTAACAGATTTCCAACTTGTTCTTGTTTCTGCCTTGCCTCAGTGACAACCCTGAGTGCGGTTTGATCACAGAGGAGCAACTACTGTCTATCGGTGACCACTTCACAACATTGCTCGCTGAGACCAAACACAGAGGTGCGTTTGAGCAGGCATACGTGGGGTTCTGTAAGCTCTGCTCACGTCTTTGGTTTCACTCCGCTGGTCGTCTACACCAGCTGCCTGCCATGTGGCTCGGGGATCTCATGACGGCCATCACAGGGGGGACAGGAGGGAAGCTTTGTGCTACTCGCCGCAGTGCTGGGGTCCCCTTCATGGTGCAGGTGATAACCATGATACATTCTAATACAAATTTTAAGAAAACTAATTTTAATTTTTGAGTAATAACAAAACCATGTTGTTGGAAGAAAACATTATGTTCACTTTCGTCCCAACATGGTTTTAATGTTTTTGTCCTATATGTTAGTATTATTTTCCTTTTATTTGTACCTTGAAATGGACTAACTTTGATTCTTTTTATGCACATTATGACAGTTTTAGTTTATTTTATGATGGCTATTAAGTCACATGCTTTGCTCATCTGTTGAGATGGCTGTGTTATGTAAGTTAAAAGAGTTTTATCTTAAAGAGATATGTATTATTATATGTAATCACATCCTTTTCCTTTATTTGATATGTTTACTCTTTATGTTAATTCTTCCTTTTATATTTATATATATAATATTTTGATATACTCGGCTAAATTCCTTTTTTTGTCTCCCGTTTGGCTTTTTTGTTCTTCTCTTTAAGGAAAATGCTTTGTGTTTTTCACACTCCCTCTTAAAAAAAAAATTTGGGAGGTATAGAAACATATATTTCTTAAAAGTAGCTAAGAATATGTGTGATTGATGTACAATTCCAAAATACCCAATTTGACATGAAAAAATGAAAGTCATACTCATCCAGTACTATGTTTAAGACCATACAAACATTGTCCTTTGATACCTTAAAGAAGCTAAAAATGCATTTAGTTATAAATAACAATGCTTTGAAATGTATTTTCTATTCTTTTACATAGTGTTTAAAATGTTTGCACGTTTTTCAAAAAATAGTTCTGGTCTCTTTGATGATTTTGCATTTTATTTTCATGAGAATTTGTTAATTTTTCTTTGTTCATAAATACTGTCATGTTAATTTAACTAGGCACTAGTAACAACACAGCTTCGGACGGGAGGGGGCCCAAGTTGTTTTCAACAGTCCATGTCGACGTTACTAGACCTTGCCTCTCAGAGTGGGACATGTGTGGTTGAGGCTCGAACTCACGCCCTTAACATCTTGCGAGCGCTGTACAGGAACTCTGCCTTGGGAGAACTGGTCACACCATATGTGGCTGAGGGTGTCATTGCTGCTGTTAAGGGATTTCGAGGAAACACATGGGCGGTGAGGAAACAAATATTTGGGATTTTGTAAATTCATCACATTTTGTGAGCATTTATTCTATTGATTTTCCTATTATAGTATTTAACATTTTACTTTAATTTGCTATATTTATTTGCTACTAGTTAATTTTCTACCAATTAGAACAAAATTTGTCATATTGTTTTGTGTATGTCTACTGGGACCATAAATTGAATAATCTTTATCCTAAAAAAATTATTCCCACAGCTTTCTTCCTTGCTATATCATTTAGTGAATACGCGAAAGCTTTTCATTAATCTTTCTTGCTTAAAGAATAGATACA
Organism: Timema cristinae; assembly: GCA_039000515.1. Classification (NCBI taxonomy): domain Eukaryota; kingdom Metazoa; phylum Arthropoda; class Insecta; order Phasmatodea; family Timematidae; genus Timema; species Timema cristinae. The sequence continues at coordinate 16,920,003 of JBCFYV010000935.1, forward strand.
TTACTTTATTGAAGCATCATACATTTTTGTTCACAGTAATCAGATACGTCTGATATTGCTATTTTAAAATATTTATTGTTCATACAATTATTTTTTATCGTTAGTGGAAATGGCCCCACCCACCATCTTCTTGTCTGTTCTGTGTAGGAGCGCAACTCGGCCACTCTTCTATTTAGTGCTCTGATGACAAGAATATTTGGCGTCCAGCGAAGCAGACACACACTCAATGCTCGCAACAAGATGACGGGGCGAGTTTTCTTCCACCGTTACCCACAGCTGTTTGACTTTCTCCTCAAAGAACTTGGTACCTTGTCCAGTACTATGACCCAGGGGGACTCTCAAACATTAGAGCTGCATCCTAGCTTGTATCCAGTGCTTCTCTTGTTGGCAAGGCTTTACCCGTCGTCGCTAGAAGGAACTGACTCTAACCTACAGGTGATATAAAAACAAATAATTTATTAATGACTTACAAATGTATGTAAGCAATGTGGAAACATTATGAATAATGTAATGTAAGTGATAGAGAAGGAAGTAGTGGTGTGTAAAGCTTCAAAACTTTGACTTGGCTTCAAAACGAATATCAGTGACTTAATTTTTTTTTTAAATCCGGCTTTGAAGTTTCATCAATAAAAATATTTCTTTATAAGGAAAACTTTTTTTCGCTTTATGAGGCAATTGTATAATATTTTGAAGAAAGTACAGGAAAGGTAGATAAAAACATATAAAAGGAACAAACACAATATGGCCTTTACAATGGAAAAAAAAAGAACCCAGTTCACACTTTACATTGCTGCCATTGGACAATCATCACTGCGGAGGTCGGGGGGATTGGGCAGTGACGATCGATTGTATTTAAGAGGCAACCGTTACCTCTTTGTCCAATGGTAACAATGTAAAGTGTGAACTATGTTTTTCTTTTATTGTATTCGTCCCTTTTACATGTTTCTATCCACCTTTCTTGTACCTTCTTCCGAATATAAATCAATAAAAATATTGCCAGCCAAAATACTCAATTTATGGTCAGTGACATTCTGGGCTGTTATATACATTGAAAATAATATTCATATGAAAAAAATCTGAACTAATTAAATTGTAATTTGTGATAATAGCTTTATTTATCAGAATAAAACAAAATATTATAAGCAATTGTTCAATAAAATATTTTCCAAGTAATTTTAGTGTCTTAAGTAATATAAGTAACCACAAAATAATATTTTTTCAAGCATAAAACAACTAACAAAAAATATTAGGGCTCGGCGGGAATTACATTTTTATATCGGGTCAGGACGGGAAATGAGTCAAAATATTAGGATCAGGATAGGAACGGGAAATTATAATAATGACGCTTTAGATTAATTACAGATTAAAAACATATGTCTATTTTATATTAATATGGTAATACTTGTAAAAGATTTGACATTAAATATAATACAAATATATCATAAAAACATAATAACATAGATAGGTGTGTCCAAATAGCATCTTTTATTGAAACATGCAGCAAAATTTTGGACAAATATGAATAATTTTAATACATTAATCTTTTATTAGTTAATCTTTTGAAAATGGTGTTTTATATTTAGCTACCTAATGGAAGAATCCAAAAGATAAAAAAATATTTTTTACCCTTCTTAACACCTCAAATTTTCATGTTTGTATTTGAGTTAGAAGTAGATTCTGATTTTATTTATTTTAGTTTTATTTAATAATTTAATAAAAAAATTGATTTTGTATAGAATAAAATGATAGGAATGTATAAAATACAAGTACTGTACACAATACATAGTAATGATAAATTTTGTCTTTTAATTATCTTTGCACACAAGCTTCATAACGGAATGCTCTTTGCAACCATAGTTTCTACATTTTTGACAAAAAACATTGTTTTTTTTTGTTTTTGGCTCTCCCACACTGGACACATCACCCCATTTTCTTTCTTGGATTATCTGCAACATTTACAGGTTCAGGCTGCTCTTCAGATTCTTGCAATTGTTTATATTTTTCCAAGACGATTCTTATGCCAATCAGGAGGTGAGGAACTTTTGATCTCTCAATCAAATGAAGTTTCATGAGACTAAGTGCTAAATTTTTCAAAAATATACGTCTTTCAGATGTCTCATTTGCAGGATTTGATTGAAAAAGAACTTTGATGTTTATTCCTGCAATATTCAAAATTGCAAAATTTATTGCCACTGGCCATCTTTTTATAATCCTGGAAACTGTATAAGAAGCACACGTCTGGTCCACAGTATCCAACCTCCCTTTTGTCCTGTTGTGGTCAAAAATGATCTCAGGTATGTTGGTCTCTTCATCAATTATACCTGGTCGTGCATACTTGACAACAAAATCCCACTTTTACTTTTATTCAGTACATAGCTCATTAAAGTCATATTGTTTTAGAATCCAAAAACAACAAACTGCACATTTCTATTTTTATTTGGTAAGAAATTGGCCGGAATTTCAGTGTTTTTTTTCTATGTACCAATACATGTTATTTATTTTTTTCATATAATGATTTCACTAGGGGTATACTCGTATACCAATTATCAGTAGTGACATTTCGATTCAAGTTTTTTTGGGATGAAACTAGTCTCATAACTATGTTGTTAGGGCTGTTTGATCTCTGGTAGGGTCCTTCTGGCTGTTTTCCACCGTAAACTTCAACATCTAGTGTGAAATAAGTTTTAGTATGACACATGGCAGACATTTTTATTCCGTTCTTTGCTGGCTTGTTTGGAATATATTATGTAAAAGAACATCGGCCTATAAATTGTTCTAATTTCTCATCAAATATTACAAATTCTCCAGGTGAATATGTCCTGAGGCAGTTCATTTGAAACTTATTCAAGACAAACCTTATTGGAGCTAACCTGTCGGTTTTAGCTCTTTCTAAACTCATACTTTTATCATCGAACCTGAGGCATCTCAAAAGAAATAAAAATTGCTTGTAACTCTTTAGTGGACGAGCAATTTTCATACCTGTGCCATCAGAAGTCCATATTTTATACAACATTCGTATGTGACTTTTTTTTTAACCACACAAGTATAGAAACCCTAACAATACCAACATCTCAGAAGTACAGGTTTGCTTCGCATTCCTATCACGAGAATATTGGACCTCTTGTATATTTTTTTTTGATAAAAATATTAGTATTTGTTACTAATTCATAAATTTGTCTAGGAGTTTTTCAAAAAGAAAGTATCTGATGTCAATTTATTGGCATCTTTTACACACGGACATATTTTAATAATATTTTTAGGTTTGGTTTTTGCAAATTTACTGTGCACGGGATGTTTTTTCCAAACTTTTTTTTTTTAATATCTACCTGTAAAACATGTGTCATTACCATTGTTATCACTATCCTCGCCTGAATCACCATCTTGATACTATTGTTCACTTTCACTTTCGTGGTCACTTTTTGTAATTTCTTCAGATTCTATTTTGTCTGAAAATAAGTTACTGTCATCGGGCAAAGAGTTTTCTAACATTTCTCATATTTGTTCGCTAAAAAAATAGTGTTTTCGATCCCTAAAAATAAAAGAAAAAAAGAGTTGTGAAAACCTTTTACCATTTTAGATCAAGACTCCATATAAATTTAAAAGTACAAACAAAATAATGCTTACATGACCTGGCACGCTGCCACAGTGTGCACCACTCCGACAGTTTCTTGGAAATGGATCAAAGGAGCCATTCTCTCACTAATTAAGATAGTTATGACCTCACTTTCCGAAAACCAGATGTATACTGAAAAGATACACGAAATATAATGAGTCTTACTAAAGGCGGCAGAGTGTGAAACAAAAATAAGTTCGTCTGGCGCACACTATAAGCCTGCTCAAGGTTTATATGTCCTTTGAAATCTTAACTGTTCTTTATTTTTTAAAACCTCTTAGAGGTTATTTAGGTTTGAAACACCTTAAATATTCCTTAGGTCCAAAACCCCTTAAATGTTCCTTAGGTTTGTTACCCTTTAAATAATCTCTATGTTTGAAATTTCTCTCTCTTTAAAGCCCCTTTAATGTTCTATAGAATTGACACCCCTTATAGGTTCTTTGTTTAACACCCCTGTAATCTCTACTCTTTGTTTGGTTGCTAACAACAGGCAGGCTATGCTCATAAATAGTTTACCTTGGCAAGTTATTTACTCCCCCCTCATTTCAATGCCCCAAAAGATGGTGGAGTATAATATAGCTCTGTCTTTCTCTAAATCTTACAAGCTCTCTCACTTACTGAACCTAACAAATAACTCTTGATAGACAGAACACATTGACTGAGAGAGCCCCAACTTGTTTGTCTCAGCACAGGCAGTAAAATACCCTTGCCCCCTCCAAGTTTGTTACAGAACAAAGAAGATGAATGTCTCCAATTATGATTGAGCCATTAGTACCTGCTGGAACAATAAGAGGGCTTTATTTCCCGCCTGATTCTCAGGAATGGATAAATTCCCAACATTTTCCTGAGGGTTAGAGATTCCCATCCTGTCCACACCTAAACAATATTCAAACATTGATTGTATTCGACTCCGAGAATATTTCATGTATTCTATTCGAGTTTGTTTTGAATTTAAAAAAAGTGAACTTCTCACACCCATAGAAGGAAGCAAACTTTAAAGTAAAACAAATTTCTCTCCTCACTTGAGGTAGATAAAAAAAAAATGGTGACTACATTATCTGATGTGCGTCAACTCATTAGGAATGGCAACCATCATGTTTAAAATGGTGCTTGATAGATGGTGCACTGCTAGTCGTGTGTTGAAGTACCGCAACCCTGTATATACAAATACCTGTGAGTCAAGGACTTGCTGTTCTCTTCAAATGTATTTAAAAAGTAAATAATTAATTAATAAGTTGTTATTTTACTGGCACGATTTTTTCATCATCTTTATTATATTAAACTATTTGTTTTTCACCACCAAAGATTAAAAAAAAACACCATAAAGGTAGAACATTAAATTCATTAAATACCTTGTATTTGTTACTGTGTGTTGTGTTTCAGCTAAGTGCTTACATTCCCCATGTCAGCGCGTGTGCTCGCAGTGCGGTATTGAAAACTCGGACACTGGTTGCCCGAGCACTTGTTCCACTAATTACGCCAAACATGTTTACTGCACATCTCTCTCAGCTCTTTGAGGAAGTTTCAGCCATACAGGGAGTTGGAGAAAACTACAGGCATGGATTATTATTACAGGTGATTATTGGACACAGGCTGTTTGTGAAAACTAGGATTATAGATCACATTATACTTTTACTTTTTTCATCCATTAATGTTTCTAGCCTATGGCCTTGCTCAATTTCTTATTCAAGCCATATATTTTCCAGTACCGGCTTGCCAAGCCTGTCATAGCTTCATATGCCTTATAATCTAACTTAAGACTAGAACAGGCACAGCATCCAGTCCCCCGGCCGTTAATTTATCACTATGAAAGGGTAAACCCACATTTCACTAATGATTAATTTTTTTGGCCATGCCGGGAATAGAGTCCAGAACCCTTAGCTCAATAGGCAGACACACAACCGACTGAGCTACAGTGTCAGACCTCTCTTATAAGACTAAAATTTTAGTATTCCTAAATTTTAATATTGTTGCCTCAGATTTTTATATAATTTCTTAATATTAACAGCTGATAATTTAGCTCAAGTAAAGCCACTTCAATAATACGAAGCATGTGCTTTTTTCAGACTAGTTTAAACTATCACAAACGTTTAGTTGGAAACAGTAAAATGCCAATCATTCAATCAAATTGGTTGTATAAATATTCAGGAAATCATAAAATAGCTAAAGAATAACAAATTTGAACAATAAACCTTAGTTAAAAGCAAGTAAAATGTTTAACAACGAGGAGGGCCACTAAAAGTGACTATGCCATAATGGAAATTAATAAAAATAGGTAAATATAAACAGGTTATTTGGAACAGAGCACTAAGCTAAATACTGGTTTAAATTATAAGGGATAGCTAGCATTCTTACCTTGGTGGTAATGGAGTAGAAATTGTTTAGATAGAACACTAAATACACAAACACATTTTTAAGGACAAGCTTTCGCTGTCACAGACAGCTTCATCAGGTCAAGAGAGTAGACTGATGCTCTTGGTTGAACTGCTAGGTTGACTGTCCACAGCTGACTGTTTTTATCACTGTGTAGATGGCAGCACTTTGCAAAAGCTCACAACTATAATTTTAACAATAAGGTCACATAGTGAGAGGGAGAAAACTTGGAAATGCCACGAAAATTCAAAATGTGAACATTTGGACCTATAATTTTCTAGTTTGTAAGCTTCAAAAATCCATCTTTCTTACAATGTTGAGTCAAACCAGTTGGTACTGTATTTGTTGTGTATTGTATAATTTATATTACTATCCATTATTTACTGAGTATTACAAAATGGGGGATGGGGGGGACTGGCACCAAATGACTATATTTTATACATAATTAAAAAGGATAGAAGAACAAATCCTACAGTCCCTACACATTACTAGAAAAATACAGATCATGAAGCTTACAACAAAACACATCACATTCATTTTCTAGGTACATCAGGGCCCTTCTTTGGCAGGAGAGAATAGAACACACACTTTGTGGGATTTTGAACTTAACTCAAAAAACTTTCAAATCTCGAGAAATAATTATTTATAATTTGAGATAAGGTACAAGGAAAATTAGTAGAAAATACTTGTGGATAAAACTATTTCAAGCATTCTCTCATGGCCAATAATTGGTCTTAGTTTAATTTCTACAACAAGAAAATGTACACAAATCTTTGATGGTAAAGTCTTTGGGATTCATCACTAGACTAAAGCTGAAAGCCGGCTATATTGGCAAAGGGGTTTGTCGATTAGATTGAAAAATGATACCTGGGCACGAGAATCGAAATTGGGACCTTTGGCTTAGCGTACCATTGCTCTACACTGAGCTATCCAGGAGTGGTCATGTGCCCAAGGTCATTCTTCACTCATAGCTTAAGGCAAAGTCTGTGATGAACGTGTGAATATTATCAGTTACTAAAATCTATCATTTATATCACAGCCACCAGCTTCATGCTGCCAATAGTACAAATACATTGTACTTTCTAAACGAATCAAAATGTAGGAAAGCAAAGCTATACAGTTAAGTATATATGAAAGCCTCATGTCTGTAACTATAATCATTCATCCTCCAAGCTTCACATTATTTTCATATAAACTTCATTGTATGGTGTTGCTCTTTTCCGTAAAAGAGTTTGTATTAATTGGTTGTTTTTTGTGTTCCAAAAGTCCGCCAATAACTTAACTTAGGAAAGCTAGTGAGTGAATTTGTTTTCTATCTAATCCTTTTATCAGATTTCTGTGTTAAATCAAATCTGTATCTCGTTACTAGATCCAATGTCTACTAAAGGAAACTCCAGACCTTGGTGACATCAATGACGAGCTGAGATTAAAAGCAGAACAATGGCTGTCTCATTCCAAATGGCTGGTGCTTTCATCGCAACATGAATGCCTCGTCACCCAAGAGGTGTATTTGCAAATTGTGTTTCTTCTAGGATCCAGATACTTTCTATATGTACAAACAGAAATTTGGGAAGAAATACAAGATAACCTGGAAAAAAGATTGTTTCATCAGAAGGGGTTATCACCGGTGAAGATTGGTGAGTGCTTATTCCAAAAACAGGCAGCGCAAGTGTTGTTACAACTCACCATCTCATTACAAACTACTCCTCAAAATTTATTTCATAGGCTTGAAGAAGTACTTGTTAAGATGTTTACTCACCAGAGCTATGAGGTGATCACAGTCACTTTAAATTTTGTGTTGTGCGTCTTCGAGAACATCACAGAAATTGACTATGAGAATGAAGACTGGAATCTTACGGAGGCTTACAAGAACGGCGTTCACAGTTGGAACAATAGAAGTAGTTTGGTCTTGGTGGATGAGATTAAAGTAAGTGTGACAGTGATGCAGACACTGGTTGACCTTGCATTGCGTGAGGACGTTTACCATGGGTGTAGGAAGAGTGTTTTCAGATTGTTGCACCACTTTAGGGAAGCGTTCTTGGTATGTCAATGGGCTGTGAACGGGAACACCATAGCGGTGATGGAATGGCTACTGCGGCAGTGTCGGCAAGAACACGAGAATGTCGGCTACGCTGTTTTGAGGTGTATGGGATATTTTATACAAGTTCATTTGGAGAATAAACTACAGGTATGAATATGTCTATTATTTATTTGTGATTTTATATTGTGTTTATAAAATGAATAGTGGTCTAATGGGCTAGAATTTAATGAAAACATTGTAGAATTAATGTGATGTAATTTATAAGAAAGAAAGGAAGCCAGACTTAAAGGATAGTTTTAGTTAGAACTAAATAGAAACAAACACACTTCTTTTTTTATTTCTTCTTACACACTTCCAAATTCTTATTGATTTCACACTTATACAGTAATTTAACTATTCAGAAAAAAAAAAAGTTGCTTTTTAATACCATTAGGAGTGTGTGATAGCTCAAATATTTGAGTTTAAATCGAGATTTAGATGTTGTTCAAACTAGACCTAAGATTTTTACAAAACCTGAAGTTCAGAATTTTCACTTTTTATCATAAAAATTCTTAGTTTAATTTGATTCAATTCTAAGATATTATTTCATAACAAGTAGAGTGCCTTAATTTTTCTTTTTTGACTGATTAAAAATATATAGCTTATACAACTATATTAAATTTATTTAATAATTTTTTTTACAAAAAAAAAGTCATTCTCAAAAAAATATGTTTTTATTTTGGTTTATGCATGGTCGAATGGATCTATTAAAAAAACAATATTTTAATTTTAGTTTGATTTGAACTCTTCTCACAATGAAACGTGCCTGCTTGCTTACAAACTGCTACATATGATTGTTATTTAAGTTTTATTTGGCTAACACAGGTAATACTGCACCTTGCCATGCTCACACAAGTGTATTTGGCTCTCGCTGCACTTGTGTTCACTTGTAAATTGCTACAATTTGGTTCACCTGATTGTTGTTCGGTCATTGGGGCCTATACATTCTTTTTCTTGACCGATATAGTTAAAAAGGTACAGTGCACCACTCAGATTTCTCGCTTCTTAACCTAAAAAATGCAGATATTCACTCAAAACTCGTAAGATATGGGAAATGTTAGTAATACACATTGTTTCAGAAACATAATGGAAAAAAGAGCACCGCATTCCCCTAAGGGCATAAATGAAATAATAAAAACTGTTACGGAAACGTATTGAGAAAAAAAAGACCATCTTGGTCCACTAAATAGCGTAACATTTCCCAGACCTCCATTAAAAAATATATTTGGTTACAACTAGCAAACTATTAGTTTGATAGAAATATATTTCAAATAAAATATGTTTATTTTTAATAGACCTACAACTTTGCAACAATTAGTTATTTCATATCTCAAAGAGTTGCGGGGATATGATCAAAATTGGAGATAAATGCTTATGTAACCAAGTCATTTTCCCAGAAAAACGAGTTGTGCAATTTTGTTTGTGATGTTAAATGAGTGCCTATATACTAGTTTTAATCAACATTGTTAGATTTCATTTCGAGAAAATAGGTTTTTCTTTTTTGCTTATAAGTAAACAACCTTTAATTTTTGAATTGGATGAATAGATCCAAACAATCTTCTGAGCAACCATATGGAAACTCTTTAGACCAAGCCTTAGCCGAATTGTTAAAATGATTTTGGCTCTAGGCCGATATACAGACGACTACACAAATACCACTTATTTGGCTTTTAGGGGGTCATGAAATATTTACATTTATCAAAATATCTGATTTGATTTTTTTTTTTATGATTACAATACTTCCCTTCTCCATTGGGTCGCAAGTAAAAAAACAAAAAAATGTACCAACATACACACTAAAGAAATAGACCAAAATATTGATTATTTGTTGTCATGAGTCATCCATGCTTCACGCCTAATAGATATGGAATCCTCAAAATCAGCATTACTCAACATATCAAATATTTATGAGGTGACCTGGTGGTCTAGGGGTAAGGTGTCAGACTTCTGTGCTGGCGGCCGGGGTTCAATCCTCGGTCCCGGCACAGATTTATCTGATTTCCAAACCCTTCCTTCACCTCTGACAAGACATCTTGTGAATGTGGGGAATGCCAGGCTGCCACCGTGGTTCGGATTCCACGTTAAACTGTAGGTCCTTCATTTCATCTCACAATCACCCTACCATTACACATTAGCGTAAGTGCGTATAACCCGAACGGGTAGTAAGACGCGGTGCTAATAATAAATACTTGTGTATATTTTATACATACAATGTAATCATCATCCTCAACTGCTTTCAATCCAAACTCTGCCTTCATCTTTTTCTTTTCTTACACCATTCTTCCTCCCTTACTCTTGCACAATCTTCTACTCTCACTTGCACACTTTATATTATCTGCTCTTCCCATATATTTATTGGAGTCCCTAGCAGTCTTTTTCCTTCAAACTTCAACTCCACCATTCTCCTTGGAATCCTTTCCTTTTCAATTCTCATCACTATACCCTCTCACCCTTGCTTTCTCTTTCTCTACTATCTCTTATACTCCCTGTACCCCAACTTTTTTACTGGACAACTTTATTCCTAATCTTGTTTCTCCTTGTGACAGCTAACATGCTCCTCAAAAAGTTCATTCCCATGACCTCCCCTTTCCTAGTCTCTCTTACATCCAATGTCCGTGTTTCTGTTGCATAAAAGACTATGAGTCCATACACTTCAAGAGCACATCTCATTTCCTTAGCAGGCCTCTTATGCATCTGTAGACCTCCAGTTACACTTTGCTAACCGAGATTGTGGGTGTTGCTGCTTTTTCTATCCGATGCCACCAACCCTAGGCTTTTAGACTACCCTACTGTGAACCAACTGGTCAAGCCCTTTTCCAAGCTCGTTGGCCTAGGCCCTGACCAGCCTGATCTGGATTTCACCGAGCTTTACACCCAACCTGCACCAGTGGACCCGAGTTATACCATGTTGAGTAATGAACAGGATTGGGTAGGGGAGTCTAAGCAAGACCCACTAGAGAGGCTCCTTCTATTGTGCTTCATTGCTTCATTTGTTGACTGTTAATTAATTATCTATGGATTATTTAGGTCCCCATTTTGCCAGAATATGCATCTGAGATGTGTTCAACGTTGTTGGAATTCAGCTTAGCGGAGAGAAGCTTTCTTTGTCGCCAGAGTGCGGCTATTTTTCTCATAGACAACTGTTCATTGCTATCTGGCAAAGCTTCTTTTCTCAAAGGTATGTGTGCATGTATACACACGCACCTTACAATTTAAAAAATATAAAATTTGGTCTCCATTTCGTTCTTCCTTTGCTGATGATATTTGCACCATGAATTTAACTTCTCTTATTGTAAAACAATTTTAAGTGGGGTGTGTAAGGTCCACTTTTTCAATTCAAAACAAAATCATATAGCTGTAGATACCAAACATTATAGTTATATAAAAGGGTTTTATTTAAAATTATTACATGTTATTCAAATTGCCACAATTTTTTGTCATATGTATGACAACAGCAAATTAATGCTTTTTAACAGGTATATTTATTTTGGCTGTCAATATTTTTTTGATGAAGCTTTATATTTGTCAAAGCCGATTTTTTTTTTTTTTAGTGAAGTGGAAGTAAAATGCAGGACAGTTAATTAAGTAGTTAGTAGAAGTAGTAGTAGTAGTAGTTGGTGGTCTTGGGGTAAAGTGCTTGCATCAGAACTCAATGTTCGTGGGTTCAAACCCAGCCGGGGTTGACAGATTTTTCTTATGCGATAAAAATTCTTAGCACAACTTCTTTGGAGGGGAAGTAAAATCGTTGGCCCCATATCGATTAAGTGACATGTAAAAGAACCCTAAAAGGTATGTGAAAATACCTTTCTTGGCAAAATTGGTAGACCCTTTTGCTCTCGCTCATAGAAATTTTTGTGTGCTGATATAATCAATTGGTTCAGTAAGTGCATGTTAAATACTTACCATGAAAAAAAAATTAGGTAGCTATAATGATTGATTTATTTATCAATACTTTGAAGAATGAAGAATATTACATTGTTTATATTAGGTTTTTAATGGAGACAAAGAAAATTATGCATAGGGGACAATCAATCCAGGTTTTTAATATTACCTCTACACTGAAACATGGTTTATATTTTACATTTTCTGTTCCTCGCTTTTTCTACACTAACTCTTTAAGTGTTAAATGGGTAATGCGAACTCATTAAACCACACATTAAATGGAAAAAGAAAGAGGCAAATAATGACAGGATATTTAGAACAGAACAAATAAAAGTACAAAACTAACATATACAGTTACAAAAATAAAGAAGCTTATAAAAGGAATTACAAAGAAAGTGATACAAACAAATATCGTTCCTGACTGTATGTTTGTTCTCCATGTGTAATTATATCTTAAAATAAAAAGGTTTTATATAAAAATCAATGTGAAACATTACTTTGAAATTAATATTTGTTATGAATAATTGATACTAAGCCAAAGATTCCAGGTTCAATTCTTGTGTCCATATGTAATTTTTAAAATGTATAGATATATTTGTGTAAAATAGCAACACAACTTTTAAATGATGAAAATCTATTATCTTCATAGAATGGTTGATTGTTTCAGTGCTGGACATATGTACGCTATGGACAGCCGTGCTAACCCTACTACAAGATGACTGCCAATCTGTGCGGGAACTAACCAGCGACCTCACTCACTCCCTTCTACCAGATAATCCAAAAATCCCAGTTCTCGCTAACAAGGCAAGAGAGTTGCTACTGCAGCAGTTTGTAGACCTGATGTTGGCTAGAGACATTAGTGTTTGTGTGGTGGCACTTCTGGCATGGAGCTTGCTTAACTCTGCTGGCGAGGAGACTGTGCAAACTGAGGTATAATAAAAAAAATAGTTACCTATTTATTTAGACATAAATATTTGGTACGGGAAAGGTGGATGGAAAACATCGAACCCACAAGTCTCAGATTCATCCCTTATTTCTACTTTATATCCCCCCCTCCTCTCTCTCTCTCTCTCTCTCTCAGATACCATTACAGCCATTGCAATGTCAATCATTACACTGATTTTCATTAATTTTTTCAGACCATCATGCTACCAATGTCACATTTATTTTGGTATAAAATAAAGAAGTGATTTAAAAACAAAACTTTTTAAGTATATTTTTATATTCATCCCAAAAAATAAGATGGGGTGGAGTCAGTGGCGGAACTAGGGTTGGTGTCACCCACTGAGTTTTATATAAGCTTACGGCATCTTTGACCGGGAGAGCAATAGTATCTGTGTGTGTAAGCTTTTAGCTACTCTAGTAGCACAGAGCGTTACCAAGGATACACCATAGGAGGTTGTCTACACATCATACTTGCGATCAGATGATGCAATAAGTGTGATTATGAAGGAGTGGAGCCATTATTTAACTAACCAAACCCTGATGACCTTTGGGATAATTCCTCTTTTGGGAAAATCATCCATGTTACTAGCCGGGAATCAAACTCTGGACCCTTAGGTTTGTAGCCATGTACATTGACCACTATACCACAGGGATGGTAGCCAGTGCGGTAGCTCATGGTGTTAGCCCCATAGACCTCCTCCCATACCAGACCATACAGAATTCTCAGTAATGTTTTTTGTACTATGTTACTTATAAATCGTAATTCCCATATAACAATGAATGTAATTTAAATAGTATTTACACAAAAACTTGCAAAATTAAAATAAAACCTTTTCATTACAATATCATGCAAACATCTTATATATATTTTAGGGCTCTGTGAGTACTCGTATTTTGATCTTGATCTCGAACTTGTCGCTTAACTCAAAATTGAGATCGAAAGTTTTGTAGGCTTGTCACTTTATAATCAATTTTTAAATGCAATGGTAAGCGTAGGCTATTTAATTGAGATAATATCAGCATCTTCACTTATAAATCATTCGGTTACTTAACAAATTGTTAAAAACTAATATCAATTTTCACATCAATAACGTAATAGAACCTTAAAACCACTTTCGATCGTTAAATTTATTCAATATAGTCACCCATTTTGACTTATACTTTATTGAAGTTGTTTACTTGTATTGCCATTCCAAAGCGCTGAAAATAAAAATAGTTAAGAGGATTACTAAATGATTTGTAATACTATTTTTACCTGGTTCATTTTTAAAATTATAATTTATATTAAATTAAAAATGTAATATCAAAAATATATTGTATTAAATGTTTTCAAACTTAAGATATTTAAAACTCATATTAATTAATCTGTGTATCTACAAAACTAGCTCTAGTTTAGTTACTATTTAATTATAGAATTATTTTGGTTAACCTGATCAAAATCAAGTTTGCTTTTATTTATTGCAATACATATTTTACCAAACTTATCACATTTTTATTAAAAAAGCACTTACTATTTCATATTGTTTGCTAGATATATTATTATTATTAATTTTAAAGTGTGAGCAAAACTTTTATAAGCATTAAAAATTAAATTGAAGTAAATTTCTCACTAAAATAATGTACGAGAGCCCTTACAATGTGCATTTTCCACTGTGCATGTTACACTGTGCATATAGGAATGGAAATGGTTCAGAAGACATGATCAAGTATGATTACACTAAGGAATAATAAACGAAATACAAAACACTTCAAATTTCTAATTGTTTATGTTTCTTACATTTTCTTGTACGGTAAATTAAGTTACTGAAGCATATTTTGGGGAAATATTAGCGTATTAAAACGTCAATTGTATTAACTTTTAATCAAGACAATGTATAGACACAATAATATAAATTGATAGTGAAGGAAGTTAACCTGAAAGGATAGTTAGGTTAGGCCTAAATACAAACACACTTCTTTATTTCTTCTTACACTTTTACACTTCCCACTTTTTCAAACTTCCAAAATTGTACATTGTTTTGAGTTTTTGAAAACATTTATTTTTCATATGAAAAGACATTAATGAAAAAGTAATATTCCCGAAAATTCAAACTAATGTGCAACTGTGGAAGTTTTGAATAAGTGGGAAGTGTAAACGTTTAGAAGACATGAGAGAGAAGTGTGTTTGTTCTTATCTAGGACTAACCTAACTATCCTTTCAGGTTGGCTTCCTTCACTATCACTTACCTTACATCATTGTGCAGTGTTTATACACTGTCTTGTTATACATTTCCAAGCCATCATGCAATTATACATTTTATTAACTTTGTTTTATAATTGCTAGTGTTATTTTAATGTCCTTAAAGACCTGAATTTTGAAAACATTTTAATTCTTTATCTTTTTATTAGATTTTTATTTAAGTGTTGTTCTTATTTATAAATTGTGTTTTTAAGTGTTATTTCTAATTTAAAAACCGATATTTCCGTTATTTAACTTTTTTTTTTTTCAAAAGTATTTACTCTTTCTAAAAATGAGTATCATTCATCTTTTAAGAACATTGTTTTTAATATACATTTTAACATTTTAAAATTATGAATAGGCCTATACTCGAACTCTACTCAAACTCGAGAGCTTTTAGAAATACTCAACTCAAGTTTGATTCGAATGAAAAAACCCAAGCTTGCAGACCCCTAATGTATTTACATTTACATACTTTCATGTAGTTAGAGTAAACATTTGGAAGGATTTTTTTTAAAGATTTTTCTCAGCATGACATCTCACTACCCATTCGGGTTATACTCTTTTGTACTAATTATGCTAATGATTTTTAGGAATTAGGAAGGTTATATTTAAAGGAAGTTTACCTGCATTTGTGTAGAGGGAGTGTGGGAAACTATTGTGAAAAACCACCTTTGGTACACCAGGCCAAGATTCAAACCCCATCTCCTCATCATTGGCAGCTTAGTCTAATGCGAGAGTAGTGCTTTAGACCATGCTGCCACTGAAACGGATGCAATTCGGCAGGAAGTAATAGAATTTGAAGTAAAAATGGTTAATCATTACATCAAAATTATGTTCATTTTAACTCCTTAAATTTTACAGTTACAGGAGTTAAATTAATGGATTAAGTTTTCATAACAAATAACGGCCCAAATATTGTAGCTAAAATACCAGAAAATTTTACAAAACACCAGCAGCAACTAAAACAAAAGTACGTGCGAAAAAAAATTCAAAGCATCATTGTAAATAAGTAATAAAAACAATTCTTATCAAAATGCATTCATATTAAAAGGTTCAAAAGGTAAATTAGCCTAGTGTTGTCTTTGTAGGTTTATTAATTCATTACAATACATAAGTTGTGTTCACGAAAAATGTTTTTTGTGGGTACAGCTAACCACAGGGATTTTTTTTAATAATAAATGTCTGCCAATACACTACACAAAATTTGAATAGACACTCTCTTCGGGGTCACCCCCTTTGATGGTGTCGACCAGTGCGGTCTGCAACCCCCTAGTGATGCCACTGGATGGGGTGGAATTTGATGAATTACCAAGAGGGGCGTCATATGAAAAATGTTTAAACCACTGCCCTAGAGGCTCTTGAATGTAGATCATTGCTTAGAATTAAAGAACACAACCTATTTGAACTAATTTTGTCTAAAAAATGTTTATAGAAACTTCATCGAATATTATCATAAAGGTTTTTAAAAAAATCTTTGAGGCAATCATACAAGAGGGGCTTACTGCCAAATATAAAGTAGTGTGGACTTGCAATATTAACCTGGACAAAATCTGTTTTAGGATCGAGTGTTTGACAAAGGAGAAATGAACATTTTTGTAGAAGAGGTTACGCTGACAGAGCTGACTTGCCAACAGCTTAGCCGAGTATTCCATATTGTGGGGCGCGACTCCCTGCTCTCTACTCCACTGAGCTCTGAAAAGGTGAAATGGTTCTCAGAACTTTGCACTATCAACCCTGTGGGGGTGGACACAATAGAACAACTCATAGCGGCAGCACTCAGTAAAGTTTCCAACCAGGGTCTTCCCATGGATTCAAGGATGGACAGAACTTCCCATTTCCTAGTGCCGGGTCAGAAGAATATGTTCCTAGCGGCTTTCAAGATCAGGAGAGTAGTTGAGGTCATGTGTGAGGTCTAATTTAGATTAGAGGTGGCCATCTTGGTTGTTCCAAGATGTTCCAAGGTGGACACACTTATAATTGGTGCAATAATCAAAGTGATTTAATAAAACAGGGAATTTAAAGCGCTCAATTACATGATAATTATTTTATCAGAAAATAATTAGTTAATCTATTGAAAGAGATGTTTATGAAGATCATCTGGTCAGTAAAACTACAAACCTGAGATACAATAATATAGACACCTTAATATTTGAAGAAGCCGACTACAATTATTTTTAATTAATAATTAATTTATTTATTTTACACCGCGTCTTACTAACCGTTCAGGTTATACGCTTAGTATAATTACACTAATGTATTAGGAATTGGTAAGTGGATAAGAGGAAGTGAACCCGCATTTGCATGGAGGGAGAGTGGAAAACCATTTAGGAAAACTACCCCCAGTTCACCCAACCGAGATTCAAACCTCGATCTCCCCGTCCTTGGTGGTCTAGCTCAACACGACTGGCGCCTTAGCCAACTACGCCACCGAGGCAGGTGACCTTATGTTTTAAAATATGTATTTGTTTTAAAATAAGCTCTGTCCATTACTTCGAAGGATAGTATCTCTTAGACTTTTTGGACTATTTTAAATTTTTGAGTGTGTTTAGTTTCTTAGAAAATTTAGTTCTTGTAAATTTAATACACTTTTTTTTTATAGCAATTTTTTTTATCTTTGGCACTCTTATAAAGTTTATTGAAAGTCTTTGTACATAAATAATATTATTTTATAGAGTGATCATATATATTTTACAAACATGAATGTAAATTGTAAATATGCCCAATATCCATTTATATATATTTATTTTGTTTATTCAATATATTATTTACTGTGCACTTTCTGAACCAACTGATTATTTCAACATAAGACTTATAAACTAACTTAAATCTAGAATAGACACAACACCCGCCCACGGCCGGTAATTCACCACTTTGATAGGAGAAGCCCATATTTCATCGAAGATAAATTTTTCACCCATGCCAAGCATGATTAATATTTTTGAAAAACATTTGAAATGCTTAGTAAGTAACGTTTAAAAATATTAAGAAAAATAAAATTCAATTTCAGGTTAATTAAGTTGGACAAGTTGTACAAAATTGACGTGAAAGAAACATAAAGTCTTAATATAAATATATAAATGTAATATAAATGCACAATATTTAAATGTTATTTGAAAAAGATTTGGTAATGATAATTACTAGTTATGATATATTTTAATTATGAATATGTTAAATTGTAACAAACATCTAAAAATTAGGTACATTTTAAAATCTACATTTGAGTCAATTACACTTAAAACTAAGTTAAAAGCATCAAAGGATGTTGTGATTATTCATATATTGAAAATTGTAAAACATAAAAGGTAGGAGCGGATTTACTAGTAGGTTGAGTAGGCTACAGCCTATGGGGGGCAAGTTTTAGGGGGTGGTAAATTTTTGGGGATTGTAAATGGATGTGTGTACATAATACACTGTCAGAAAAGTGTAAAACAAGTCTGAAATTGTTGGAGTGGCTTTGAGAACACGATCTACAGATTGTGAACCCTCATGTTGATATTGCGCTTCATGCAGGTGTTTGTTCTCCGGTCCCAAACTGCTCTGGAGAACGAGGCTTTTCATGGTCACGTTGAGTCAAATATTATTTGCTTTCAAAAATGAATAAGGATGGATTAAAATAAACACTCTTGCTGTTTTAAGCATTGAGTCAAACTTGTATAAATATTTAAACTATGATGATCTTATTCATACATTTACTAGTGTAAAATCTAAACAAGACATATGATTTTTGTAATTATGCATGTAGAATTCTTTCATTATTATTATTTAAAAAAAACTGTATTAAATAATGTTATTACAGTAAACAAATTAAAATATTATTGTAATATTCAACCCATTTTAATGAGGAAGAAAAAAAAATCCTGTTCTATTTGTTAGTAGGAGTCTCAGGGCATAAGAAGGTCCAAGTTTGCCCATGATAAAAGTTTTTATGTTTAGTTAAAATTTGACTGTAGGTTTATATGTTGAAACCTTTTTAATGATGATTATTTTGTTAATAGCGATCATTAGAAATATTTGCTTACTGGTTTATATTTATTAATGAAAAGGGATGATTTCATTCAAGCAAACTTAAAAAACAAAACTAATTTAATGTTATTATTAGGAATGAGAAAAAGTAGTACTATTAACTGACAAACTTTATTTTTACACTGAAAGAGATTTAATGTATTTAGTTTTATCCTTTTAAACACTTTTGAAAGGGAATATATTTTATTGTTATGTAATATAAATTATCACAGTACCTTTTCTAAGGCATTATTTTAAAAGATTAATATTATTATTAGCCTTGTGTCTTACAACGCGTTTTGGCTATACACATATTTTAAAAGAACTAAATGTAAATCAATATCAGTATTAACTGCATTACCATGAATGTTTAAAAATAATTAACTTGAATAATAAAACTCAACTTATTTTTTTTCTGCTATTTATAACGAAAAATAATCTAAAACACTTTCTTTAATGTGATAATAGAAACTAAGAGCTATGTGTTGTAAAAACTGGGTTACAACCCACAAGTAACGTTGGTCTAATTTATATATAATTTGTACTCTCTTTGTTTTTATAGAAAAAAATACAAAAAAAAAACTCTTACTTTATCCAATGATTTTTAACTCTCCCTTTCCTGATCCGCATGTCATCCTCGAGAAAGAACCATTTTAATTTAGGGGTGTGCGAAGCCGACATTGTTTAGAATATACATTCGCTTTAACTTCGATTCAAAAGTGGAATTCTGGATTTGACAATTACAAAGCTTTGCAAAAAAAACAACACATTTATGGTTTTTTTCTGTAGTTATTTTCATAATAATCTAGTATTAGCATAAACAAATCTAAAATAATTAAATTACATTTTGTGACTGTAGCTTAATTTATAATATTAAGACAAAATATATTAATTATGTTTGAAATATAGGATATTGTAAATTTATATTTAATACTTAGATTTACATAGTTATGAAAAGTATAATATATTTATCCAATATTAAACATTTTTAAAAAATATTTGACTTTGGGAATATTTTGTATTATTCAATTCGACTTAGCTTCGAATTGAAAAAAGGTTTTTTTTTGCACACCTGTACTTTAATTATTTAAAGATTTTCACTTTCTCTTTTTTTTTATTAGCTTTCCTGTTTTTGTCCTACATTGACATTTCTCTTTTTATTGGCTCCAAACTACTGTGAGCTTTGTCGAGGTTAAACACTATACTTGTGTGTTATGATTTTCACGCTTAGTGAGTTTAGTATTATTTGGAAGTGTTCTGAAAGAGTGAAACCTAGGTTGAGTTATGGGGCATAACCATAGTTTACGTCAAGAGGCAGCTATTAGCTCTTGTTCAGGGGCAGTAATTAAAGAGTCAACTGCATTCCTCTTTTCATTGTGCAGGACTTATTGATATCAACATCAGGTGTTAAAAGGACTAAACATCAAGCTTATCTAATTGAATGGATGAGATTAAAAAGAAAAATATTCCTTTTAACAATACACAGGAGTTGTGGGAAGTGCAATGTTACTACGACCTTTATACAGTTTGAACACATCACCCAGGAGTTCATCAATGAATGAATGTGATCTTGTCTGTGCACTAGGTGTCTGAATTTGATGATTAGAAATGTTTCATTACTCCCAACACTTTTTGTATTCTTCTTGAAAGTATCAGGCCAGCAGCCCTTGAAGTCAATGATATTTTTATTCTCAACAGACTTCACTTCAAAAGTTCTTGTATGTAAGAAGGGAAACATTCTTGGAATCTTTTCTTTTTACACCGCATACAAATATTGAAGGCTTGTTTACATGCATTAGAAATGAATGTTTTCTTTATTTAGGCCAATTTATGCATCTTTTGGTCAGCTACAAAATGGCTATGTCATTTTGAAATGGCAAAAAAGTGGAATCTTTTATTTTTCATCTCATCCAGTCAATTTGTTTTGCCAGTGATAGGAAGCTCGGGGTTTGAATCTATGCCAAATGTTCGATTTTTTTTTTTACAAAGTTTCCAGCTCATTTCCTCTAAATTTCACCTTGCTCTGTACCCCATTAGTGCAGTTAAAGGAAGATAGCTCGAATGGATAGTAAGATATGGTGTAAAAAAAAAGTGAAATTATTATATTTATCGCTTTCGTTCTCCCACTCTTTACTGAACCTTTTGTGTATTGCGTATACAATTATAGTTTAAAAGTGATTCTTCTCTTATAACCACACCAATGTTTACACAGTCTAAGGTTATGGACTTATATTGCACTTAATTGCCACTAGCGTTCAGTTAATGGTTGAGTCTTGACCAGGTGAACTAGAGGTATTTTTCCCCGTGTGATTTATCGCTTTATTTTTATTTCATACTAATGTTGTTGCAAATGTAACTATCTTCCTCATCTCCACGAACCCTACACCTTGAATTAAATTATATGTAGCCCTTGTGCCATATGTATTTCAAATCAAATTCACAGAACCAAATGTTGAGGTCATATGTTTATCCTCATGACAGCTACCATGTTTGTGAGGAGCATGTTGACTGTCACCAGGAGAAACAAGATTAGGAATTAAGTTGTCCGGGTAAGAGTGAGTACATGAGATACCTAGTAGAGGAAGCAAGACAGATGGTATGGACATGTCATGAGGATGGAAAATAAAATGTTGGGAATGAAGTGTGTAGGGAAAGAAAGAGATGGAAGGAACAGATAACAGTGTGCAAGTGAGAGGAGAAGAATGGTGGATGGATAGAGGAAGATGGAGGCATTTACTAAACTAACTCGGCCACAGGCTGGAAACGATGATTATTCTGTTTAGAACGGTGTGTAATTGGTCAATTGCTGGAGGGAGGAGGTGCCAGTTTCAAACATACTACTGTTAAGATTTTTGTTCCATTTTTCCTGTGTTTAACTATTGAATGCGTTGTTTTTGTCTAGCTCAGTCAAACTTATATTTTGATTCATCTCAACTATGTGTAAATCATAAGGCCTTTATTGTTTGATTTAGTTAGTTAATTCTTTTTGTTATAAACTGGCTTAAACCATTGCAAAATTTAAATTTACAATTTATGTTGATTTTCAACACACAACCTCTTCTCTAACTTTGTAGAAAATTTTTAAATAATGATGTTTGACAATAATTAGAATTAAAAACACATATACTAAAGTAAGAATGAGTGGCATAGATTAATAAATCATAAATGCATATTGAAACAATATAATAATTTACATTTAAAATCGTAAACATAAAGTTGTAGTCAAAAATATAAAAAAGAAATAGTCTAAACTTGATTTAATATGTTTATAAAGTTTTAAAAGTTATTAAGAACACATAACAGTTAAGAAAATATAAATAGATACCGATTTAATAAGTTAATGATTGAAAAATTTTAAAAAATATATATTTTGTTCACTGTGCTTTTGTAAACATTTTATTTATGTAGTTTTTTCAATATTCTATGTCATTATCAGACTTGAAAAGTATAGTGGCATGACTTGACTGAGCTATAAAAATAAAACACACCAGATTAATATGGAAAGCCAGGAATAAGATCCCAGAAAATGAATTGGGAGCATTTTTTTACAAGACAATTTCTCATCTCCTCCCCTATTGAATGTATCTATTTATTCTTAACTCATTTAATCCAAACTATGAATTAAAAGTATCTAAAAGCTAGCAAATGAGCAATAAAGTACATACCTCACCCCTCCGATAACATTTACCCCTAACTCAAGGAGGTAATTCAGCTTGAACCAGTTGCCACATTGTGCTGTGGTTTTCTTTTTTGTATTATACTTTAGAGAACAATGGAATTGAGACCACTGAAAGCATTTCACCCTATTTTAATAAGTATAACACAATTTTAAAATAATTATTAAAATTAGAAAATTGTATTAAACTGATCCCACTTCACTGTTGCCAACTTGATAAGACATAACACCGCATTTGGATGTGTTTTCTGGTTTAAACATATCATCTAATTTTCCAGCTAATTGTCTATGAGACGAGCTCTAAAGAAAACAATAGTGTCCTGTATATTTTTTGTCATGCTCTATGTCTTACCACCTGCAGAATTTAGAGGAAATATACACACATTATCACGGCGAGATAGTAATATGAATAATAATAATAGTAATAATACTTAACGCCACGGCTTACTACCCGTTTGGCTTGTATGCTTAAGTAGGCCTATTAATTGTGCGAGTGGGTTAGGATTGGAGAAGGTTAAATATAGTGAAAGTGAACCCACATTTGTGCGGAGGGAGAGTGGAAAACCATTTAGGAAAAACCACCTTTAGTTCACCCAAGCGAGATTCGAAACTCAATCTCTGACTTCGACAGTCTAGCTCAACACGAAACTAGCACGTTAGCTAACTACGCCACCAAAGCCGGTGGAGAGATATTTAGAAACTATTTTGCTAAAACCACCTTAGAACACCTGGTCAAGTTTTAACCCCAATATCATCTTAGCGAAAAACTAAACGAGACATTACCGACGCCTTTCTCTGCATGGCCACCGATGTGGGTACTCACAAAAAATATTTTGAAACATGGAGAAATTCCTTATTTCAAGATTAATTGTTATGCATATTATATGTGCTATACATTGTATATATATACATACATTTGTTCATTGTAGTGATAAAGGGTTGAATCAAAACAGTTGATCATTATATTTAAGAATGGCGTTTTCATCTATATTACCCATTATTCTGGTGTGACATTTTGTTGAAATTGGCGGAATCGAGATATCGTACGTGAATCGATCAACTAGTTCACTCTGTCACGATAGGCCGCAGCACCGTCGCCCGCACTGTGCAGCTGCAGTCCAAAGGAGTGTGTGTTAGTTTCTTCCAATTTGATATTTATATTTCTTGGATATTAATGTTTCATAACATTTTATAGACATCTTGAAGTTATACAGTGCTGTTTATTTTGTTCACTGATGACTTGTTTATCGGCTATAGGACATCCTGAAATATAGATTTATATTTATTTCGATGCTGCTAATTGTCTGTTAACACTGCAAATTTTAGTGGAATTATAATTATCATGTTACGATGAGTGTATATGACTATTAATTAATAAATATTAACGCCGAGTTTCTATGTTTGGCATGTAGCTTAACGTCACCTTCATTTGCGCCTGGTTATATTGGTCACCTAACTAATTCGTAAGTGATACAATTGGCGGTGTTTTGGGAGGGAAAAGCGCGATTTATTACAAATACTTATTGTCTTCCAAGGGGAGATCGAATCTCTTTATTATCTAGCTCAACACGAAACTAGCACGTTAGCTAACTACGTCACCAAAGCCGGTGGAGAGATATTTAGAAACTATTTTGCTAAAACCACCTTAGAACACCTGGTCAAGTTTTAACCCCAATATCATCTTAGCCGAAAAACTAAACGAGACATTACCGACGCCTTTCTCTGCATGGCCACCGATGTGGGTACTCACAAAAATATTTTGAAACATGGAGAAATTCCTTATTTCAAGATTAATTTGTTATGCATATTATATGTGCTATACATTGTTATATATACATACATTTGTTCATTGTAGTGATAAAGGGTTGAATCAAAACAGTTGATCATTATATTTAAGAATGGCGTTTTCATCTATATTACCCATTATTTTGTGTGACATTTTGTTGAAATTGGCGGCAATCGAGATATCGTACGTGAATCGATCAACTAGTTCACTCTGTCACGATAGGCCGCAGCACCGTCGCCCGCACTGTGCAGCTGCAGTCCAAAGGAGTGTGTGTTAGTTTCTTCCAATTTGATATTTATATTTCTTGGATATTAATGTTTCATAACATTTTATAGACATCTTGAAGTTATACAGTGCTGTTTATTTTGTTCACTGATGACTTGTTTATCGGCTATAGGTCTGACACTCCTGAATATAAATATATTTATTTCCGAGTGTCTGCAGGATTGACTGCATTGTGAAAATTAACACAACACAATTTGTATTGTGAGACTTATAATTTAATCTATGATTAACGATGACGTGTGTTATTGACTTTAATTACATTAAATTATAATCGCGTAATTTTCTTGGTTTCAGCGGTACAATACGCTCCCTCCGACCGTTCTACCCTTCCATTTGACCCAGATTCTTGTCACCATAACCTAACCCCCTTCGTAGTGATTTACAACGCGCGTGTTTTTGGGGGGGAAAGGGCGCGATTTTATTTCTTAATTTAATTTAGTTGTCGTTTTCGAATGTGCTGGTGCTTGGTTCTTTTTTATTTTCTTACAGTGGTCTTTATCAGCCGTCAACAGTGGAGCAATCAAGTTCAAGGTAGGCCACGTTCGATTACTTCCATTGGTCTAATAAATAATCATGGGTTAATATTTAAATTTATGGAAACAATTGAGTAAAATTTAAATTAATACTGAGTTTCTAAAACTTAAAAAAAATCACCCCTTAACATAAGTTGTTTGATTTATTTTTATTTTAAAAATAATACATTTTGTATTTAGTTTTGTTTCATACATAGTGATATTTTCTACATAGTCGTTAACACAACAAATATTACATTTATTATTGTTTGTTTTGAAATCATCAGTGTTTGGTTGAATAATATTTTAATTTTTTAAGAAGTTTAATGTTTCTATTATATTAAACGTCCTTCAGGTTTATTTACATAGCATACGCTTGTATAGTGAAATTAATGGCTTTTAAATAATATATTTAATGATTTTACTTAGAAGATTTTTATAAGCACAGATTAATTTTTATAATCAAATTAATAATTTACTGTAAAAAATAATGGTAAAACTCTAAAAAGCAGCACAGTGACCTTTGAACAATAACTATAATAATTATGTCCAACTATGGTCATGTCGCCATAAGAAAAACCCTTGATAACATTTTTTTAATGTATAGAGAAGCCAACATTGACTAAAGGTTACAACTGTCAAATGGAACGTCTGCAGAATACATGGCTTCACTTATGTCCACACACAAAACTAGATCTAATTAACATTTTAACTGTCAGATAAGATTCTTCTTACAACTATCCGACTATTTTTAACTTGGAAACCAATTAGCAAAGCTTTATTATGTCATTGACTTTTAGATTATAAGTCGTTCACACACATTAAATAAAAAAAGTCTATTATTCACTTTAAAATAAAATAACCAAGCATTGTAGACTATCTCTAATAGATTCACAGATGTATTTATAGTAAAATATGAATGTGGGGAATGCCAGGCCTCCACAGTGGTTCGGATTCCACGTTAAACTGTAGGTCCTTCATTTCATCTCACAATCACCATACCATTACACATTAGCGTAAGTGCGTATAACCCGAACGGGTAGTAAGACGCGGTACTAATAATAATAATAATATAGTAAATATATCCTTCGTGATAATTGTATTCCAAACATCATGGATACATTGGCCGGTAGAGCAGTAAGACAAACCCAAGTTTCAAATTATTCATTTAAATAAATAACAACATCGATCTCTAATAGACTTTCACAATTTGTTTAGTTAAATTTATTTGAACTGCCAGCCTCTCACCATGTCATTACTAAAACTGTAAAAGTCCTTCATTTATTTTCGACCACCATTAGAACTGTAATCTATATTATCCGAAGGTAGTGACGCGCAACTTCTAATATAGAATAAAGTAGTAGCCTTCTTAATTTATTAACATCAGGATACTTGGTAGCATAG
This sequence comes from Timema cristinae, assembly GCA_039000515.1. NCBI lineage: Eukaryota > Metazoa > Arthropoda > Insecta > Phasmatodea > Timematidae > Timema > Timema cristinae. The sequence continues at coordinate 16,946,782 of JBCFYV010000935.1, forward strand.
GCACCCAAGTTTCATATCCGCTGACCATTATGTCACAACGACATCACTTCATAGCCTTTCAAATAATTTTGAGATTACATAGATTTATCTTCAAACGTTTGTAAACCATGAGACTAACCACTCTTGTATACTCGACCGGGAAACAAATACTAGCCTTAAAGATCGTAGACAAGCACGCGAGCGCAGATCGATTAGTTTATTTTACAGGTCATATCACCTCTCACCATTTTCTTTAAGGATTGATTCATACTTTGTATTAGTGCCTGTTCCTATTATGTAGTTGCGAGAACGCCCGGTGGGAGGTACTTGTTCAATTCGGGTAGTAGGGCTACTGACAAATATAGACTATTTGTTATTGTAAACTAGTTTGCCCTTGTATCAAATAAATATTTAGCCCAAACACGTAGGGAAGGGGGAGTCGTTGTGGGTCCTAGGACAACTCCCTCCACTGCTCCAATAAACCTTCCCCTTCACTCTTCTTGAATCCTTCCACAAACAACCTCCTCCACTTCTGCCAACACGCTACTCTTTTTTTTATAATATAATAGTAACAAGCAAATAATAACTATTTCCTAATGGGTTGACATTCACTTACAGCCAATGTTTTCAATAAAGAGCCAACTGTACCTTTACTCCCTTCGTAGATAAGCTATAGGCTATTAGCGAATATTCTGGTTCCCCTTCCCCTTTCATAACTCCCCTCTTTATCCATAAACCTTACACACTTCCTAAAAGTTAATCCTAGATACGAACCTGAGATAGGCACTAGAGCTGTGATGTCATCCTGACCAAAGTTAATCCTAGATACGAACCTGAGATAGGCACTAGAGCTGTGGCTGTCATCCTGACCAAAGTTAATCCTAGATACGAGCCTGAGATAGGCACTAGAGCTGTGGCTGTCATCCTGACCAAAGTTAATCCTCGATACGAAGCCTGAGATAGGCACTAGAGCTGTGGCTGTCATCCTGACAAAGTTAATCCTAGATACGAGCCTGAGATAAGCACTAGAGCTGTGGGTGTCATCCTGACCAAAGTTAATCCTAGATACGAACCTGAGATAGGCACTAGAGCTGTGGGTGTCATCCTGACCAAAGTTAATCCTAGATACGAACCTGAGATAGGCACTAGAGCTGTGGGTGTCATCCTGACCAAAGTTAATCCTAGATACGAACCTGAGATAGGCACTAGAGCTGTGGGTGTCATCCTGACCAAAGTTAATCCTAGATACGAACCTGAGATAGGCACTAGAGCTGTGGCTGTCATCCTGACCAAAGTTAATCCTAAATACGAGCCTGAGATAGGCACTAGAGCTGTGGGTGTCATCCTGACAAAGTTAATCCTAGATACGAGCCTGAGATAGGCACTAGAGCTGTGGCTGTCATCCTGACAAAGTTAATCCTAGATACGAACCTGAGATAGGCACTAGAGCTGTAGATGTCATCCTGACCAAAGTTAATCCTCGATACGAACCTGAGATAGGCACTAGAGCTGTGGCTGTCATCCTGACCAAAGTTAATCCTAAATACGAACCTGAGATAAGCACTAGAGCTGTGGGTGTCATCCTGACCAAAGTTAATCCTAGATACGAACCTGAGATAGGCACTAGAGCTGTGGGTGTCATCCTGACCAAAGTTAATCCTAGATACGAACCTGAGATAGGCACTAGAGCTGTGGCTGTCATCCTGACCAAAGTTAATCCTAAATACGAGCCTGAGATAGGCACTAGAGCTGTGGGTGTCATCCTGACAAAGTTAATCCTAGATACGAGCCTGAGATAGGCACTAGAGCTGTGGCTGTCATCCTGACAAAGTTAATCCTAGATACGAACCTGAGATAGGCACTAGAGCTGTAGATGTCATCCTGACCAAAGTTAATCCTCGATACGAACCTGAGATAGGCACTAGAGCTGTGGCTGTCATCCTGACCAAAGTTAATCCTAAATACGAACCTGAGATAAGCACTAGAGCTGTGGGTGTCATCCTGACCAAAGTTAATCCTAGATACGAACCTGAGATAAGCACTAGAGCTGTGGCTGTCATCCTGACCAAAGTTAATCCTAAATACGAGCCTGAGATAAGCACTAGAGCTGTGGGTGTCATCCTGACCAAAGTTAATCCTAGATACGAGCCTGAGATAGGCACTAGAGTTGTGGCTGTCATCCTGACAAAGTTAATCCTAGATACGAACCTGAGATAAGCACTAGAGCTGTGGGTGTCATCCTGACCAAAGTTAATCCTAGATACGAACTTGAGATAAGCACTAGAGCTGTGGGTGTCATCCTGACCAAAGTTAATCCTAGATACGAGCCTGAGATAGGCACTAGAGCTGTGGCTGTCATCCTGACCAAAGTTAATCCTAGATACGAGCCTGAGATAGGCACTAGAGCTGTGGCTGTCATCCTGACCAATGTTAATCCTAGATACGAGCCTGAGATAAGCACTAGAGCTGTGGGTGTCATCCTGACCAAAGTTAATCCTAGATACGAACCTGAGATAGGCACTAGAGCTGTGGCTGTCATCCTGACCAAAGTTAATCCTAGATACGAACCTGAGCTAGGCACTGGAGCTGTGGGTGTCAAACCGTGCGATAACTCATACGGGGATGATCTGTTGGATATGGTCCGCAAAAGGACGCAGCCGGCTCACAATTTACAAGTTAGTCTTTTAAGGAGGCCGCACACTGGAGCGTTGAGATGCATTTCACCAGTCAGACATCTAGCATCAGACATGTTTAATAAGGGATCTGATATTTTAATGTGACGTTCACGCCAAAATGAACGTTAAATTCGCTCTTACAAAGCTTTTATTTGTTTAATTGTTTGTAAAATTGTATTTAAAGTTAAAATTAGCTCATTCTCAACGTTTTTTCACTCAAAATGTCGTAGCTCTGTTATAAATGTAAATATTAAATGCACATATCTAGCGCTTCTAAAACAAATAAAGTAACAATGTCACATTATAACCTTCTAAGCTAATGAGTATTGTTTTAGGATTTTTGAAGCTTCAGAACTGCAATTACTTTAAGAAATACGGCGCTGTGTTGATATTTCCATTCAAGAAGGTGGCGCCCTTAAATTAAAACCATTAAATGGTACACTTTTGTCAAGCTCTCCCTTTCTTTCAATGCTAATCTCCAATTTGGACTAATAGGGCCACTTTTAATGTGTACAATTGTATACCTTTTGAATATATCATGTCGAAAGCCTGGAGGGTTTCTCATGCTTTCGCCAGTGGTGTACCCCTTTCAGGGTCATGGACTCACGGTTTAACCAACCTCTTCCAACTTTTCATACAAATTATTTAAAACGGTTCCTGATATCTTGTAAAGTATTTAAAAACGTTTTTTACAAATTTTAGTAAAGTCCAAACGATGGGTTAAATAAACCCGGGACAAAGCTGGAACAAATGCTTGTGAAAGTTAATGACGTCACTTCAAAGGCTGCGTTATTGTGTTTATCAAACCTATCAAAACACATTTTACTATCAATAAAACTTGGTAATTCGCGTTACCCTTGAGATACGTGTATTACAGTTTGGAAAACACTTCTCTAAATTATACAGTCAAATTTTATTGAGAAGAACCTTATCTGACAGACATAAAGTTATTTCATTTATACATACGCCAGGTCAAATACCCACAAAATAACACTAGTAATCAGGGCCTGGATTTTGATGACCTGTAAAGTTCAGAAAAATTAACTATAAAATGACCAAAAGTATGGATAAAAAGCACACGACTAAATCAAACACGCACTTTATAAACTAATGGAACAAAAAAAAAAATGCAATGATAAGCCTTAAACAACTAAACGATTGAAATCCTCTGAATATAATATTGATTTGCAAACATCTGCTCCAGAAGTAATAGCTACTACCCCCTCTCAACGCAACCCTCTTTAGCCTAATGGTAGTCTCACCAGGAATGTGTAGTTTACAAACATACAAGCAATTAGGATACAAAGTTCATTGTCTACATAAACTTCTCATTCCAACAACTTTGGTTTGGAAACATTCATGTTTGAGTATTTATGCATTTATAAAATATCGACATTAGGCTTATTTTAAAATATTCTTATTCAGCATGAATGCCTTTAAAACACTCAAAAATACCTAAAAATAACTAAAAAATTACACAAACCAATAAAATATGACTTAATTTCAAAATGACCAAAAAAACCCTATAAAAGACACATTTCTACAACCAGGGGATTATGAACAAAATGCACATGCATCTGAGCACTTTCTGTGATGTGCCAATAATAAATAGCATTTCATTAAAATCCGAGTCTTACTAATAATATGTATAGTAAAATATAATTAATGTTGACATAAAAAAGTTTTTATCTTAATTTTTTTCCAATCAAACTCCTACTGAAGAAGTTTAAGCCTTTATTAAAATGCTTTTGTGGTGTTTGTTTGGGTTGTGCGGTATTTTCCCCTTCTCCTGTTAGGTGCATCATTGTCTCCATGAAGACGCTTATTGCGCTATTTTAATGTATTAACAAATCGACACTTTGTGTGCATGTTTGACATCTCGGTCACAAAAGACCCGTTATCAAAGAGACCATCAAGATGTGCAGCGCAAGTGATATTTCACATTGTGTTGCATAAAGAACAGGAAGTTGTTATGCTTGTAAACTTTGTTGATGCGAGGAGGTCGTGTGTTTTGTCCGCCGCCCGCGGTGTGTCTGTCTGTCTACCCGGTAGTCTCCTTGCCTCAAGGTCACTGGGGACTCTCACAATCGTGTCAGCGGAGGAACATTACTGTGGTCGAGAAGGTGCCGCCGGCCACTCGACGCTTGCTTTATGGTTTCTCATTCTGTTTGTTTATCGGCGATAAAATATGGCGAAGATGTTTATATAGGGTTAGCGGATCCGGATCTTGGAAAAAAGAAAACGTCCAAGTGGCGTGTGGTCAATTCTGGACAAAGGGAGCAATGAGGCTACAATAAAGGGGGTTGATGGAGCCTAGTATAACTAGCTCACGCTGGTCTTTTTATTTTTTTGTATAGTATTCTGCATGAAATAAAACAAAATAATTGTTGATCTTAGAAATATTACCACAATCATTATTTATATATATAACATAATTGTAGTTCTAGCTCTAATAATAATAATAATAATGGTCGATTTCGATTGCCTAAATTTTCTTTTGGGTTGTGGCCTGGCCATTATCATTAGTAAATAGTAAGGTCAGCTATATATGTATAATTTCCGCCAACCCAACATACCGATATTTACTATACACATTCATAAAATTAATTATTGAAACGTCAAAACTTTACTTATAGGTTGCCTGTAAATGGAGTAGGTCTGCTTGTTTCAATTATTTTCCTTTTTCCGTCAAGAGACCATGACGTAAAACTATGTTTCAAAATACTACTTATGAGTTTTGATACAACAACCCTCCTCTTCCACTACTGCACTTGTTGACACACTCGTCATTCTACTACTGTACGTAAAGAAACAAACCGCTTCTCTTGTTGCCATTGAAACGTTCTTAAAATTACGATGGTGGGGAATGATAGCTATATATTTTAAATTATTATTATTATTATTATTATTATTATTATTATTATTATTATTATTATTATTATTAGCACCGCGTCTTACTACCCGTTCGGGTTATACGCACTTACGCTAATGTGTAATGGTAGGGTGATTGTGAGATGAAATGAAGGACCTACAGTTTAGCGTGGAATCCGAACCACGGTGGCGGCCTGGCATTCCACACATTCACATATTTTAAATTAAATCTAATACATTCTTATTAATTTGAGAGCATATGTATAATAAATTATATATACACAAAAATAACAATGAATAGGTAACTTTAACATAGGATTTTGTTGTTGTATGTAACTTAAATAAATTATTTTCATGTCTTAAATAAGGATCAATAATAGTGTTATTAATTTACTAACTAACCAAAATAATATGTTGCCTTATTCCAGACTTAAATCAACAATTTATTGTTTTCCATACAAATGTCTTTGGAAACAGTCAAATTGTTTGAAATTAAATCTTACTATCAAAATATTTGATTCAGATTTATAATTCATAACAAAAATACTAATAATTTTGTTATCAGTAAAAAAAAATCAGTATATTTTAATTTCGAAACAGGAAATTAATTCTATGGCTGCTAACCCTTTGTTTGTGTAATTATTGATACGTAAAAATTTCCGTTTAGGAAAATATCTCGGAAAACTTTTCTTAAAATTTTCTCTTGAACATAAACACCTATGGAACGAATGCACTTAAGTCACAAATTTGTCCAACCTTCCCCCCACTTAGGGCCGATAAGTTTTTTGGATGAGTTGGACGGGGTTGGGGGTAAGGCATACATACAGTTTATGGGACCTATTGCCCATTTATAATAAAATCAAAATCACGAAGGAATGTTTTTTTTTTTTTTTTACAAATACATTCATTACACGCGTAATTAATTAATGGGAAAGAAAATACCAAATATGAATGAAAATTGACGCTCATTTACGTCAGTTTCTATATTCCAGTTTGTTGTTTATTTTTGCAATTTAAAGTATTTCAGTTTGACCGCCCAGAACGCACTTGGGGAAGGGGGGCTTGTGTTGTACATGTACGCTTACACTTGAGTTAAATTCATCCTAATGGCCTCAACACCCGAAACATTACCAAATGAGCTCCAATAAAGCAATAAGCTCGATTACAGTTTTCACATTCACTTGTCTCGACTACAGTGCTTGGTGGAAGGACGCTTGATTATCACTAGCGTCGATCTTCCCCGGTCTGCTGTAGATAATATATTATGTAAATATTTAAATATCATAATCATAGCCTTTACAGATACATCCTCTTTATTTGTTGTAATGTAACTGATTTGCCCCTGAAAAGTATGTGAAAGCATTGACAATAATATCGTCCTAATTTTATAAAAGTATTTAATTTCATTTAAATTATGTAGTATATTAAATGGCGCTTAAAGCACTTCTTCTTCTAAGAAGGCAAAAGCCACTGATCAGTGACGTCACGCACGTGACACCAGCCAAGTCAGTTTGACAATATATATATTTCAAATAATAACTTCCTCTTCTCGAAGGTTCGAAGAGAGATTTTAAAATGTAACTTGAGTCATTTTCCGGCTCTAGAACCTCCCAGTATAACCGAGATGTTTTTGTCTTGTATTTTGTTTTTCTAAACTAAACCTTCTCGAAGCTTCCATGACCAAGGGATATATACAAAGAATGGTGCAACTTTAAGGCAGTTGGCAGTTGGTGTCCAATACTGACAGAACTCACTTGGCGTCTAGCAACACCTGTCCGCGCTAGCCCGCGTATATATTTCGACATGATCTATTTTCTCATTAATTAAACTGATTCAGAAATAAAAACATGTCAAAATGAAAAGTGTATTAATCATAATTCTTCAATAGGCGCCCATCGCGGTAACGTAATTCCAGAACGTTACATTGTAATACATTGATCTGACACTTCTACCGGAATATTTTCATCTCCATGTTTATGACATGTCATATTTTTATTCTCTTTGTTTTTAATTTTGCATATATGCCTAAATGCATATTTAAAATATTTGTTATTTTAGGGCATAATTAAACCATATTTTGGGCAAATATTATACAATACTTTTAATAATTTGTGAAAAAATAGTAATTTTAATTTGGGCCTAAACTAGCAAAAACTAATATTTCATATTTTACAGAATAATAGTGATGAATAAATTGAGTAGATGTTTTTATATTGTTTAGATACTTATTTTTAATATAATATATTTCATAACGAATTATTTATTTGATTAAATTTTCAAGTAATTTTAGTCATTGTAGGGTAACATTTGAAAAAAAGTAATCTATTTATTTTTAGAGTACATTTTAACTTTTAATACAATTTTTTGACATTTTAAGGGCATATTTGTATGAATATTGCACTTATTTTAAGAAGTATTAAAAACATTTGAGCCCAAACTCTAAATGGACAGATTTCAACTAAACTCGGCACACACAGGTCCCGAATAGGCGATTACCCATCTCGGTGGCATAGTTAGCTAACGCGCTAGATTCGTGTTGAGCTAGATTGTGAAGGAGATCGAGGTTCGAATCTCGGTCGGATGAACTGGGGGTGTTCCTAAATGGTTTTCCACTCTACTTTCACGCAAATAAGGGTTCACTTCCTCTATATTAAACCTTCCAAATTCCTAATCCATTAGCGTAATTAGTACTTAAGCGTATAACCCGAACGGGTGGTAAGACGTGGTGCTAGCAAAATAAATAAAATAGGAGAACCTTTTCCTCATATATATATATATAATATATATATATATATATATATATATAAAAATATATATATAAATTTGACCATTTTAGAAAAAATGAACCATCTTGGCCACGTTTGACGATCCCTGAGTAACATAAAGAGTTTAAATACCATAGTCAAACCTGCAAATGTGGACACGTGGATAAAGGCGTCATTCTCGTTTAGTCTGCTTTGCCGGAGACTGAAAGGTCGGGGTTAGAATCTTGGCCGGATGCATTGAGCTTTTTCCTAAATTATTTGCGTTAAGGGACAGTGGAAAACCTTTGCTGAAACACCACCTTGAGTACATCTGGCTGGGATTCGAACTCCGACCTTCCTTTGGCCGAAGAACCAAACTAGGAGACGCCTATATTTAGTCCGCGTGCCCACCGATGCGGGTCGCCTATCATTTCTCTATATATTGTCTAGTATTTTGGAAAAGTTTTAAAAATGATGTTTTAGAACCCATTAGTAGTTATTAATAAATTGGCCGCGTGGTCTAACGCGCTACTCTCGCTGCAGACTAGACTGCTGATTACAGGAAGGTCAAGGTTCGTCTCTTGTTTGAGTGAACGGATTTTTCTAAAATTGTTTTCCACTCTCCTTCCGCGCAAATGCGGGTACACTTCATCTAAATATAACCTTCCTCACTCCTAAAACCATTAGCGTAATTAATACATAAGCGTTGAACCCGAAGGGGTAATGCTTTTCAGCATGCCTATCAATTTGACTTGGAAAGTAGCTACGGTACCGAGATTCTCTTATTCGAACATTTTCAAATAATACTAGCGTTTGCATATGTTTATCGACTTGTATGAAGAGCACTCAATTCTTTTTGAGTTTTTTTTATCCTATAACTAAAGTCAATTTCATAAAGAAACTGTCAAATGTAAATTTTAAAATCCATCCCGATAGTATACGGATTTGTACCGAACGAGCGATGCAATTTCTCAACTAACAAAAAATCAATAACATTTATTTTGTGAAGCCAACAGCGATGGTGCGAGTAAAAATAACACTTTTGTTAGCGGGACGACTTGAAACTGGCGTGCATCGGCTGTGCAGATGTTTTATCCACACTGATATTTGGAAGGGGGAAAAAAATCTATAGGTTCCGTATTAACTGGATTGAATTCACAACAATTTTCTATATCTCTCTATCCTCGGTCCCGGCACAGATTTATCTGATTACCAAACCCTTCCTTCACCTCTGATAAGACATCTTGTGAATGTGTGGAATGCCAGGCCACCACCGTGGTTCGGATTCCACGTTAAACTGTAGGTCCTCCATTTCATCTCACAATCAACCTACCATTACACATTATTGTGCGTATAACCCGAACGGGTAGTAAGACGCGGTGCTAATAATAATAATAATAATACGTCTCTCTACATTTCACATCTTAGAAATAACGTTCCAAAGTTAACGTTCTTGACCTGGATCATATCCAAAAACGATGCTGTAACAAGGTGGCTGGTTGTCTTTATCTTACTTCTCTCAGAGCCGGGCCGAGTTGCCCTCTTTCTCTTTGTCCCACTGAGTTAAACTTTCAACTCACTGAGCAGACGAAAGAAAGGGCTACAAGTGGAAGTATCAAGAGAGCGAATCTTGAAGATTATCCACCTTGGGAAATGAAACAATCGAAGGTGTCATTTAAATGTGAGACTGGCCAGAGGCCAAGTTCATCCCGAAGAGGTTAATCCAAGTCATTTTTCAGTTCATTTCTTAGAAAAAGACTAAAGAACTAAAAAAAAAAAAAAAAAAATCCTGACTCAAATGAATTTCCAACATCACATCACTCAGATCCATCCACTTAGATCCTTATCCAAAAAAGAAGGAAAAAATCCCTCAATTGTGAATTGTAATATAATAAATGATAAGGTGCACCGCACAGACTTTCTTTCTCTTCTATCTTAAAATAGATAACTACATTGATTTACTAAGAACTCTTAAGGTTTTTGAAACAAAATATTATACATTGTTGCATAAACACTCCAGCAAAGAGCACAAATGAAATAATACACACTGTTAAAGAAACATTTAGAAAAGAGGAACTCTGTTACCAAAGGGCACAGCGATCAATCTCAATTTCCAAGGCTTCAATAAAACACTCACACACACATATACAGGGGCGGATCCAGATCAATTTCATAGGGGGGGGGGGGGTCATAATTTATAAATAACATAGTTACTTACAATGGTAGATTTTGTTTAAAGCCATTAGTAGTTTCTCATTCATATTTATTGATCTTATGTTTGTTTTAAACCGTGATCATCCTCCAAAATTTTTTAAAATCACATAGTTTTTATAAACTATTTTTAGTGACCCTCCTTCAACAATTTTTTGAAAAAAGGTTCACTTTAGAAGCTATGAGAAGTGTTCGCCTTGTTTAGAAAAAAAAATTATAAGCATTTAAAGTGTTCCTCATCGAGAAATTTTTGAAATTTGGATGCTCCTCACCTCACCTTAATTTTTAACGATGATTAGATACCTCTAAAAGATAATCTTAGAATTGGTCTCAAATAGTTGCAAAGATACGGAAGTTTCTTCTTCTGTAAAGTACCCTAAAAGTCATTTACATGAGAAAATTAAAATGTTCAGTCTATTTATAATCCTAGTCAACTCTTAGATACGAATTTTAATGAAAATCGTTAGAGCCGATTTTGAGAAAATCAATTTTTTATCTTTTCGATTTTTGCTTAACTACTCTTAATTTTAGGGTTAAACAGACACACAGACAGACGGCATTGCAAAAACAACTTTTTAAGGTTTAGGGGGTCATGAGACGTCCATATCCATCAACATTTTGTTTTAGATTTTTTTACGGTCGCAATACTTTTGCCTTAAGTGTTCGAAAAGTTTTTATATATATTGTTGGGCATAGCTTGAAGTTATTGTTTTATAAAGATTTGTATTGTGTATATTATGTAATATGCAATTAAAATAATTCATATATATTATATATATATATATATATGCAATTAAAATAATTTCATTATATATATATATATGCGATTAAAGTAATTTCATATCTCAAATAGTTTCGGAGATAAGATAAAAAAATAGAATTTACGCATCAGACCGGAACCCTTAAAGTCATTTTGCCAAAATATTGAGGGTAGCCATTTTGTTTGGAATATTTAAATATGTTTTGAAATGAAATTTAATCAAAATCGTTAGAGCCGATTTTGAGAAAATCTGTTTTTTTTTTCTCTTTCCACCCTTCAGTAAACTACCCTTAATTTTAGGGCTAAATATCCAATTCTCTAAACCCCTCGGGGGGACCTTATCAAAACCCTAGATACCAAGTTTTAGCCCGATCGGTAAAATAGTTTAGGCTATAGTTTGAGTTACAGACAGACAAACAAACAGACAGACGGAAAGTAAAAAACAACTTTTTTGGTTTCGGAGGGTCATGAAACGTCAACATTCATCAAAATCTTGAGTTCGATTTTTTGACGATCACAATACTTTCTCTACCTGTAGATAGCGAAAAAGTAAAAAGAAGGGCCGCACAAAATCATATATAAGGCCGCATGCGGCTCGCAGACCGCAAGTCTGATATGCCTGGTCTAAGGCGTCATTATCGCAATAGACTAGACTACCGATACCAGGGATATCGGGGTTCGAATTCCGCTTGAATGTACTGAGGGTGGTTTTTCCTAAATTGTCTTCCACTCTCCCTATATGAAAACACGAGTTCACTTCCTCTATACTCACCCTACACCCATTAGCGTAATTAGTACGTACGTGGATAATCCGGACGGGTTGTGAGACATTATGCTAGACAAAATAATATCTCTCTTTCATTGATTACTAAATATACAATTCTAATGAACATGACGTCAAACGTCACAAACGCAGCCATACTGTCTAGAGGAGAAATGACTGGGTCATTTACCATCGACGAGTTTTCTATAAAACCTGTTTTAAGTTTTTTAATGTTGCGTTGTTTCGACCAATCACAAGAGAGTATTTGAACGCATTCCACAGCACTTAAGTATAGGATGAAGCAAGGCAGGAGTTTGACAGCTATTTAACATCACTAACCTACTTTAATATATTCATACGTCATTTAATGTGATCTTCAACTGTTACATTTAATATATGATCAATACCTATAAAATAACACTATTTAAAATTAGGAGTTATGTAACATACAATTTCTGAAATGTTTGATTATATCACACATACCTTACAAATCAACTTAATTATAGAGCAGACACAAAGCAGACACAACAACCAGTCTTCCAGCCGTTAAAGAGAGGAGGGGGAACCCTAAATTCACAAGTAACAAATTCTTCAACTATGTCAGAAATTGAACTCGAGACCTTTAATTTAGTAGACAGACGCACTATCGACTGAACTAAGGTGTCGAACAGCATCGCTATTAATTGAAAAAAATAAGTATGTGCATTTTCAAAAAGATTCTTCCTAGTTCAATCTTAATAGGCTTTAACTTTATACACGAGCGTATTTAAAAAGGTGTTTTCTTGGAAGGGAAATGCGGTTTTCACAGAACCAAGTTTTATATCACACTTGGACCGCAAACTGCTCGGAATACTATAGTAACTAACAGAATAATTCTAGCTCTTCAAGTTAGATATTAAGGTCGGGATGTAGGGAATGCGAAGTAAGGTGCAGTGTTTTTGCAGTTTTTATAGCAAAACTTTTTTTTTTCCAACATCAACGAAATATTTCTCCAGAAGAAACATAGTTTAATTTTCTTCACTTGGTGATATAAACAGTTGTTGAATATCTGTCATGGCCATAGCGGAATTAGATGACCAACTTCTTAAATGAAGAGGAAACGTTTGTCATTCCATTCCATGACACCCTTGACAAACTTTTTAAATAAAGAGGAAACGTTTGTCATTACATACCATGACACCCTTGACAAACTTTTCAAATAAAGAGGAAATGTTTGTCATTACATACCATGACACCCTTGAAAAACTTTTCAAATAAAGAGGAAACGTTTGTCATTCCATTACATGACACCCTTGACAAACTTTTTAAATGGAGAGGTAACGTTTGTCATTACATTCCATGACACCCTTGACAAACTTTTTAAAAGGAGAGGAAACGTTTGTCATTACATTCCATGACACACTTGACAAACTTTTTAAATGAAAAGAAAAAGTTTGTCATTACATTCAATGACACTTTTGACAAACTTTTTAAATAAAGAGGAAACATTTGTCATCACATTCCATGACACCCTTGACAAACTTTTTAAATGGAGAGAAAACGTTTGTCATTACATTCCATGACACCCTTGACAAACTTTTTAAATGAAGAGAAAAAGTTTGTCATTAAATTCCATGACACCCTTGACAAACTTTTTAAATGAAGAGAAAAAGTTCGTCATTAAATTCCATGACACCCTTGACAAACATTTTAAATGAAGAGAAAAAGTTTGTCATTAAATTCCATGACACCCTTGACAAACTTTTTAAATTAAAAGAAAAAGTTTGTCATTAAATTCCATTACACCCTTGACAAATATTCAAGAATGTTGATATCATAATTTGAAGAAAATTAAACTCTATGTTTGCTCTGGAAAAATATTCTATTTATTTTGGAAAAAAAAAAGTTTTGGTATAAAAACTGCAAAAATATATCCCATTAACTCGTGTCCCTTGCATCCACACTCTAAGCAGGATGTCCAACAACCTGGAAAACTGGGAAAGATCAGGGAATTTGATAAGATTTCTGGAATTTTCACATATTCACTAAAACAATAGGCCTAAGCTATTTTAATTTACAATAACCAACTGTCAAAATAACATTTTTCTTCCAGTTAATACTCACTGCGAATTTATTTTAGTACAGTTGTCCATGTTGAATATACTAATCTCAATTCCACAAGTCAATATGGGATTTTCATCTCAACTTTCCACCTCTCTGTTGCGTGTCTTTACCCAAAGTTGAGTCATTAGTTCATTAGCCCGTGTAAGGCGATCTTTTAATGAATAAATATCATCTAACTGAAATATAACTTAGATCGCACGACCCAATAGCCCATTGCTTTAGGCTGACCTCATTTAAACCCTTAATAGAGTGTTACATTTTCAAAATGTCTGTGTGTGTCTTAAAATACTACACTAAGTTGCGATTTTAGTACATTAATGTTTATAATATAGTGACTGGAAAAGTTATAAATTGTCTCTGGAAAACCTGGAAAAGTCAGGGAATTTTAAAATATAGTTTGGCTGGACACCCTACTAAGTTTGAGACAGTCAACGCGATTATTGTTTTCTCACCAATAATAGATAGATATACCCTGAGTTAGATGGGAGGAACAATATCTGGTAGCTACTATAGTTACCAAAACAATTTTAATATGTTTAGACATCAAATCATATTATCTGCAGCTGTCACTTTTGATAGATATTATCAATATTTATAGAATAACACAACTAATAATAAAATGTCAATGTTGACTGCAAAGAAATATGTCAGAATATTCTAAAGTGTCCTTCCAACCAAAATCAGAGTATAGCAGAGAAGCGCCCTAAAAGATTGTGTCACTGTCGGATTTAGTCTTGTTGTTCATCGCTGACTAATTCTCGTATTTCCAAGCGCCGCCTCTACTAGGACTTACCCTACCTAATAACGGAGTAGCGACAGTGACGAGGAATGACCAAACCCATTGGCATTTCTTGGAACACAACTTATACTGCACATAAGATTCCCAACTTACTAGTTCAATACCCCTTACAAGTGAGAGTGACTGCAAATTGCCATAGTACAACTCATACATCTCTACAAGTTGAGAGTGGACTTGTCACACTGCACATATATCAATACATACATCTTACAAGTATGTCTGTACACATGCACTAGTATAACTAATACATCCTCTACAAGTTGAGAGTGGTCTTGTCACACATTGCACATAGTATCAAACTACAATACATCCTCTACAATTGAGTGTCTTGTACCATGATGTATCAATACAATATACTTCAGTGAAGTGGTCTTGTCACACATTGCACATAGTATCAAACTACAATACAACCTCTACAAGTTGAGAGTGAACTTGGTACACATTGAACACAGTCAGGTCATAGCCCACCCCTAAACTACAGTTTAGGACTTCAATCCGTTCTGTATAATACAATAGTGACCATGATCTGTTCGTTTCTACTATTTTTACTTTGTCTTCACATCCAAAATTAGTTATTCTTACTTATTTATTGTCTTTATTGGATAATTACTTGAATATTGAAACTTAATTAGTAGATAAATACAACAACCAGGTCACAAACAGGTTAAAATCACTTGGTTTTGAAAAAAAAAAACCTGACTTATACGGTTGGACACTGTCTTTCTGACACTCGAAAACAAGACCCGACGTTTAGTGAACACACTGCTGACGGGCGCTGGTGAATTGGGCACTTTTTATGCGAGGGGTTGGTGGGTTGGGTTCAGTCGATTTGACCCAAATAATTGTAAATTACGTGGATTCTCTATTTCATATCACAATATTATTTGGAAGTGAATATTTTTAATGTGGGAAGGCATCCTATTGTGTTTAGGGAAAACAAGGAGATACCCTTTTGCATACAGTTTTATAAGATCTAAAAAAAAATGCCTAAAGGTATGTCACGGAATCTCTGGACGATCTTGAGCGGACGCTCTGGACAATTTTTAGTGAGAGGGTAAGAATGGTTGGGCTAGTATTGCCCAATCTACCTTGGGAGGGAAAGGTTGGTGATAGCCTGGTTGGTGATAGCCAGTCCATCTTTGCCCCCAGAGCCTAATTTAAGATGTTTAAGTAGGAGTGTAGGGAGACGCGAGAAAAGATAAGTTTTTTTGCAGTTTTTTTTAGCATAACATTTGTTTGACTAAAACAAATAATATATTGTTCCAGTACAAACATAAGAGTTTAGTTTTTTCGCATGGTGATATTAACAGTTTTTGAATATCGTTCATGAGCAAAGCGGTATTAGATGATAAACTTTTTAAATTAAGATAAAATGTTGTCATTAAATTACAAAACACTTTTGACAGATATTCAAGAAAAGTTGATATCATCATGTGAAGAAAATTAAACTCTTTTGTTTCTACCGGATAAATATTTTATTTATTTTGGACACATAAATGTTTTGCTATAAAAACTGCACAAACGCTGCCCTTTCCTTGCGTTCCCTACACCCTCACCTTAACGTTTTAATTTCTCACAACTACTCTTTCCTCACCCCTCATTTTCCCTCGCATACCTCACGACACCTCGTCACTCTGTTTTCATGTTGCAAGATCCGTAAGATTTGCATAACTACACGAATGGGAGAATGAGGTGAGAATGAGAATGAGAAAGGTTAAATTTAGAGGAAATGTATTTGTAAAAATTTTAGTAGAAATGTAAGTGTGTGGAAAACCATTTATAAAAAACATACCTCGTTATATCCAGATGAGATTCGAACCCAGACATCTTTATCACCGACAAAACAAACCATATAAGTTTGACGTCATAGCCCGCGCAGCCACTGTCATGTGTTTAACAAACACTCAGTGGCGGCTCTTAGCTAAAACTAGTGGGGGTGCTGCTCCAGAAAATGTTTAGCCTTTGTTTTAAAATTGTGTAAAAGGAAAAAAACATGTATAAAAAGAAAATTTATTCAGGAACTTGATAAAATCTTAGCGAAAAAACCAAACTTTTTTTACTTAATTTAACTTAAATTGTTACAGTTCAAGCTTAATCTATTCATTTAAAAATGAAATCCATTCTTCTTGTTTTAATTTGCGCAAAAATTTCAATAATTTTCTCCTTGATCTCTGGATGACAATTGAGGACATTTTTCTTCATTGAAAGTACTGCAAGCGCATTTAGTCTTTCTGTTAAATAAATGAACCGTAAAAAAAAATGAATCTAATAGAATAGCTGGAAGCAGAATAATAATCTAACTCTACATTCGTCTACACTTTATCACATTCAAGAATATGGTACACGATTTTTAAGCACAACACACGCTGAGTTTAAAAAAAAAAATCCTTCCACCATCACGCCAGAGCCGGTACTGCGAGAGCAACAGTGCTCTCTCTACCTGGCAGTCCTCTCCACCCCCCTCCTATGTGCTCATGCGCACAGCAGTCAAACACCACGTCGCTGGCACTGTGAAGCGCACAGTTCCATACAAAGATGTTTGTATTTTTTCATAAACTGGGGGATGGCTACTGAAGTACTGTCATTAAGTTTAAGGAATATATATTGTATTTCAAAAATAAAGGAAGAATTAAAGAAAAAAGGACTTGTATTAAATGTTATCGATAATATCAAGTGGAAATAGGGGGTGCTGCGGTTCCGCAGTGCCTATACACGAGCCACCAATGAAAACACTCCTTCAAATAAAACTAGGTGAAATTCTCTTTCGAATATCGCCAAACTCCAGATCACTTCCTGTGTATTGCCATTCGTCATACTTGACTTGGAAGAGAAAGCAGCTAGTAATATTGTCTCTACAGAGTACAATACTTTTACATTGTTCCTCAATTTAGAATATAAATTGCAGCGCTTCCTCTTATTGAGCAGAGGGTCCCAAGTTAGTTTACAGGTTGGGATAAACTACTGATTAACTAACGGACTGGGGATTTGCTGTCATCTGGTCCAGGATTAGATATGTGTCTCGAGTCGTATGCTGTTAACAATACTAGCACCAGTGGACACGGGGAAAAGGTGTCAGTCTCGTCTTGCCTGGAGCGCTGTTGAAGTGGAGAATAGGGTTCGAGTACCTGGTGGGCTTACGATGGTTTTATTTTTCCACTAAATGTTTTCTCACTCTCATTCCATGCTAGTGTTGATACATTTCCTCTAATTGTTTTTGTTAGTACACTGTCTTACTAACCGTCTTGGTATATTTACTAACTAAGCTAATGGGTTAGGAATGAGTAAGGTTGAATATACAAAATATGAACCTACATTTGCGTGGCGGTAAGATGGAAAACATTTTAGGAGAAAAAAAACAACCAGTAGACCCGGCCGGAATTCGAACCTTAATCTCTCCTTCACCGGCAGTCTAGTCTATTGTGAGAGTGATGCCTCATACCGTGCGGCCACCACAGAGGGTCTAAATTCTTCTTTCCCAGTTTTTATCCCCATGTTTGAATTTTAAAACCAATTAACTCTACTCCCGAGAACTCACTGCACTCAGAGTTCTGCCATTTTATTTTATTAGAGAGGCATTGTGAAATCTATCTTGTATTAGACCAAAGTGATAAAATATACAAACCCAAAATTAATAATAAAAATATTGAATCAAAGCACACTGATTTAAATATATAAATCAAATTCGTATCGAATAGTAGAACTGCAGTGCCCATGAATAAGTAAAATAATATACAAACCCTACCTAAACTAAACACATTTAAAAAAAAGTACTCTGATTTAATTAAAAAATCATTGTTGGATCACAAATTTATTTAGTAAAGATGGTAAATGGTGGCCATTATACATATTAAGTCTTAAGTAAATAATATAATGTGATAATATTTCTCGTCAAGTGGGTGGGGTTTATTTAGTTCCTCAACGAAACCAGGTGTAGTATTCTTTTCGAAAAATGTCCCTTAATTCCATAGCAGAGTTTGTTCACTTTTTGTACAAGTGCACTAATATACTAATCTAACTTAGCCTAAACTAACCCGCTCAAAGCAAATTAAAACTTTCGAAGAGATAACCTAACTGTTAATTATTTAATGGAAATAGGATAATTTGTAATTGGATAAATAAATTATAAATAAATTGTTTGTAGTAAGTTTGCGTAACTTATCAAAATATCATATTCATTAAACTGAAAAATGACACCCATAGAGCTATTCAGGAATCGTCCGTAGAGAATGACCTTGGGTATGGGAAGATTCCGGGTAGCTCAGTGGAACAAGCGTTGACATACTAAGCCAAGGGTTCCTGTTTGATTCACATGCCCAGGTGTCAAATATAATATCTATTTAATCCATTATTAAAATTTGTATGTATTTTCTAAATTGGTCATCCTATCCCGAACCAAGTATACTTATAATCCCTTCATTGGTGTCTGGAACTGATATCATATCCTTCATTGAGGTGTCGTGGAGGAACTAGGACTACTCATAATCCCTTCATTGAGTTGTCGTGGAGGAACTAGGACTACTCATAATCCCTTCATTGAGGTGTCGTGGAGGAACTAGGACTACTCATAATCCCTTCATTGAGGTGTCGTGGAGGAACTAGGACTACTCATAATCCCTTCATTGAGGTGTCGTGGAGGAACTAGGACTACTCATAATCCCTTCATTGAGGTGTCGTGGAGGAACTAGGACTACTCATAATCCTTCTTGAGTGTCGTGGAGGAACTAGGACTACATAATCCTTCATTGGGTGGTAGAACGGATATCATAATCCTTCCTTGAGTGTCGTGGAGGAACTAGGACTACTCATAATCCTTCTTGAGGTGTCGTGGAGGAACTAGGACTACTCATAATCCCTTCATTGAGGTGTCGTGAGATAGGACTTCTAATCCTTATGAGGTCGTGGAACTAGGATACTCATATCTTCATTGAGTTGTCGTGGAGGACAATACCATATCCCTCTGAGTTGTCGTGGAGACTAGGACATCATAATCCTTCCTTGAGGTGTCGTGGAGGAACTAGGACTACTCATAATCCCTTCCTTGAGTGTCGTGGAGGAACTAGGACTACTCATAATCCCTTCCTTGAGTTGTCGTGGAGGAACTAGGACTACTCATACTTCTTGAGTTGCGAGAATAGACTACCTATCCTTCATGGTGTCGTGGAGGAACTAGGACTACTCATAATCCTTCATTGAGGTGTCGTGGAGGAACTAGGACTATCATAATCCCTTCTTGAGGTCGTGAGGAACTAGACTACTTATAATCCCTTCCTTCTTTTCATAAATATATCATCAAATTATTTTTTTATTTGAATGAATACTAAGAATTAGTTCAAACTAAAACTATAAATCAGAAAAATAAATATATGATTAAAGTGGAAAATAATTTTAAAAATGTTTCCTGTCCCATTCCCGCGTGAGATTGATATTTCCCGCCCGAAAATTTCCTGAAGTCCAAATGTAATTCTCCCACAGGCCTAATTGAAACACTGATCATTATCAATGAGTGGATAACCATAATATATTTTATATCATTATCACGATTAATGTTTTCTAATTAATACTATCATATTAATTACCATAGAACGAAAACTTTACTAAACGATTTATTTCAAATGTTTCGCAACAATAGATGCAGTTGTCTGCTTGTATCTCGCTTTGTAGACACATAAGCGTATTGATCCGGTTGGTTTAAGCATATGCACACTGATTGAACCGGTTGGTTTAAGGCGCTTGAACTGATTGTATTAGTTGGTTTAGCACATGTACACTGATTGAACCGGTTGATTTAGGCTCTGCACACTGATTGAACGGTTGGTTTAGGCTCATGCACACTGATTGAACCGGTTGTTTAGGCACATACACACTGTTAAACCGGTTGGTTTAGGTACATGCACACCTATTGAACCGGTTGGTTTAGGCACATACACAATGATTACCGGTTGGTTTAGGTACATGCACACTGATTATATCGGTTGGTTTAGGTACCTTTCACACTGAACGTTTAGTATACGGTTTGGTTTAGGCACATACACATGATTGTATCGGTTGGTTTAGGTACCTGCACACTGATTATATCGGTTGGTTTAGGTACCTGCACACTGATTGTATCGGTTGGTTTAGGATCATGCACACTGATTGAACCTGTTGGTTTAGGCTCATGCAAACTGATTGTATCGGTAGGCTTAGGCACATGCACACCGATTGAGCGGGTTGCTTTAGGTACCTGCACAATGATTGTATTGGTTGGTTTAGGTACATGCACACCGATTGTATCCGTTGGTTTAGGCACATGCACACTGATTGTATCAGTTGGTTTAGGCTCATGCACACTGATTGTATCGGTTGGCTTAGGTACCATGCACACTGATTTATCGTTGGTTTAGGTACATGCACACTGATTGTATCGGTCGGTTTAGGCACATACACAATGATTGTATCGGTTGGTTTAGGTACCTGCCCTGTTACGTGGTTGATACATGCACACTGATTGTATCCGTTGTTTAGGCACATGCACACTTGATTGTATCAGTTGGTTTAGGCTCATGCAACTGATTTATCGGTTGGTTTAGGTACATGCACACTGATTTATATCGGTTGTTAGTACCTGCACACTGATTGTATCGGTCGGTTTAGGCACATACACAATGATTGATGGTTGGCTTTAGGTACCTGCACACTGATTACGGTTGGTTTAGTCATGCACACTGATTGATCTGGTTAGCACATGCATGATGTATCCGTCGTTTAGGCACATGCACACGATTGTATCGTTGGTTTAGGTACCTGCACAATGATTATATCGGTTGGTTTAGGTACTGCACACTGATTGTATCAGTCGGTTTAGGCACATACACATGATTGTATCAGTTGGTTTAGGTACCTGCACACTGATTATATCGGTTGGTTTAGGTCACATGCACACTGATTGTATCGGTTGGTTTAGGCTACCAATGTATCGTTGCTAGAACCGCCACTGATTATATCGGTTGGTTTAGGTTTCCTGCACACTGATTGTATCGGTTCGGTTTAGGCACATACACAATGATTGTATCGGTCGATTTAGGCACATCACATGATTGTATCGTTGGTTTAGGTACCTGCACACTGATTTATCGGTTGGTTTAGGATCATGCACACTGATTGAACCTGTTGGTTAGGCTCATGCAAACTGATTGAATTGGTAGGCTTAGGCACATGCCACCGATAACGGTTGCTTAGGTACCTCACAATGATTGTAATTGTTTGTTTGGTCATACCCGATGGTATCCGTCGTTAGCCATGCACACTGATTGCATCATGGTTTGGCTCTGCATGATTTACGTGGCTGGCTCATGCACACTGATTGAATTGGTTGTTTAGGCTCATGCAAACTGATTGAATTGGTTGGCTTAGGCTCATGCACACTGTGATCGTGTTAGCTCACAATGATGAATGTTGGTTTAGGCTCATGCACACTGATTGTATCGGTTGGTTTAGGTACCTGCACACTGAGATCGGTTGTTAGCACATGACATGATTGAATTGGTTGGCTTAGGCTCATGCACACTGATTGAATTGGTTGGTTAGGCACATGCACACTGATTGTATCGTTGGTTTAGGTTCATGCACACTGATTTATCGTTGGTTTAGGCTCATGCACACTGATTGTATCGGTTGGTTTAGGCTCATGCACACTGATTGAATTGGTTGGCTTAGGCTCATGCACACTGATTGTATCGGTTGTTAGGCTCATGCACACTGATTTTATCGGTTGGTTTAGGCTCATGCACACTGATTGAATTGGTTGGCTTAGGCTCATGCACACTGATTGAATTGGTTGGTTAGGCTCATGCACACTGATTGAATTGGTTGGTTTAGGCTCATGCACACTGATTCATTGTTGTTTAGCTCATGCACCGATGTATGGTTGTTTAGGCTCATGCACACTGATTGAATTGGTTGGCTTAGGCTCATGCACACTGAGCTGATATTTTTTTCTACAAGTGCAGAAAGTCTTGCGCCGTTCGTAACGACTCCGTGTAGTTGGTTTAAAGCTCGTCACGTGATCACATTTTATTCCTCTTGTTTTTCTGCGAGCGTGTGAATCCACAATAACACGAGCCATCTATCAAGAGCTATTCCGTGGAGGTGACGTGACCTTGAAATCTCTCCACAGACTTTGCCTCATGGGGTATTCAAGTAACGGCCAACGAAGAAGGGGGAGGTTAAGACGCCCGAGGGACCGTCAAGTCTCGCTGAGGTGGAAGGATGACAACCTTGAGTGTTGACGGTTTCATCTATCTCCATTCTATGTTTACTACTCTTGGGTGCTTTGCGCCCTAACACCCGTCAGGGCTATCAGCAATTTTACAATTATGAGGCAGGGAGGAGAAATATATAATTAGATCCCTATAGACCGTATTACTTGAAAAAGTGTTTAGGAAAAAAACCCACTTCATTACACTCGGCCGAGATTCGAATTCCGACCTCTCGGTCAGCAACAAACCAGACTAGACGAGACTGACGTCTTTGTCGAATCGCCACCGATGTGGGTTCCGAATTTATGGTTGGTTCAGTAGCTACTACCATAGGAGTGTTCGAACTGCAGAGAACATTGAATAAGTTAGTCATAACGATTTCTTACCAAAAAAACAACAAACAAGATCCTGGATTTGTCCAAAATAACTGTGGCACAGAATTATTTGCATCACTGGAAGTCAAGTCTATTGCGAATCTGACTCCTATGACCGTGGGATTACTGGTGTGACTAAGAAAAGTGTTGTTAACTTCGAGGAAATTGATGGCGTTGAATCAGGACACGGTTTATTTACTATCGTTTACTCTGCATACCATAACTCGTGTTATCAATTTGAAAATAAAATTAGTTTGTTTTTGAACATATATAGCAATTTTCAGCTTTCTAACTTTATTTCCTAATTATAAAACGCCAAACATGGACTCTTACCTTTTACCGACACCCGGGATACCACCTTCCATGCACAAACTGACTGTAAATACGGCTCGTAATCAATTCTAGATTCGGATTTAGTCGTTACGATTATGATTTTTATTTGTGTTGTTGATAAATTAATTAGGTCATAATATATTGAACAACTTCCTATAACAATTCACATATTTGTTTGATTCGTCGAAACTTGGGAAATCGTTACCTGAGAATGCAAGTGTTCTATCTCCAAAATTGTAAAATTTGAGATATTTGGTGTTTACGTTTATTAAGAATGTATATGATTAACCTGCGGTGAAATTTAGATTACTATATAACTACTTAAAAAGACCCGCCTCGGTGGCGTAGTTGGCTAACGCGCTTGTGTGTTGAGCTCGACTGCTGAGGACGGGGAGATCGAGGTTCGAATCTCGGTCGGATGAACTAGGGGTGGTTTTTCCTAAATGGTTTTCCACTCTCCCTCCACGCAAATGCGGGTTCACTTCCTTTAATTCAACCTTCACAATTCCTAATCCATTAGCGTAATTATACTTAAAGCGTGTAACCCGAATGGGTAGTAAGACGCGGTGCTAAATATTATTATTAATATTATTTAACACAAAAGTGAAAAATTGGACATAAAACACTTGCATTCTCGGGTGACGAAATGTGTACATCATAAATTTTCTCCTCTTATAACGGGCATCTTACCATCTTCAGCCACGTTAGGTTTTTGTTTTTGAGGTGGGGAATTAGGGGACGCGAAAAATGTCAGTGTTTTTTTGCAGTTTTTATAGTCAAAATAAATAAAATATTGATCCAGTAGCAACGTTTAGTTTAATTTACCTCGCATGATGAAATAAACAGTTTTTTTTAACATTCTGTCATTAGATGAGAAACTTTTTAAATGAACATAAAAAGTTGTCATTAAATTCCAGGACATCCTTGAAAGATATTTAACAACTTTTGTTATAACCACGCGAAGAAAATTAAACTTTATCTTTGTGCTGGAGTTAACATCTAGCAGTCATTTAAACATATTTGGTTTTACTCAGCGACTTTCCATAATATGGTACGAAAAATGACGTAGGATTAATTCTTCCAGAATTCTACATCTGGTCTGGATTTAGAAAGGAGTAAAGGGATGTCAATTTCAAATAAGACTTAGATACCAATTTTACTTAACCTTTTCAAACAATTTAATTTAACCTTATCAATTTATTTATAATGGACAATTATTCAACAAACTTGATTTGACAAGCATACGTTAACGTAATTTTAACCTTCATTGTTTTTAATTAGTTTTATACTTTCCATTTTATGTTGATTCACATATGTTTGTATTGTATATTTTAATATGGTATACAATGAAGTATTTTTTACATTTTCAGAAATTTTACAAATGTTTTTTTAATATTAAATTTGTCAAGTTACTTTCAGCATCATACTACTTTTTCAATCATTCATACTTTAAACAACATTACTTTATAATACAAAATTCTTTAATCTACAAATAAAACATCTAAGTCTTAACTCATATTTATCCAATCTTTACTCAAAATTTAAAGTTTTATAGTATTTTCTAAAATAGTGGAGAAATACTTTATTTATTTTGACCAAAAAAATGTTTTGCTATAAAAACTGTAAGAACACTGGCCTTTTCTCGCGTCCCCTGTAACCCACCTTAAATTGTAAATCTAGCTCTCATGAGTTTAGTCAGTTTATTAGTAGTATTTTAAATGTTAAATCTCTCTCTCTCGCTATATAAAGACACATACATTATGCACTGCTCTTGTGTTTGATACTCGACACACCTTGTGATTGAGAGCGGAGAAATGATCCACTCGACAACTGCACTCCCAGACGACAAACCTCTCCTGGGTGTGATGTTTGAGAGCAGGGGAAGAAATGAGTCCAACTCCCGGACAAACTGCACTCCCAGACGACAAACCTCTCCTGGGTGTGATGTTTGAGAGCAGGGGAAGAAATGAGTCCAACTCCCGGACAAACTGCACTCCCACTGTTTTATATGTAGGACCTATAGCAATTTTCTGGTACATAAACCCTGTCCTTAGTCCACCTGCCGCCACTACTTTAGGACTATGTAGGGTGTGCCACAACGTTTGTTCTGTAGGGATAGAGCTAACTGCTAGTAATAAACCTTACAGTGTGTCCCAAAACATCTCTTTACTGTCCCTCGAACCCTCGGAGAGAGAAATAATGGAATTTTTCTTGACCCCTTGGAAAAAATTGAACTCGAGATTTTGATAAATGTCGACGTTTCATGACCACCTGAAACCGAAAAGTGGTTTTCGCGATGTCGCCTGTGTGTATCTCGGAATAGAGCTTAAACGGGCTGGAATATGGTGTTTAGGGGCTTTTAGGAATTAAATATCCATCCCTAAAATTAAAGGTACTCTACTGAAGGGCTAAAAGAGAAAAGAATGATTATCTCAAAATCCGTTCTAACGATGTTGATTATGTTTTTTCTCCAGGCATTGTTTAACATTACAAATAAAATGGCAATTTTCATTTTCCCACCTGGAGGTATTGTACATAAGCATATATTTCCCATTTTTATCATATATCCGCAACTTTTTGAGATACGAAATAGCTTATTATTGTAAAGATGTAGTACTATTACATTTTTGTAAAACCACTAAGTTAGTTTTTTAGCCTAGAGCAAATATACATATATTTTTTACGGCTATTTTACAAGTGGTGGATAGAGTTTTTATTTTAACACCACGCCTCACTAACCGTTCGGGTTGTACGTCCATGTACTAATTAGGGGTTAGGAAGGCTTAATTGAGAAAGAGCACCCGAATTTGCGTTGAAAGATAGTGGAAAACCATTTAGGAAAATTCCCTCTCGGTGCATCCGACTGGGATCGAGCCCCGATCTCCCCATCTTCGGTAGTCTAGTGCTAGTCTATTGCGATAGTAGCGGGTCATGTCCCGTTTTGCTCATGGTTTCCGTTAAAATGTATACTATTTTATTTACTCTCTTTGGTAGAGTGTTTCTGCAACAATGTATATATATATATATATATATGATTTCGTTTCCCAAATCTTAGGTTTTTAGTAAATGTCTCTATATTAAGCTAAAAGAGTAAGTTTCTGTGGTACACCCTACCATATATTTTTATCACCGCGTCTTATTACCCGTTAAGGTTAGATGCAAACACTTTTTCTATGATGGTGTGAACTATAGTGTGTTCCACAACACTTGTTCTATGATATGTGACATAGAGTTTGTTCCACAACACTTGTTCTATGATGGTGTGATCTATAATGTGTTCCACACACTTGTTCTATGATGGTGTGATCTATAATGTGTTCCACAACACTTGTTCTATGATGGCGTGACATAGAGTGTGTTCCACAACACTTGTTCTTTGATGGGGTGATCTATAATGTGTTCCACAACACTTGTTCTATGATTATGTGACATAGAGTGTGTTCCACAACACTTGTTCTATGATGATATGGCCTATAGTGTAAGCCATTATTTTTGTTCTATATATGACCTCAAGTTATAGAGCCCATATTATTTTAGAAAAATGTATATACTGTACATCACAATTAGATAATATGAACTCTAGTTGTCATTGCACGTGTACATAACGTTTAGAAACGCTACATAGATCATCTAGTTTTTATATATTTACACGTAAGTTCATATGATCAGCAGCTGTCACTTTTCGTAAATACTATCAATACCTTTTTAAATAAGTCTACTAATAAAATAGTAAAATGTTATCAATATTAACCAATATAGATATACAACCGTTAAAGTAATAAATTAGTTACTATGCATAATTACAGGTTATTTTCCAAAGTAACCAATATTAGTGGTTAATGAGATGAAATACATGCAATAAATTATTTTAACCGGTTAATTTATATAACAACAAAACCTGTTTGGCTGAAGTAATAAATTATAATCTGAAGGTTAGGTGAGGTTAGGTTAGGTTAGGGTAGGCGAACGGATTCGATTTCGATAACACCACACATCTACACTCAATGAAAAAAGGACCTCTATTTATATGCATAGCAGACTCCACGTATGACTCAAGACAGGACTTGCACAAACGTAAGTTTAATCACTTTAACCAGAGGGTGCTGGTTAAATCTGCTGATTATGTATATTAACTTGATCTATCGAATTAACAGTTATTTATATATATATATATATATATATATATATATATATATATAAATTTCTAAAATCGAAGTTCCCGTATATAAGGACAGTACTTCTTATAGGTAGACTTACTGCGCCGTCTCGCTAATTTTATAATGCGGATATAAACTAAAGGAATATAATAAAACATCCATGTCTTGACTACAGAATGAAAGTTTCGTTTTCCTGTATTAAATCCATTTCTTTTAAAAACTCCACAAACCTGCGTTGGCAGAAGTTTCTATCCGTTAATTCTTAAGGTCCCAGGTTCAAACCATGCAGGTTAAAGCTTGAATAGGTTTGACTTTCTACTAAGGGTGTCCCATGTGCAAGTAAGTTATGGGGTGCTTTTTTTACTAGTGTCTGGAAAAACGAAGTTTCTGATACCCTTTTTTAACGGATAGTTTTATAGCTAGTGGGACTAGAGACAAACAATTAAAAATATGTTTTCTAATATTATTATTATTATTATTATTATTATTATTATATTATTATTATTATTATTACTGCGTGAGGAGCAAACTATGGTAGGATTTATAGGAAGAATCTTATAGAAAATACAAACACATTTTATACAGTGAACATAATAATAATAGTAATAATATTTAGCACCGCGTCTTACTACCCGTTCGGGTTATACGCTTTAAGTACTAATTACGCTAATGGATTAGGAATTGGGAAGGTTTAATTAGAGGAAGTGAACCGCATTTGCGTGGAGGGAGAGTGGAAAAACATTTAGGAAAAACCACCCCCAGTTCACCGACCGAGATTCGAACCTCGATCTCCCCGTCCTCAGCAGTCGAGCTAAACACGACAAGCGCGTTAGCCATCTACGCCACCGAGGCGGGTCGGTGAACATTAATAACCTTTTACTTTATTACTATATTGTTATTTTGTAGGTATTGATAGTATAATTATATCAAACGTATTCATACGTGAAAGTAGTTCTAATAACTGTTTTAGTTGTCAGATAAGGTTGTTCCTTTGACATATGGACCGTATATTTAAGTCGCTCGCTTATAATAGTGGTATAGTTAGAAAAACCTAGGCTTTGTCTAGGTACGTAGTATTTTACATCCTTTCTTAGATTGTAAGCCTTTTTCTATATTTTTGTTTATTATATGTACGTTAAATACCTCAAATTAAAAACAACGTGTGCGCCTTGTTGGATCTAACTGAGCAAAATTTGTTCACACTATTTAGTGCCAGTAGCCCATATATATATATATTAAAAATAAAAGTTTTGTTGTAGCTGTCAAAATTGATGCTATTTGTCAAATGCCGCTAGATGTTTGAATATCACAATTATCACCAAAAAAACGGGAGTTTCAATCAGTCGTGTGTGTGATTTAAATTAAACATACCTACCAAAGGTGATCGCGTGATTTAAGAAGTAAGTCTGGCAATACATTTAATTTCAGATGTCGTGTAGATAGAGGCTCGAATCCCGGCCAGGTATACTGAAAGAGTTTTTTATCCTAAATTGTTTCTCCCTCTCCCTCTACACAAATGCGGGTATACCTTCTCTAGATTCTACCTTCCTTATTCTTATCCCATTAGTGTAATTAGGATAGCCCGGACGGGTAGTAAGACTGGACACTCACAAAGTTATAAATAAGCCGTCTCTGGGATGTGACATGGTGGCTGTTAACATTTGGTCTTCCAGTGCTGCAATAACCACCCTTTACCGGGGGTCGAACCCTAAGATCTGTGCTTAGTGCCACGACGCTAAAACGGTGCCCTTCTCTTCACTCCTCTCGTCGGTCCGGGTGTGATGAAGCGTGCAAACGATGACCGGTCCCGGACTCAATTTCCGGTCCGCAACTGCCCGGAACAAGTCCCGAGCCCGTGTACGGGCAACACTGCGCCAAATCGAGCCCTCCCAATGCTCCTGTTTTCCGTTTAACTCGCAATGCTCCTGTGTGCTCCTGTTACCTCCCAGTGATCCTGTTCTCCTGTTACCTCCAAGTGGTCCTGTTCTCTTGTTACCTCCCTGTGCTCCTGTTACCTCCCAGTGCTTCTGTTCTTCCAGTGATCCTATTCTCCTGTTACCTCCAACTGGTCCTGTTCTCCTGCTACCTCTCAGTGGTTCTGTTCTCCTGTTACCTCCCTGTGCTCCTGTTACCTCCCAGTGCTCCTGTTCTCCTGTTACCTCCCAGTGCTCCTCTTCTCATATTACCTCCCAGTGCTCCTGTTACCTCCAAGTGGTCCTGTTCTCCTGTTACCTCCTTTTCAGCAGATGAGATTAACATGTAGTTTGATTAAAAATTAATTATTGTGAAGAACAAGAACCTCGTCTGTTAAGTCTAAATATGGTGTCTTCCTTCTTGTTTTCCCCCACTGCGTCCTACTACCCATTCTGGCCGTACGCATTTTAACCAGAATAATGAGCTGAGGATGAGGAAGGTTAAATTTAGAGGAAATGTACCCGTGCCAACGTAGAAGGCGAGGAGGAAAACCTTTAGGAAAAATCACGCGGCCGGAATTCGAACCCCGACCTCTCTGCTCTAGGCAAACCAGATTAGATGACAGTGGCATTTTACCCGCATGGCCATTAATGCGTGCTGTATTGTTTTTTTAAATTAATTTGAAATATATCTTACCGAAGAAATATATTTTTTCTTAGAACAAACTGTAGGCCGTATTAATTAAATAAGAATGGCCTGCTGACGCTAAAGCAGATCTTAAAAGCTTTTTTTTTTGTTAGATGAGCTTCATTTTCACGATTAATTTGATCATAAAATAACCACACACTTTACTATAAAATATATCTAAAATAATTACCCATTACAGTTTTTGATTTTATAAAATATAGTCAAGGTTAAATATATTTTCATGAAACGCAATTCTCCGTATTATGTTTAACTATTATTTTTTATAATATTACATTATTTTACTCAGATAAGCAACTATGTTAAAAAAAAAGTAGAAATAGAATGTTGGCATTTAAACGGCCCGCTAAACCAGAATATAGCATTCCCCAAAATCGAGCCATGGCGCTCTACACACGGACGGACGTTGAAGCAACTAATTTGCTCTTTTAGTGGAATGGCGATTTTTCTCTTGATCTCTTCCCTCTTAGTTGCCCTACATGTATAACGTAACGCCCTTAAGACATGGGGGAGAAGCGAGGGGGGAGGGGGGCTGTTTAGGCTAGCGTAACGTAACGAAGTTTTAGCTTATAAAACAAACAATAATAAAATGTTTGAATTTATCAAATTAAATTCAATAAAATAGGTGGGCGCAGGCCTATTTATAGACGTAGGAAGGCTGAAGTTCTGTGTGAAACACAGGATGATAAAGATTTACAGTGGCTTCCCGAAAAACAAGTTGAGGTACAGGAAGCCATTGACTTGACTCATGAACCACTCCACAGGAAATACCTATAATCACAAATGTAAATAAATGGTTGCATCTAACTTGGTTGGAAGATGTTTAAAAAATAATATGGTCATGAATAAACTTAAGCTTATTCACACTTTTAAAATAGAGTTTTTTTTTTTGTAAATACAAATAAAACTGCTTGACTAGAAATTGCATCCTTTATTCAAAATCATATTTATTTTAAACTTATAAGATCCGACGTGAAGTTAACTAGTCTACTAAAAACCACAACAGCCCATTCGAAAATGACACGAGGAAAAGGTGCTTTTAGTTGAACCTGGAAGCGTCACTTAACTTAAGGTTGGCGGGGGTTGCCAAAGCAATACTTAAATGAGGGTAGGGGGGTCAAAAAGGCCTAAAATTGCGTTACGTAATACATGTATGGCCCATTACTTCAGTTCATTGGTAGATGTGTTTCTTGTCAGAAGTTGTGAGTCCTCCAACCAACTTGTTTGTGGTCTGGATCCGGTAAGAAGAGGTGAAATGTCTTTTGGTCTTGTTAATTTATTGTAAACTGCTGTTTGGTAATGGCTTTGAGCGTTTTTGTTCCTTGACGGACTCACTACTACACAGCATAATCTATTTGCACTTTGAGATACAATTATTTATACATTTAAAACGTGAAACGATCTATATAAACAATGGTTCCACAAGATGAAACCTTAGCCTATATATTACATCAAATATGTGAAGGAAAAAAGGGTATGTAGTGAATTTTTAATTTTAAATTAAATTTAGAATAATCCATATATATACTATTATTTACTTATTATTTCTTTAAAAAAAGGTATGTTATTTTGTAGAGGTGTACCGATGAACCGTTATCGGACAATTGATCGTAATCGGCGATAATATATATATATATATATATATATATATATATATATATATATATATATATATTATTATATAATTACACACTACACTGCATCTGAGTTGTGGGATATGCAAAGATTACATTACCAGATAAAGAAATATAAGTTCATACCGTTGATAAAACTAACAATATAGTTCTAACTTTCGCCGGTTATGCAACGATTAATCAAAAAGTAAGATTATCAAAGCTTTAACCGTTGATTTTTAAATAAAATCTTTTTGTATTAATTACATTAACAGTTATCTTTCTCTTAAGCATATTTCTCAATAGTTATTATTAAATAATCGATAATCAGGACTAATCGGTGGAAATAACCGTAGCATGAACAATTATTTCAAACAATCGGTAATAGGTTTTACTGAATCAGTACACCCTATATATAATCAGTACACCTATATATATCAGTACACCCTATATATCATTACACCCCTATATATCTGGTATAAAACACGTATGTAATCTGGTATAAAAGCTATTTATTTGAAACGTAATTTTTCTGGAACAGTTGTCATAATGTTCTGGTTTGTCGAAGTGTGTATAAAAATGCACACTTATTTTCATGAAGGGAGAGTGGGAAACATTTTATGAAGGAAAATAACCCACCTTCATGCATCTGACTTGGATTTGAACCTTCCGTCACCGCCATTATAATATATTATGAGAGTGACGCCTCGGACCATGCGACCAGCGATTTGGATTAATTAGTTTGTACATCCCTGAGTAATCTGATGTTCAGTGTTTACTCAAAGCACAGTAATAATAATAATAATGATGAGTTGGAACTATTACATTAGGAATGTCAAACTTGCGGTCCGATTCACGATCCTATGTGTGGCCCGCGGACCTTTTGATGGGCCACCATACAACGTGGCCCAATTTCTTCTTTTTATAAACGTTGTAGGAATAGGACTAGGTTGACCT
This sequence comes from Timema cristinae, assembly GCA_039000515.1. Taxonomy (NCBI): domain Eukaryota; kingdom Metazoa; phylum Arthropoda; class Insecta; order Phasmatodea; family Timematidae; genus Timema; species Timema cristinae. The sequence continues at coordinate 16,979,977 of JBCFYV010000935.1, forward strand.
CGGTAGTCTTGGAGTAGAGTGCTTGCCTCAAGATCCGATCTTAATGGGTTCAAACCCAACCAGGGTCGATGGATTTTTCTTGAGCGATAAAAATCTATAGTTCGACCTCCTTAGGAGTGGAGGTAAAGCCGTCGCCCATGTCTATCGGGGCATATAAATTAACCCTGGAAGATAGGTGAAAATACCTTTCCCGGCAAAATTAGTAGGCCCTTTCGAGCTTGCTCATAGAAATTCCCGTGTGATGATATAATCAGTTGGTTCAAAAGTGCACGTTAAATAGCTCAAATAAATAAAATAAATAACATTTGAGATCATGCCATTTGGAAATTGGTCATTATTTGGTGAAATCTAGCAAGTGGGGTTGGTGTACCACATTTTCTTACTACTCACCAAAGATCGATCCCCGAAAATAGTTCAATTTGCGCACCAAATATGTGCAGTATATGTCGGCACACAAGAGTGTTTTCGCTCATGAACAGGAACACACAACCCTAGCGATAACATTTACCGATACGCGTTCGTCATGTATTTTGAACGTGACTTCAACAAGAGATATAAAGACACTCACACCCTTGATGCAAATATAAATTATCAAATTTTTGGTAAATAAATATAGTATAAGTCTTAAACATCTATGTAATCTTAATTTAATTTTTGCTATAGTTAGGATTGAAATTTTTCCATTTAAGATGGTGACAAAATGGAATTTTCTGAAATGCGGCCCCCTCATTATTTTCGATGCTCAATGAGACCCTTAAGGCCATACGAGTTCAATGATCTGCTCTAGCCCACATAGCTGAAAAGTGACTTATGATAGTTCTTTCACCAAACTCTGCGATATTGTCTATCTAGAGGAGTTGGAATTGAAACATGTTTTGGAAGTACGTGAACCGTTATCTCGACGAAACGATGTCCTGGTAATAATATCTCGAAAACTATTTGGTCCTTCCTCCCCTCTATAAGCCTCTCCCTCGCCTCAAGTGGCCGGACGAAATCCTTGCCGCTGCAGGGAATCAATTTCCTGTCCGCAGCGATTCCTGAAATCCTCCCCCCTCCCCCCTCCCCCGTCAAGTCACGACCATTGGCTTTTTAGAGCGTCTCTACTCCCGGCGCGGTGTTGACGGAACGACTCGGGGCTTTAAAAACCCTTCCCTTTTACTGCCAACCCCTCCTTCATAGCATCCCTAAGAAACCCGACCACGTGTGTGGGACGATATTAAAACTGAACGAGACGCACACACACGAGTCAATGTCGGCTCTCCAGAAATGCATGTAAAGGAGAGTCAGATTTAGTCCTGGATCTTTGTACGTGGCGGAAACAGCCATTTTAAAAACATAAATGTCATCAACAAGTTGAGTACAGGCTAGGCAAGTGATTGTTTGGCGGTAGATGATGTGCAGTTTTTGGCGGGTAGTGGAGGGAGGTGAAATAAGTATAATTTGATACTTTGTCAATTTCACATTCTTTGGAAATGCAGTCGTTGCGCTTAATTTTGTCACGTCATGATTTGAGTCACAGACTTGTAACGACATTGTTCTATTAAAAACAAAAAAAAGGTAACAAAAAACACTGGAATAATAATATTTTCTTGGTGTCTTACTACCCATTCGGGTTATACGCTTATGTACTAACCACTCTAGTGGTTTTAAGGATGAGTGAGGTTACATTTACAGGACGTGTACCTGCAATTGCGTGGAGGGAGAGTGGTAAAACATTTAGGAAAAAACCCCTTCAGTACAACCGACCGAGATTCGAACTTCAATCTCCCCGTCACCGGCAATATAGTATATTGCAAGAGAAACGCATTAGACCACGTGGCCACCGAAGCGGGTTATGCATACAATTAATTACGCTAGTGAAATATGTCTGAAGAAAGTATCATTTTAGAGGAAACGTGCCCGCATTTTCGTGAAGAGAGATTGGGGGAAAATTTTGTTAATACAATATTAGCTACACTCAACCAGGATTTGAATCCCGAAATCCACCCACCATCACCCGCAAACTAGATTATACGAGCCCGACATCTAATCCTCGCGCCCACCGATGTTGTCTTGACCTTGTTTGAGCCCCGTTGTGTGAGCACTTGCACGCCCGAGATCACCTGTCTACTGCCCGTCCGTCATATCCCGACGACGCGTCTTCCGGGCCGTGGGTGTGCTATTGATTTCCGATGAGTTTGTTCTCTCTCTATACCGCCCCCCTCCCCCACCTCACCCCACATTGCCCCATACGACGTTTTCCACCATTATACTACTTGCGGGATGGGACCAATAAAAGGATCTGTCTCTATCTCCTATGTTTTCCCCCTCCATTTCTCTATTACTTGTTCCCATTCCTAGTACACATTGTTTTAGTAAGTTTACGCCGTGTCTTTTTACCCTTCTGGACTATACACTTTAACTACACTAATGGAGTAGGGATGAGGAAGGAAGCATTTAAAGGTTTTCTACCCGCATTCGCGTGAAAGGAAAGTGAGAAACCGTCTTGGGGGGGAAAAATCACCCTCATAGATTTGAACGGGATTTGAACCTCGATCTCCCCATCGTCAGCAGGCTAGTCTTAACACGAGAGTGACGCCTTAGACCATTATACCACTGAACCGAGTATGAAAAAGGTCGGATTTAGAGGAAATGTACTCTAATCTGCGTGGATGGCGAGTATAAAACCATTAAGGTTAGAAAAAACACACCCTGAGTAGGTTACACTCGTCAGGGATTCAAACGCAGACCTCCCTGTCACCGACTAACAGCACTAGATGAACCTGACATTTAGTCCGCGTGTTCACCTTTGCCATTTTAAATTCCTTGAACACGTTAACATAGCATGCGTCAGAAACAAAGTCCGTGTGCTACATTTTATCTTATCAGTTGAAGCGTTTGGATTTAATGGTTTTTTGGGTTCGATTCCCGGCAAGATCAGAGAATGTAAAGTGTGAAATAAAGATTTGTCCTCTTCCCTTTTGTGGTAAATTAACGACCTGGCTCCGGGTGATTTTTACTCCAGAATTATAGTTTAGATGGCCCGCTAACAGCTGTACACCCGCTCCAGTGGCCGAATAGTCTAAGGCGTCACTTGCGTGAGACTGGCCTGCTGAAGACAAGGAGATCGGGACTCGAATCCCGGTCGGGTATACTGAGGGTGTTTTTCTCTAAATAGTTTTCCCCTCTCCTTCCACGCAAGTGCTTGTACTCTTTCTCTAAATATAACCTTCCGATTCCCTAAAACCTTTAGCGTAATTAGTGCATAAGCGTATAATAACCGAAAGGTTAGCAAGTTACGGTTCTTAGAAAAAATAAGAGTCCGTTTATATTTCTGCTGTCAGATGCTCCGGATTGTTTTGGGACAGGATTTATATTCCCTCATCTCCCCCCTTGTCTCCAATCGTTCTCTGTGCGTCTCTTTCCGTCTTTCTTCCCTGCCTTCTTGCCACCCTCCACCGTTGTTAATCAAGTCGACCTTTTTATCTTCTGTTTTATCACGATACCCCTCTTCATTTTCTGTTTCACTCTGTGTCCTTCCTTTCTCTCTACCTTGCTATTTTTACTGATACTCCTCGCTCGTATTCTTCTTATCTGGGAAAAGTTCCCCGCTCCGAGCAACAAGGGCGCAAGGAGATGGTGAGGTGTTTTTTTTTATCAATTTTCTAATTTTGAATATTTTAGCTTTAGGAATAATTTACAAATGGCCTGGGGCTATTTTTGTGGGGAGATGGGGAGAGTAATAATGATTGGATCAATAAAATTTGACCACCGTGAACTTTTAAGTTACTCGCTTGGGTGGCCGCATGGTCTAAGGCAGGGGTCCCCAAACTTATTGAGTGGAGGGCCACATTAGGAAATAGACATGGCTAGGGGCAGAAGATATATATATATATATAGCTAGAGAGAGAGAGACTATGACCGCCTCTGTAGTATAGTTGTCACAGTTCCTGGCTATAGATCCAGAGGTCTCGGCTCGATCCCCGGTGCTCCAAATTTTTCTGTGAAGCAGTGAGTCTGGAATGGGGTCAAACTCAGCCTCGTGAGAACATTAAGGAAGTAGCATCTCCGGCTTAGAAAACTGAGATTAACGGCTCATTATGCTGATGACATGACACCCTCTATCCGCAAATGTTGATAATATCCTCGCTAACGGCGGCGGCCGCTCGATCTGTTTAGCTCGCTTGCGGGCTCGCACCATGTAGTGTATATGTTACTGTGAATGTGCTGAGTTAGTTATTTTTTTAAATAACCAGTTAATATATAGAATCACCGAAAGCGATGGTTTGTCTAGCAAATAATAGGATTTATCTCAATTTATCAGTGATTTTATAAATTTCCCAATACAGTTCGGTGAACGTATGAAACATGAAATATATTATCTACATTCACTGGTGATTTTAGAAAATATCTAATGTAGGTATGCGGAAAAAAATATAGAACATAAATAAAATCTAACCTAACCTAACCTAAGCTAAAATAAACTAGTTTAAGCTTGTCTAAACTAACCTAACCAAACCTAACCTTGACGTTACTTATTAACATTCACTGGTGGTTGATGATAATTTTGTGAACTCTTCAGTGATTTTTTAAAATGCTCGGCGAGTATGTGAAATAGTAGATACAGCTTTTGCACTACCCAAGTGAACCAGTGGCTTTGTAGAATCACCGGTGATCTTACAAACTCATCTTATTCATCACATTCACAGTGACATACAGCTTGTAACCTTAATTGTACATGAATAGATGCAAGTTTATTTTCTCAAGGGAATAATAGAGAACAAACAAGTAGGATAAATGTACACATCATTTCATTAAAAATTGTAAGGGTTTTTTGGTTAAGAAACATTGAAACTTATTATTATTAGCACCGCGTCTTACTACCCGTTCGGGTTATACGCACTTACGCTAATGTGTAATGGTAGGGTGATTGTGAGATGAAATGAAGGACCTACAGTTTAACGTGGAATCCGAACCACGGTGGAGACCTGGCATTCCCCACATTCACAAGATGTCTTGTCAGAGGTGAAGGAAGGGTTTGGTAATCAGATAAATCTGTGCCGGGACCTAGGATTGAACCCCGGCCGCCAGCACAGAAGTCTGACACCTTACCCCTAGACCACCAGGTCACCTTTAAACTTATATTGTATGTATGTGTGTGTGTGTGCTTGAGTTGTTTTTTTGCACACTGGAGCACATTATTTCGGTGTTCGTATTGCATTTTGTTTATCAAAGCGTTTGCGGGCTAGTTAAACACATCCCGCGGGCCATGGTTTGGGGACCCCTGGACCCCATAGCGCTACTCTCACAATAGACTAGACTGCCGATGACGATGAGATCGGACGTAACTAATACATATACATATAACCCTAACTGGTTGTAAGACTCGGCGATAATATTTGAAAATTACACATTTAACACCTGACATTTGAGTAAATATTTAAATTTAGTTTCTCAGTTCGAAAACACTATTTAGAATTTGGATCGGTTTTCAAAAATAACTAATCAAAACAACAAAATGTAGTTTAATGTGATTTGGATGTGTATTTATTTACATTTGATACTTTTCACAGGTGTTGTAGCTATTCTAGATTTTAGTGTACTTTCAAAACTGGTATGTTCAGAACCTAACGCCCTCGGTATAAAACGTTTTATTCTTACTGTTTAAATAGGCTCATCACATAAAGGGACTAAGCTCCTGGTACCGTAATCACAATAAGCTCCGAATCATTCTTAGGGTTAAGTCGCCTGTTACCTGAAAACTGATCTAGTAACGATTATAGCTGTCAGATAAGGCTCTGCCTATGAAAATTGGACTATACACTTGTGTGTATTGTATTCCCGAAGAAAATAAACTATTTGTTGATCATGAGATTATTTAACTAATTATCATATTAAGGAGAGTAGTAGATATAAACATCAGGCCGACTGATATTTATATGATGGATTGCCATTTTATTAAATTTGCTAGTTTCACTAATTTTTAATATTTTTAATTAGTACATCTAATTATTTACTAACGATTGTTTGTATTGGCAATTATGCTTGTGCCCTTTTTGCAGCGATACCTTGCAGGTTGTGAATATTGTTGTAATGACGACCCAATTTCTCGGGAAATTAACCTCGAATGGGATGAAGGTTTTTTCCCCCCCCACCCCGATGCTTAAGTGTTGGGAGGGATGTTTAGACGCATGCTGTAAACATGGAAGAGGAAAGGGTTGTGGAGAAGGGTTGATTGGGAGAATAAATTCCGAGCACTTGCACCGCTAAGATCTCTTGAGTAGGATTACACTCGAATCTCCGGCGAGCTTAGAGAACATACAAATTAAAGGTAGCTTAGCTCATTGAGACAATTCTAGAAACGATGCGGGCGCCGTCACGTCGAAATGTCAGAACGTTGCGTCGCTGAATCGTGGGCTCAGGGCGCCGTGTCGTTTTCTGGAACTACACATGTATTTAAGATGGGGTAGATGGTTCATCGTATCTACGTAGCAGCTTAGACTTGACCGGCCCCGTGGTGTAGTGGTCAGTGCACTTGGCTACGAGTCTAGGATTAATAGGATCGATTCCCGGCTGATACCTTGGGTACTTTTACTTTGAGTTAGGTTAACACTCCCACCGGCTACACAGCTTCATAATAACTATCATCTCATTGCGAGTACGCGTAGACAACCTCCTATGGTGTACCCCGGGCAACAAACACACTGCCATCAGAGCGGCTAATAGTCTACATACAGAGCGACTAATAGCTTACAGATAAAGCGTCCTAACCGGGTTGTCATGTCCTTCCCAGTCATATTCAATATGAAAAAAAAAAGTTTGGACGTGAGGGCAACATTAGAAATGGCTGATTAGCGGCAAGAAGTCATACCCTTCCAATGCTAGAATGATCAACATTGGAAATGGCTGATTAGTGGCAAGAAGTCAAACGTTTCCAATGCCAGAATGATCAACATTGGAAATGGCTGATCAGTGGCAAGAAGTCAAACGTTTCCATTGATAGAATGATCAACATTGGAAATGGCTGATTAGTGGCAAGAAGTCAAACGTTTCCAATGCCAGAATGATCAACATTGGAAATGGCTGATCAGTGGCAAGAAGTCAAACGTTTCCATTGATAGAATGATCAACATTGGAAATGGCTGATTAGTGGCAAGAAGTCAAACGTTTCCAATGCCAGAATGATCAACATTGGAAATGGCTGATCAGTGGCAAGAAGTCAAACGTTTCCATTGATAGAATGATCAACATTGGAAATGGCTGATTAGTGGCAAGAAGTCAAACGTTTCCAATGCCAGAATGATCAACATTGGAAATGGCTGATCAGTGGCAAGAAGTCAAACGTTTCCATTGATAGAATGATCAACATTGGAAATGGCTGATTAGTGGCAAGAAGTCAAACGTTTCCAATGCCAGAATGATCAACATTGGAAATGGCTGATCAGTGGCAAGAAGTCAAACGTTTCCATTGATAGAATGATCAACATTGGAAATGGCTGATTAGTGGCAAGAAGTCAAACGTTTCCAATGCCAGAATGATCAACATTGGAAATGGCTGATCAGTGGCAAGAAGTCAAACGTTTCCATTGATAGAATGATCAACATTGGAAATGGCTGATTAGTGGCAAGAAGTCAAACGTTTCCAATGCCAGAATGATCAACATTGGAAATGGCTGATCAGTGGCAAGAAGTCAAACGTTTCCATTGATAGAATGATCAACATTGGAAATGGCTGATTAGTGGCAAGAAGTCAAACGTTTCCAATGCCAGAATGATCAACATTGGAAATGGCTGATCAGTGGCAAGAAGTCAAACGTTTCCATTGATAGAATGATCAACATTGGAAATGGCTGATTAGTGGCAAGAAGTCAAACGTTTCCAATGCCAGAATGATCAACATTGGAAATGGCTGATCAGTGGCAAGAAGTCAAACGTTTCCAATGCCAGAATGATCAACATTGGAAATGGCTGATTAGTGGCAAGAAGTCAAATGTTTCCAATGATAGAGTGATGGGAGTGGAAACTTATGGGTGGTAGACTAGATACATTCAGGCCCGTATGCAAGGACGATGCTGAGCACGGCCAGAGTACAGGCTGAGCACTAGCAGAGCATGAGGCCTGTCGTTAAAACAGCTGTCTCGATCGTCTATGCGCGCAGCGCCATGTTGTGGAAATATCCTCTGAGTACGGGCAGAGTATAGCCTGAGCAAGCCCGGAACCAGGCTTTGGCGAGACTCAAGCTATTGCGTCCTAGATCGTACTAGCACGAGGCTCATATTCTGCCTGTACTCTGGCTGTGCTCAGCATCGTCCTTGACGACGGGCATCTCAATTTCAAAAAAAGGCCTTTTTAAAAATTACAAACATTTTTCTGCCAAAATTAATAACATTCCAATTATTATTATTATTATTATTATTATTATTATTATTATTACTATTGTTGTTTTGTATGTAATGATACTATATATCAAAAGTAACAGCTGCAGTTTATTATGACTCGGCGTATGAATACTTGAAAATATATCCATAGTTGCTCTCCTAGCTGTCAGGTAAGCCCCTTCTTATGAAAATTGGGCATCACGTAGAATGGAACTGCTTATATAGTTGATGCTTGGGGGTGAACGGACCACGCACCTGGGTAACCGGGAGAACACGGAAAACAGTTTTTTTGTGTCTGGAAAAAACCTGCGGAAAACACATGGCATTTTGAAAAATCTACTAAAAATACTGTCATATTTGTTAATTCGCGACATTTAACCGAAATATTAAAGCATTAGTCCTTTGGATGTACGAAAAAGTGAACTGAAGAGTTAGGAACATTGAGTCAAACATGTCTTACAAGGGTTGTGAAGTGACAGAAGATGTATTTCCCATAATCCTCTACGAAACATAAGTTACATGACTTCACACTTAGTCAGTTTTATGAAAAGTGGAATTATATTACTCTTTTCTCCAATCTGAACTGCCTGGAAAAATGATAATTCCTTCTGGAAAAAAAAAACAAAAAAAATTAGAGAATTTGGTAATAAAAAAGAGGTGGTAGCTCTGAGCCCTAGTAAACCACAATCGATGTCATCAGCTGAGTTTTTTTAATGTTTTGAACCAATTGAAGTTTTGGATGGAAAGGGACGCGAGAAAAAGCCACCGTTTTGGCGGTTTTACAGCAAAACATTATTTTTGGCTAAAATAAATCAAATATTGCTTCAGTACAAACATAGAATTTAATTTTCTTCACATGGTGACCTCAACATTTCTTGAATATATGTCAAGCGTGTTCTGGAATATAATAATAACTTTTTATCTTCATTTAAAAAGTTTGTTAGATAACGCCACCATGCTCACGAAAGATATCCAACAACTCTTGATATCACCGTGTGAAGAAATTAAAACTATATATTTCTACTGAAGACATATTTTTTTATTTTGGCCATAAAAATGTTTTGCCATAAAAACTGCAAAGACATTGGGCTTTTCTCGCGTTCCCTTGCATCCCACCTTAAAACCATGTTTTATCGCTATTTTCTTTTGTTAAATAGTTGAAGGTGCTATTCCATATGTTATTTGTTAAAGGTGTTGATAATCAGTACGTACTGTACTGGTACTAAATCCTCCTAGTAAAACAAACGCTGCCCGTGTTGTTTAGATGGAAACATTCCTACCGCAAGGCTCGAGGGAAGTAGCTGGGCGGGCGCAGCTCGACCTATGTGGGTCGGCCTAAGGCTGTCCCACGTGTGATAAACGCCTCAGGGCAAGTCCCCCACCCCTCCCTACCTTGCCACTAAGCCTTGTGACTCCGGCAACCCTCCTCTGAGAGGTCAGTGACCCTCTTTTCTCCGTCATCCAATCAGGCAGCGTGCATACCACGTGCAGTACAGCACCAAATACACACGCACATCTAAAACTGGCTTTCTCTCTATTCACTATAGTTCTTGAATTTATTTTGAATGTTTGATCGGTTTTGAATTTAAATAAATATTTTCGGGCTTTATTTCTTCATTCATCCTAGATGATGGCTATTGCATATAAACTTGAAACGTCTAACGTTATGTATTAAACGCGGTTCAAGCACGAACACATTTTTAATACATTTTATTTTCTCACCGTGTTTTGGGCTAAACGCATTCATTAATTACGCCAACAGAGTAGGACTGAGCAAGGTATAATTGTAGAGAAAATGTACTCGAATTTGCGGTGATTCAGATGGTACTCGAACCCCGATATTCCCTTCACTGACAAACCAGTTTAACGCGAGAGTGATGCGTTAGTTGAGTTTTTTTTAATAAGTACTTTTTCTCTTCAAGGTGATAGCTGTGGTGCTTTCTTAAAATCATCTTTCCTGATTATTTTCCCTTAGGTTTGATTTTAAGGAGCTCTTAAATACTAATATTAGCGCGTAAAAATAAAACTTTCTGCACCGTTGAACACGCAGACAAAGGTGTCAATCTAGTCATGTTTGTTTTGCCGGTGACAGAAGAATTAGGGCTCAAATCTTGACTGCGTATATGCAATGTGGTGGTGTTTCCTAAATGATAATAATAATATTTATAACCGCGTCTTACTACCCGTTCGGGTTATACGCTTTAAGTACTAATTACGCTAATAGATTAGGAATTGGGAAGGTTTAATTAGAGGAAGTGAACCCGCATTTGCGTGGAGGGAAAGTGGAAAACCATTTAGGAGAAACCATCCCCAGTTCACCCGACCGAGATTCGAACCTCGATCTCCCCCGTCCTCAGCAGTCGAGCTCAACACGACAAGCGCGTTAGCCAACTACGCCACCGAGGCGGGTTTTCCTAAATGATTTCCCACTATACCTCCAAGCAAGTGAGGGTACATTTCCTCTTAATATATGCGTATGGCTTAAACGGGTACTAAGACGCGACGAGGGTGGGGAAAGAGACGAGACAGTTTATTTATTAGAACTGGAATGTACTTTTTACTTAATCTTATCAATATCTAAATGGAACATATAATGTCAAGCGTTTCCACCAACAAGAAGGGATACAAAACCGATTGGAAACTCTGGACTGTGCCTGTGTGATATTTCGTAACACCCATTGAGACTGTTCCTGTTATCAGCCTGTGCTGTGCTTACGTAATACTAACAACATATCAGTGTGCTTGATACTTCTTGTATACAATAGTTAAATTCTCGGTCAATACAAAAACCGGTGTCCGGAAAATTAATTCATCAATATTTGCAACAAAAAAAAAAAACAACAACAACACAACAGTCATACGTTTTCTGTCCTTCCTGTAATTGAACTCGCGACCTCTATATTAGGTGACGGCTACACCCAATATCACCACTGAGGGAGCTGCAGGTCTTATGGAGGAAAACTTCATCTTCGCTCTCTCTCTGTTAACTGTTGTCAAATATCCTCGCTCTCAGTTAGGTCGGAAGGTGGTGTGTCGGGGTAAGAAGGAGCTACTGGCAACATAGACTACCAGCTTAGGGAAACTTGTCCTATATTTGAGGGGAGGTTGACCAGACAAAAACAAAACAATAGCAAAACTGTTTCCCAATAGTAACCATGCAGTTCCCTCAGCGAAGATAATCAGTGTATACCATTAAGGCTAAAATTTTACTCCTCAAATGTTCGTCAAATTTACTCAGACAAGTTTCCAATTGGGTAGCTTATTCGACGCGTCATTCACTTTCAAATGCTTTGATCTGTTGAAAAGGGATGGTGTTGGGTAGGGGTTGGCGGGGGTGAAGACGGTGGTGACGGTTTGCCAAACTTCATCTTCTCGTCGCGCACCGCAGCGCTCCCAGCGAATATAGCACGCATTAGTGATGGGAGTGCGTCGAGGCATCAACGTCGCTAATTAATTCCAAGTAGTCTAATTACCAGGCTAATGAGTCGAACGCTCGTGCCGACTGCTGGGAGATGCGTGTTGGGGGTCTGTGGTAACAGGTTTTTTTTTCTCTTCTAGGAAGATAAGATACATACTATTAGGGCTGAACTGGCTTGGCTCCATTTGACTCCGAGCTCCATCTTAACCCTTACCCAAGAAGGCGGACTTCCAAATTGATTCTGCTCGTGATATGATGCTTGCGAGATTGGATGGCTTAGTTCATTTTCTTATCCTCAAGTAATTTGCATTTTGGGGCTTTTCGAATCTTTTGTCTGTTGTTTACTATTTTAATTAAAAACTCTTCCATTTTCCCTTTTAAAATAGTTTCGTTATAAAGTAAATTTGGAAAAATGGTTTACCCAGGATAGAGATGGGGGGAAAGAGGGAAGGCAAGTGGTTAATTTTGATCCCTCCCCAAGATCACAAATACTTTTTATTAAAAACAAACATGAAGTAGGCTTATAGTTATAATATAGAGCACCGAATATTGGCTGACTCTATAGGCTACATTTTAAATCAGGCTTACGACATGATATTATAAAGGTGTACAGTTACGTATATTAAAACTACCATGAAATTCCGAAATTGGAAAAAACAAACATAAATGATCGTTTCTATACCATTAAACGCGCCTCGAAAGTAAATAATGTGTGTGCGCCACTCACTTGGAGCATAATTACTTAAATACACCACTCTCACCACCCTTGGCTCTGACAATAATATTGATGTTAATCACTCATGATAGAAAGCGGAATATACGATAGACAACATTTATAAGACAAAAATAAAACTTTTGTTAATGATCAATATATTAGGCCATTGTTAACATATATTTTATTTCAGAAAGGTTGGGGAATTTACTCGGTTCGATGGACACGTGGGTTGAATGTCAGGCTCATTTAATGTGTTTTGTCGGTGATGGGTAGGTCGGGGTTTGAATCCTGTTCTGTTTGAACTGAAGTTAGCTTACCTTAACTGTTTCTCACGCTCTACTTTTAAATGTCTGTACGTTTTTCTAAAACTTATTATACTCATATCTTGTTCGGTTGGTAAGATGCGGTAGAATAAAAGAAAGAATAAAGAAAGTTAGAAACTTGATTCAGTCCTTATATTGAATCAATGAAACAAAAAGTTTTAGATATAAATTTTATAAAAATAAATGTTACGATAAAATCGCACAAACTTTCTCATATTATCGCTTTGAAGAAGATTTTCAAAAAGAGGTTTAAAGTAAACCACCCTTAAGTAAATTTTCCTCATAAAAACAAACACATATTGTTAATCATAATAAACACTTTATTTATTTATATACATTTTAAACGGACATTATTCAAATATTTTTAATAAATTTCAAATTTTCAAAAATAATCTATTCATAGACTACCATAAAATTACTTTTAATTCTTAAAAATGAAAACATTTTCTTATTTTATGAAAAACTATTAATTGATACCCATTTTGAACTCAATTTTAAAGACTATTTTCGAAAAATTTCAAATTGCTATAATTTGTTGTAAGTGAAAATACTCTTTAATTAATTAACTAAAGAAAGATACAGATACATTATTATTATTTGATCATGTAAAATAGTCCCGATACAAATTTTAAATAAAATTGTTAGCTATTTTCAAAATAATTCAACTAAACTACTACAAAATTATTAAAAAACAAACAAATATTTATATAATTATTTATAATTTAATGAACTTAACTTATACCAATTCGGAAACAAATTGCTAAAGCCATTCTTAAAATAACTAACCTTTTTTAAAAATCCGTCATTAGTAAACTACCCTTGAACAAATCCCCCCTACACCCCTTTAAAAAAAACTCAACCAAGCTATACACGTTAATGTCATTAACATCAAATTTTTGCTAAAAAACCAATGACACAGTGCATTTTGTCATGTCAAACAAGTCCTTTGTATAGATTATAAAAAAAATCTTTAGCCATTTTTGAATCATTCGTAATTTAAAAAAAATCACTCATTAGTAAACTACCCTTAGTTTAAGGGCTAAGGTAATAATAATAAAAAAGCATCCCGGGTACAGCCCTATAAAGTCTAAATATAAAGATTGAACTAAATCCATCAAACCGTTTTAAAACCGTGGCCATGTAAAAACAGATTGACAGACATACATGGGGACAAACTTAGTAAAATTAACGTTTTTGGATTCATGGTCACATACAACGTAAATACCATCATAATCTTGAGATGAATTTTTTCACGGTTACAATAACTTTTTCTTGAAATGAGAAAGTAAAAATTGTCTTGGATTAATTTCGAATTGCCCTCCATACTGAATGCTATATTTAAAATAGTCAAAAGAATCAACCTAGTGTATGTCCACTCATGATTAGCAAATAATTGTTTATTGATTACCATCTTTGATATACATTTAATTGTAAAAATACTTTCTAAAGTCTTAGATTTATTGGTAAATCATTCGAGTTTCACAAAAGCGAAGGGAATATAAATAAATGGTACACAGTTTTTCTTGCCTCTTTAACTAAAAATGGGGATATTTACTTAAAACTCCTAAGATATGTCAAACAAAATAATATATCATAATAATATTTAGCACCGCGTCTTACTACCCGTTCGGGTTATACGCTTTAAGTACTGATTACGCTAATGGATTAGGAATTTGGAAGGTTGAATTAGAGGAAGTGAACCCGCATTTGCGTGTAGGGAGAGTGGAAAACCATTTAGGAAAAACCACCCCCAGTTCACCCGACCGAGATTCGAACCTCGATCTCCCCGTCCTCAACAGTCGAGCTCAACACGACAAACGCGTTAGCCAACTACGCCACCGAGGCGGGTAAAATAATATACATTGTTGTAGAAATATAATGGAAAAAAGAGCATCACATTCCATAAAGGAGCATAAATGAAATAACATAAATGAAATAGTATAAACTGTTACAGAAACAACATTTTGAAAATAAAAGAGCATAATAATCAAAACCCATTTCCCAGGCCTCCATTTATATATATATAGCTTGGAAACTATTGGTTTAGAAAAATATATTTCAAATAAAAGATTTTTATTTTTATTAATCCTACAGCTTTGCTACGTGAAACTATTTCGTATCTCAAATAGTTGCGGAGATATGATCAAAGTTAAAGATTGTAATTTAACCGTTAAAGCCCAATTTAGAAAAACATGGATCTTTTCTTATTTCGGTCTTAAGTAAACTACTAATTTTATAGGTAGGTATATAATTCCTAAAACTACTTTGGAGTACCTTAAAAAACCCTAGATATCAATAGTATAGATTTAAACGTCATTGTCAGCTCCCTGAAGACATACATATGTTTTCAATAGATTATAACATTTTCAGCGAAATTTTGCATTAGATAAAAAAATACCGCATCCAACTTCATTCAGTTCACTGCGTCTAACTACCTGTTCATGTTAAAAGTATATATGATAAGTACTCTCATGGGGTAAGATATAAAAGGAAACATTATTATAACTAATCTCTAAACATTTGCGTGGAAGGAGAGTGTGAAACCATTTAGGTAAAACCACCCTCAGTAGACCCGACTGGTATTCGACCCCCGTTATCAGCATGCCAGTCTAACACAAGGGTGACGCCATAGAGTCCAAGGAGCTTAAACCTTTTTTAGGTCCAATGGCCAAAATTTCTGTCCCTTGTTGGCTCGCGGGCCCCAATACTGTACCCACAATCTTGGGATTCGACGTCCCGAATATTTCAGCGGTGATGAGCGAACGCCTTCCTTGTCTACTAGACTAGTCATTTGCCGGTTCAAGGCACATTTGTACAAAAACGTAATATTTTTCTTCGCGTACACAGAAAAAATAGTTTACGAAATAACTTAAAATGCGTATTTATTTTTTCATTCAACTATGCAAAATATAGATCTGTTTTGTCATCTTTTGTTCTTGAAATAATGTTATATCTGCCGTGAACTATCGGGCCACAAGTGGGCCGCAGGTTGCAGATCCTTGCCTTAGACCACAGGGACACTACAGCGTGTTTCTCTCGTTATAAGAGAACATACAAATCTACACAAGCTTTCCTTTTTGTATAGTTACAGGAATGGCGGGGATGATCCATTCCCATGCTGTAACAAAATGTTTGTCAAAGCCTTCATGTTATTTAGGATACGCTGATTTTAGTCTTTGTAAATGGTCGGCTTGGATTACGACTGACCTCTTGGTTGTGCTATGAAAAATTACAATTTTTTTTTTTACCTAAATATATACTCATAATAGTTTCTTTGGCTTATTGTGTTTAGCAATGCTTGCTCGACTAATAAACAACCTCCGAAGAGAATGTGAAATGAAACTTTGCTCGAACCCACCCTTTCTGGTGGAATACTTTCACATTTACACAGTTGTTACCTGCACCACGTCTTATTCACATATTTAAAAATGAGGAAGGTTTAATTTAGAGGAGATATACCTGCATTTGCCTGAAGGAAGATTGTGAAACCATTCACTAAACTAAAACTCGCTCACTACATGCAACCGGAGTTCAAACCACAACCTCCTCATCACCGGTAAACCAATACAAGAGAGGTTGTTGCTTAGGTCCTTGTTCCTATCGATTTGGTTAGTACTGAAACCATTATAACAAAAAATTCACAACTTGATGAAGATGAAAAATGACAACTTGATGAAGATGAAAATGCTCATTTATTGTGCGTTTGAGTTTTGTTAATTTATGGTGGAATCACAGAGTTTAAGGAAGTTTTGAAAATACTAAACTACTTATTTTGCAGTCACATAAAAATATTGCTTTGTTAATTTTATTATTATTATTATTTTTATTGCAAAACTCTGTTAGCTATTTAAGGAACTTCCTTATAATTTTTACTTAGTACATGTTCTAGCTCAATTATCTAAATTTTCATTATGATGCTTAAGAATTCTTAACTTTTTTTAATCGGTATCAATGCTTGTTGTTTTTCAGTACTACTCAATACTAATATAGATAATAATAATCTTTTAGTAACTATTTATCTGTATGAATCATTACTTAGCTATAATTGTTTATTTTAATTTTTCATTTACTTAGACTTACTTGAAAGGTACTTGTGTACGTTTCAGTGCTGGCCTGTTAGAGGTCTTAAAACTGTTGGCCAGTACTATAGTAAAGGAAATTGAAATTATTTTTATTACTATTCTTATTACAATCTGCCGAAAGTGACAACTAGGCCTACAGTTTATATACTTCTCTTCGTATGGTAATCTCGCATTGGCGGAGTAGCCCATCAATAGCAGGGGTCTGTATAACGCAGTGAAAATTCATCAAGGCACCATTCTTAGAGCGCAGCTCGTTGGTCCATGAAAATCCTTACTCCTTGTTCGTCCAGAGTGAAATGTTACGTCAGCCGTGAAGTTTCAACTTCTCCCTTCCACCCCTCCCTGTTCACGTGGTCTAGACGTTACAAACCCTCTTCATTAAACAAAAAACAAAAAACACCTTACAAAGTGTCTGAAACTTACTGCCCCGCCCCACTCCTCTCTCCGTCTTTCTATATACCTAGTCACAAGTTTATTAAGTTTCCTTCTTGCTAAGAGTAATTAGTTCTCCTAAGTTGGTAGTCAAAGTTCAGCCAAGGTGTTCTGTGTACTGGCCCGTTTCTTTCAGGGATCTCTAAAGCTTCGTTTTATTCTTTCTCCTCTTACCGTTTCTCTTAAACTGCTTCTTAAATAAATAGCTTCTCTTTCTTTCTGTCGCTGTGGGAGAGAGATAGATATAGAGAGAGAAGGAAGAATAAATTGTGTATCTTCCAGGTGTAAAAGTTGATGGTGATGACTGATGCGAAATGTTTCTCAGATTGAGGTTCTTGAAGTAACGTCTGAAGAGAACCGAGAATTGAAAAAGTCAATATTGATATTAAATAATTTGCAAATAATAAATGCAAAAGAGCATCACATTTTCCCAAAGAGCATAAATTAAACTACACCGTGCAGAATTTTTATTTTCTTTACTTCAAAATTGAGACATTTACTTAAAACTTGAAAGATATGTGAAACGAAATAATATAAAGTGTCACAGAAACATAATGGAAAAAAAGCATCACATTCAACCAAAGGACCAAAAATTAAATAAAATGTCAGACGACCAGGGTGTATATAAAGCCAAAACTAAGACTTAGCTTCAAATTTTGAAATATTTTTAAACGTTCAACCTAAACTTAAAAATAAATAAATTTGGTGACACTTATTCGAGTTTAGGCCGGTAGTTTTAACCTGTATGGTTTTACACTTTCCCTCCACACCAATGCGGGTACACGTTTTCTAAATTCTACCTTACTCTTTCTACACTATCATTGTAAATATACTTATAGCCCGGACGGGTAGTGTAAATCCTGTATAACTTACAGTTTCTTGTGGCGAATGGTTGTTTTTGCAGCCCCTTGACGCAGCCCCCTGACGCAGCCCGCCGCCGCTCTATCAGACTGATTGATTCCAACAGCCCGATATAAAACTCTGGAGGTTCTCATGGCAGCTTTTAGTCGTTACTTTCACCAGTTTTACGAGCGATGCAAAT
Organism: Timema cristinae; assembly: GCA_039000515.1. NCBI lineage: Eukaryota > Metazoa > Arthropoda > Insecta > Phasmatodea > Timematidae > Timema > Timema cristinae. The sequence goes on from JBCFYV010000935.1 coordinate 16,998,346, forward strand.
GGTGCTCGGTTTATAACCACCAAGAGGTGGTAGTAGTAGTAGTAGGGAGAGGGTGTAATGTAATCAGCCCCCGAGACACTTGATTGCCGCGAGCACTTGGTAATATAGTGGGGGAAGGGTTCACTTTCTCGGGAGTATTTGGTACAGTCTGGTGATTCAATTGCTTAGAAATCTGGAGGAAGGGACTATTTGAACATTGATTTATCGTGAGCTTTTCGACACACAATTAGGCTCCCCCCCCCCCCCCCCCGCTGCTTATAACTGCCCATCCGGTCTATCCGTGTATTTTTACCCACGTGGTAAGGATAATCACGTTATAATTTAAGATAACGCTTATCTACATTTGATTATGTAGGAAAAAGGTGAAACCCTGTTAAGAAAAAATCATTTCGTTACACCTGGATCGGATTTGAGCTCCGATATTTCCGTCAAAACGTGACAAGTCGAGACTTACACCATTGTCCGCATTGCCCACCGGTGCAGGTTTTCCTTAACATGATTGTACATTTACCCTGGCAGTGGGGGCTGTTATCTTGTTGCGATATTGGATTGAAGGGTTTGCTCGGTTTAAGCACGAGTGCACATGTGAAGTAGCGTTTGTTTGTTTGTTTGTTTGTTTGTTAGTAGTCTCTAGTGCCAGAGATTTGGCCAATAAAGTTTCAGCCTGATTAATTGAAGGGCAGACACAATAACCAAACTTCAATCTGCTAAAATTCCTTAGGACAAACTAGATTTCACGATAACAATTACATTTTCGGCCCTAACGGGAATCGATCCCTGGACTTTTCCTACAAGGTTGATTTAAAGTATGACCCCAATTTTTGACACTGTCAATAAAATGAAATTGAAGAGAGGAAAAACCTGCCTCAGTGGCGTAGTTGGCTAACGCGCTTGTCGTGTTGAGCTCGACTGCTGAGGACGGGGAGATTGAGGTTCGAATCTCGGTCGGGTGAACTGGGGGTGGTTTTTCCTAAATGGTTTACCACTCTCCCTCCACGCAAATGCGGGTTCACTTCCTCTAACTCAACCTTCACAATTCCTAAATCCATTAACGTAATTAGTACTTAAAGCGTATAACCCGAACGGGTAGTAAGACGCGGTGCTAAATATTAAGAGAGGAAAAAAAAAGGCAAAATTATTTCATTCACATTCACTTTTCATTGGCTCGGTAGTAGTTACAGTGACACCGCCAATGTCTTCAACATCCCGCGTCTATTTTAGCACTTGAAAGTGCACACAGTTACAAATCTTTGACGTTCTTCAACCGAAATGGGCATAAAGTTAAAACACGAAGTGAGACTGTCATTCCTACCGCGCTCTAGCCATTTTCTGGTCATATTTCTGTTCAGGCAGTTTGTGTCCGGTGAATCTTTTTATTCGATTGTTTGACATAATTTCGATCTCTATCGTCACGTGTCTGACCCCTTGACTGAGTAGTCTGTCTGTTTGAACGCGAGTTGTTGAGTCTAGGATGTGGTAAGAGGAGAGGGGGGGTGGGACTATAAATACCCCACAGCAGTTTTAGAACCAAGAAAAGTGATTCCGACGATATAATTACATAGATCTGAAACAGTACCCTCGAGATTCGGACATGTATTTGAAGTTTTTTTTACAAAGTACATGTACAATTTTAAAAAGTGAGATTACTCAACACTAATACAAGTTTAAAATATATATACATATATAGTACTATTCACACAAAATCTTATCTTTTTAGATCACCTCCTGGCTCTACACATTTAATTATATAATTAATTAATTGGGGATGGGTTAGGTAGGACCTATATAAAATGTGCCCGCATTTGCGTGGAGAGATAGAGAGAAAAAACATGTAGAAAATATCATCTTCAGTACATACAACCGACCAGGACTCTAAATACGACCTCTCCATCACTGGGAAACTAGACCAGACAAATCTGACACCTTGGTTCGTGTGCCCATCGAGATGCTGAAGGAGTTCTACTTCTAAACCAAATGGTCGAATGTCAATGTAGCATTGAACAATATACAAATCATACTGTTTGCAGGTCACATTTTGTGACCGAGAGTATCCAGGGCATTCAGTAATATCTTATTTATAAATACTATAATCATTTCTGAGTGTATAACTGGGACGGGTACTGACACGCGGCGGGAAAGAATAAAACCTTCTACATCCACTACCAACCACCCCAAGTCATTCATATTTACACTAACAAGGTAGGATTTTTAAAGAGAATATATCCACACTTGTTTGGAGGAAAGCGAGAAATAATTTTGGGCGAAAATAACCTCAATGCACCCTACCAGGATTTCAACCCTGGCCACAACCTCCCCAGTCACAAGCATACAAGGTCAGATAAGAGGATAACCTCACTGCACCCTACCAGGATTTCAACCCTGGCCACAACCTCCCCAGTCACAAGCATACAAGGTCAGATAAGAGGATAACCTCACTGCACCCTACCAGGATTTCAACCCTGACCACAACCTTCCCAGTCACAGGCAAACAGGGTCTGATAAGAGGATAACCTCACTGCACCCTACCAGGATTTCAACCCTGACCACAACCTCCCCATTCGCAGGCAAATAGGGTCAGATAAGAGGATAACATTAGTGCACCGTACCAGGATTTCAACCCTGACCACAACCTCCCCAGTCACAGGCAAACAGGGTCTGATAAGAGGATAACCTCACTGCACCCTACCAGGATTTCAACCCTGGCCACAACCTCCCCAGTCACAAGCATACAAGGTCAGATAAGAGGATAACCTCACTGCACCCTACCAGGATTTCAACCCTGGCCACAACCTCCCCAGTCACAAGCATACAAGGTCAGATAAGAGATAACCTCACTGCACCCTACCAGGATTTCAACCCTGACCACAACCTTCCCAGTCACAGGCAAACAGGGTCTGATAAGAGGATAACCTCACTGCACCTTACCAGGATTTCAACCCTGGCCACAACCTCCCCAGTCACAAGCATACAGGGTCTGATAAGAGGATAGGGAATAAATGATTTTAACGTAATTTCCAAATTGTTCCACGCCCCCGGGAAAGAACTGCACTCTACCCCTAGGGGTGGGCCCCCAGATTGTAAATCACTGATCAAAGGCGTCGCTATTGTGTTAGTCTAGATTGCCGATGGCAGGGAGATCGGAGTTTGAATCCCGGTCGGGTGTACCGAGTTTTTTTCTTTAAATGATTTTCCACTTTCCTCCATACAAGTGCGGTTAAACTTAATCTAAATTCAAACTTACTCATTCCTAACTCATTAGTGTAATTAATACATACGCGCAAAACCTGATCAGGTAGTAAGACGTAGGGATAGAATAAACTAATAAAGTTATAAAAAAAGAGAGAATGCATGCATCCTAGGTTAATTTTTGAAACAAGAACTGAAAGTAATATTTGACTATCTCTAAATCCAAACGACCCAAGTCCCTCCTTCAATAATACCAGATAATATATTATTTTCATTCTAATCTCATTTACTAAAACTTTGGCAAAACAACCCTCAGTACGCCCGACCGAGATTCGAACCTCCCCGGTCATTTTGCGTATTCACACATGATTCGATGTTATCTCAAATTGTTACTTTTGATACGTATTATCAAATACCTATAAAATAATACTAATAAATAATAATGATATATTAAAATCTTACTAACTTTGACCGCAGAAATTATGTTTGTATTTTCTAAAAGGTAAATTTGTAAGAAAATCAAGGTATGGATAACATTCTATTTCAATAGTTCGAACGAGTTGAATTAAGCTCACGGTTGAGATTTTATCACTTGTAAATAAACATTAATTAGTAGTCTAAATTAGTCTACAATGCCCCTACAAATACTGGATGTCTCTAATATCTCATACCCGTCTTGGTGGCATAGTTAACTAACGTGCTAGTTTCGTGTTGAAGTGGACTGTCGAGGACAGGAGATCGAGGTTTGAATCTCTCTCGGGTGAACTGAGGATGGTTTTACACTCTCCCTCCACGCAAATATGGGTTCACTTCCTCTCTATTCGACCTTCCCAATTCCTAACCCATGAGTGTAATTAGTAATTAAGCGTAGGCCTATAACCCGAACGGATAGTAAGACACGGGGCTAAGTATTATTATTATATAATATCTGATGCCCGTTCATTAAAGATGGTCGCCAAAAGAAATATTTAAAGTATGTTCAAGTTACAAGAATTCAGGAAGAAAGCCTTCACTATCAGGTGTGTTCTATTGGAGAACAATACGATCTTCTTTCTTGGCGAAAGGATACACTTGTAATGTTAGGCTTGGTAAAATGTTAAAAGCGTAGCAGTACGGCACTATTTTTTCTCTGTTCCTGGTAAACTATTTTTTTTTTTTTTAATTTTTGCAACGAAAGCGTCGTGTAGTTTAAGTATCGTGGCTATAAATTGCGTAGTAACACTGATTATACGACACGGAAGAAGGAGATGAGAGAATTTTTTTTCACTACGGATAGTAAGAATAAGATTCGTAGAGCAATGTTTTTTGTTTGTTTGTAAAAAAAAAAAAAGGATTTCTTTCTGGATCATTCGATGCGAGGTATAAAATTGTAATGCCGGAACTTTATTTTAAGACCCCCGTGCTTGAAAGCGTTGTAAAAAAAAAAGGTTCCTCTCTACGGAATTGCTCGTGTATTTATTGCTTTATTTACTGTCAGTAACTTGAGATTCGCTTAAAGTCAGACTAAGTTAGGTTGAGAGTCAATATAAACTAGCTTAAGCTGGAAGATGGAAGACTTATTCTTTATGGCAGGCCTGTGAAAACCTTCTAGCAGAAAGGTTTCACGAAAAACGTAGAAGGGTGGACCACCAAATAGATATATTATAATTTTAGTACACGATTTATTTTACAATTTCAACAAATACAGTTCAATGACGTACGAATAACTCTACAAAAAATATTTAAAGCTAAACATAAGCAATATATATATATATATATATAATATATATATATATATATATACCCGCTTCGGTTGCCATGTAGTATACCACAGTAGACTAGACTGCCAATGACGGGGAGATCGAGGTTCGAATCTCAGTCGGGTGTACTGAGAGAGGTCTTTCCAAAATGACTCTACTCTACCTCTACGCAAATGTAGGTACACTTCCTCTAAATATAATCTTCCTAATCAATAAAAACATTAACGTAATTGATACATAAGCGTATAACCCAAAAGGGTAGTAATACGCCGTACTTATATATATGTATATGTATGTATAATATATGTATATGTGTGTGTATATATATAATTATTTAGATGAGATGAGTGCAATTGTTTCACACTTTATTTTCAGCAAATCTGTTTAAAATGTCATGGTATTAACTTATTTGCTATCAGGGGCTCACGGTCCACACAAGAGAAGGGTATCAACACGTAGTCCCCCCCTTACCCCCCGGCCATAGTTTCCTCATTTTTGCTGGATGTTTTTATTGCATCGCGTCTTGTGGCTACCAGCAGGGGCGCCAACTTAACTTCTTTTTTTGTGGTGGCAAAGTAAATCCCCAATAACTTCACGGGGCTTCAAGTTTTAATACCAAATTTATTTTGGATGATCCGAGTTTACTCTCAAAGGTCTTTGTTTTGGTTTATTTATATTTATGAATTCCGGAAAACACTTGAACAATTCAAATTTAACCAGCCATAAGCTAATTACGAAAATGTTCGCTCTTTCCAGATTGTGCCCGAAAGCTCTCTGCAGTGTACTCTATTACTAGCGCTCCTGGTGGTGATTTCTTCTACGTCTCTTTGGCGGGTTGTCTTAAAACTAAACGCTCGTTTTATCCTCAGTCGAGTTTGGTTTGGTTTGGTTTTGTCTAAAAAATCTATTTTATTTATTCGTTTCTTTAATTAAGTCAGTCTTTCTTGTACTTTCCACCCCTCACTCTTTGGGGAGGGAGGCCCCAATGAGCCTGGGCCCCTTAAGAGTTGACGCCTATGACTACTTGTCAGCGCTATTCTAAAATTAACGCTGTAGGAGGAGGGATGAGGAAGGTAAAATTTAATGTAAATATATCCATATTTCTGTGGAGAAAGATATTGAAAAACAATTTAGGAAAAAAAAAATCTCTACCATGAAATCCGGTCGGGATTTTAGACCGTCACCTTAAAACCAGCCTAGATGTGTCTGACACCCAGCGTGCATGCCCATCTATGTAGGAAGGCCTGCTTAACATTCCATGGGATATGGGATACAAGATTACTCTCGAACCAAACCACGTATTCAAGTGCGGTAATCTGCTTTGTTCATTTGACAATAGCGAAATTGGGACCAGTTTAGATTTTTAATATCACAAAATAGTTTTACTGGTCCCAATTCCATCGTTTTCTCACAAAAACCACAGAAAATAATACGACGATGTGACGCCTGGTTCGAGTTGTAAAACCTACCTAAGTTCGGTGTTTTCCTGAGAGGTATCGGGAAGGGGGTGGGGATTTAAACCTCTCAAGGACCTTGACTCTTCACTTGTCTTGGAGAAGGGGTCACCCCAGAGCATCCAAAAGATTAATGGATACAATTTATTATGGTGTAATTGCTCCGAAATGGGAAATAAACTTAATTCCTACTCATGCGGAATCTACTCTGTTATTGTTTATAATATTGATTTATTATTAACTACGAGGCTTTGTTTTTAATGGAGGAGGAGATTTTATGGGCTCATAATTTAGCTTCGTTGTAGTAACCCCCCCCCCCCCCCCCCACTTCATTTTGCTTTAAATAAAGAAGATTAAAATCATTGCTCTGCGTGGTAGGTTTTATGTATTAATTATTCAAATGGCCTATGTTCGATTTTCAACGAGGAAAATATTTAGGGATTTGGACCCTTTTTAAGGCTAGATCTCTCAAGTTAGCAGATTATTTGGAGCAAAAACGTTTTGCAGTTTTTATATCAAAACACTTTTAGTCAAAATAAATCAGATATTGCTAGATTACAGCCTAATTTCCTCCACATGGTGGTCTCACCATTTCTTTAATATATGTTAAGGGTGTCGTGTAATTTAATAACAACTTTTTACTATTCATTTAAAAAAACTTGTCATCTAATGCCGCTATTCTTATACCAAATATTCAAGAACTGTTGATATCACTATACGAAAAATATTAAACTTTATGTTTGTACTGAAGCAATAATTTATTCATTTTCGCCAACAAAAAAAAAAGGTTTTCTATAAAAACTCCAAAAACACCGGTCTTTTCTCGCGTTCCCTGCATCTCCACCTTAACTTGAGAATTTTGCACTTCGTATGTTCGGATGTTGGTCACGCAATAACTGTCAAATACGTGGACACATTTTAACCAAATTTTCAGACATATTGTTTGGTTCTAGGCTTAACAACGTAAATACCTTTCGTTTACCCAATTTACTTTTGTGTGACTTATAAGACAGGGTCAAGGTAAGAATGCTGTCATTCAGGGTGGACAGAAAGTACATAGTTTTTAGATCTTGTTATCCGTGTCAAGATGGCGGCCACTCAAACATTTATATGCAGGCCTATGTCTGTTTATTCCACGTTAATAGCCAATTTCGTGCACCAATTTTAACGAAATTTAGCAATAATAATCTTTGAATCTAGCTCAATGATTTCTGTACATAGTTTTTTATAACCTGGCTTTAAAAGTTTTTCGGTTTAGCTCATCTCGAGGGATTTGCATTTATAATATCTAAGAATCGATCAAGTACCTAGTTAAAAAAAAAGTATATATATATATATTGCGAGACAGACGTCTTAAACTCCGTGATCAATTACTCTATGAATATAATGTACTTTTGAATATAATATTAATTTGTTTTCTGTCTAACTTGATCACCAATAGAAAATATCAACTTGAAATACGAGGAGAAATAATGGCGATATTTCAACTTTAAATCCAAGGAGAATTGTTAAGCCTGCAGTAAATATAGGAAAATGACATTTATTATCAACATGAGGTACTTAGCGGATTCGATCCATGGATCTTTAAACCTAGGGTTTAGTATGCAAGCTACTGGGCTTAAACTACCTTCACAGAGAAACCATTTTACATGTTTCATTTTTTATAAAACCCAGCCAAGATTAAGTCTTTAACTAGATAACTAACACCAATTAGACAAAACTATAGTAAAGCTATGTTAAAATACTTTGGTGTAATTTACTATGACTCGTAAAGGTGGTCTGTATTTATTTGAAATTGTCGACGTATTTGAGTTTCTTATTAAAACTACTTGTAGAAATCTCTCTGAAAGCTTGAAGGTCCGCGAAATCATATTATTATGTCTTTCAAAAATATAAAATAAACTTTTTAAAAATCTCTAGTTTAAAGCAAATGATATCTTAAATGATAAATCTAATTACGGATTCTATATATAATATCTTAACTGTTCCCATTCTCCTAATCCGGATATTTGTTCTTCTCATAAGTGCAGATATTCAAATATTCGGATTGTTCTCACAGCTTTATGTTTTTTTAAATTTAACTACCTATTCAGGTTATACGTATATATGATAACTACTCTAATTAGGGAGGGAAGAAGAAGGAATAATTATTTTAGAGGTAATCTACCCGCTTTTGCGTGGAATGAGAATGGAAAACCATTTAGGAAAAAAACCTTCAGTATACCCGACTCGAAATCGATCCCCGATCTCCTCGTAATAAGCAATCCAGTTACACGAGAGACAGCTTTAGTTAATTTAAGATTAGAGTAATTTATAATCAGCCTCTAAACGTCTCCACAGGCATTAAATTAATTAATCATTAAATCCCCCAGGAAGCAATTTAGTTACAAACAAAAACTATTGTTGGTATATTGGTCAAAGTTCCTGGACACATATCCAGAGGTCCCTGATTCGATCCCCAGAGCTTTCAAAATTTTCTGTTAAGCATTTGGTCAAACTCACTTCATTGAGGACCAATGAGGAGCTACTTGAATAAATAAATAACGGCTCCGGGCTAGAAAACTGAGATTAACGGACTGAGTACTCGCTATTCCGGCCACATGACACCCTTTATCCGCAAATGTTGGCATTATCTTCGCCAACATACTGCGGCTGATCGTCGGTATAGCTCGTTGAGGGTAGACCCAATATAGTTTTTTCTAATTTTAGATTTTTAGGTTTTAAGAATATAATAATACTTAAATTAGATACTCACCCGCCTATGGATTGAGGCTGAACACAAACGTGCATTATAAGTAATTCTTTTAGGAGGTGTTTGAACCCCCCCCTCCCCTCCACTTCGTTACGGCCCTGTTTTGCAGCTGGTAAATACACTCAAATATAGCTTATGTCCACTTGGACTAAATATTAGGCTCATTTAGTCTGGGAGGTAGGGATTATAATTCTGGCCGGGTGTACTAAAGTTGATTAAAAAAAAATATATTCTCGATCTCCTATAATGCAAATAGGGGTACATTTCCTTTAAAATAAAGTTGGGATACCTTTTGCTCGCAGTAGAATTTTTTTTTAACTAAACAAAGATTACTTTAAAATTATTGCATTTGCTGACTGGAAAAAGCAAAGCAATGGCTATTACAAAATCTCATTAGTAATCAAATTATTATGAATAAACAACTCTCGTTTTTTAAGCGCCAATTTCTTGGGGGGGGGGGGGGGTTAGTTAATGTAAGCTCGCGTTTTATGGTAGCCACACGGCAGTAAAAAAAAGTATTGTAGGAAGGGCATGTTTATTTTGAATATCTCAACTAATTAATGCAAAAACCACTATCATCCACTCTTTTTCTTTATTTAATTTCTTCCCTCGAAAAAATTATAATTTATTATGAGACCACTTTTTGCTCTTCGTTTAACCGTAAAGTTTATGAAACTGCCTTAGAATAAAATACAAACCACATTATAAAGAATTGTATATCGGGCTCATTGTACAGACACACACCCTGCATTATTAAATAGGTGCGTCCTTCATAATCGTTACTATTTTGAGCAGTGCTCTAATTGGAAATTTTAACAACCGGAACGGTAACAACCACCAATACTTCCTTAATCCTCCCCCCCCCCCCCCCCCAGCATGACACTATTATATTGGTAGAACTTATTACATTGTCTATACACACTTCAATAAGGTGCATGCTAAGTCATGGCACTTTAATTGAATATCAATAAAATGAATATTACATTGCAATTTTTAATATTAATCTAGTTAATTGATAATTACAACCTATTAATATTGATTTATATTGAAATAAAAAATACACTGCCATAGTAAAACGATATCCAATATTTAACTATGTAGGTAGACACTAGTCTAAAACCAAGTTGTATTATATTCAATATTAATTAAAACCATTTATAATCAAATTCAAAACTAATTGTGTTCAGCATAAGAATTAATAAGAATCAAATAGCCAAAGCTATTATTTATTCTTTTTAAAATATAAGAATTAATAATGACATCTTGTTGACATTAAAATATAAACATTACAGTGGTGTTAGCATGATTGTTTCACGTCTCTTTAATTTTGTAAAAATAAGACACTTAAAATATCGAAAAATGTGAAGGATGCCTATAATTTGTGGGGAAAATACTAGACTGAAATTAATTGAATTAAAATGAGAGAAATATGGATGCTAAAACATTCCTCAATCACTTCTTGTGAAGTAAAATGGAGTTGCATCCTACAAAATGTTGCTCCAGAAGAGGCAAAATAAGGACCAGAAAATTTGAAAAATTCTTTGTTTTACATTGTTATGAAAAATTATGAGAATGCTAAATTATTGTTACTATTCAATCCATATGAAATTTTTTGTTTCAATGTAAAATGTTTTGTAACAAAACACTTTATTAAATTGGAAGAAACAACCAGATATTCTATTCTTTAATGTAAAGCCCTTTCTCATAATCATTATCATCATCATTATCATAACCACCATCATCATTATCATTATTATCATCATCATCATCACCATCATCATCTTCATTGTCATCATCATTATCATCATCACCATCATAATCATTATCACCACCATCATCATCTTCATTATCATCATCATTATTATCATAATCATCATTATTATCATCATTACCATCATCATCATCATTATCATCATCATCATTATCATCATCACCACAATCATCATCACCATCATAATCATTATCACCACCATCATCATCATTATTATCATCATCACCATCATCATCATTATCATCATCATTATTATCATCATCACCATCATCATTATCATTATTATCATCATCATCATCATCACCATCATAATCATTATCACCACCATCATCATCATCTTCATTATTATCATCATCACCATCATCATCATTATCATCATCATTATTATCATCATCACCATCATCATTATCATTATTATCATCATCATCATCATCATCTGTTTCCAGCCTTTGGCCAGGTCAGTTAAGTAAAATGCCTCCATCTTCCTCTTTTCTTCCATCCCTCTTCTTCCTTTAATTTATTCCATTCTTCTCCTCTCCCTAGAACAATTTCTGTTATCTGCTCCTCCCATCAATTTCTTGTTCTACCTTGCGGTCTTTTTCCTACATACTTCATTTCCAACATTTTCTTCGGGATCCTCTCTTTTTCCATTTCATTACATGTCCATACCCCCTCAGTCTTGCTTCCTCTACTATCTTATGTACTTCCTGTACCACAACTCTTCCCCGGCTAACTTCATTCCTAATCTTGTTTCTCCTCGTTACAGCTCGAGTATGGCTTTGTTTCGGAAACCGGCTTACTAAGCATGGCGTGGTAAGGCCCTTTCTTTTACGTGCAGATTTTAATGCATTCAAGTAGGCCTATTATTTCGGACCACTCCAAGAGGGTGATTTCTTAAACATATATTTGCAATAGTACCTGCATGGTGGAATTTCGTATGTATTTGCATACTTCAGACATCGCAAAGGTCTATATTGGGACTTTAATTTGCATTTAAATTTTGATTCTACTGAGCAGGCTCAGTTTTTATTAAATACGCTTAGCATTTCTAAAGATTTAGCCGCCGACAAAGGGACACCATTTGTCATTTTTCATTTCATTCAATGCAATAAATATTTTGAAGAAAATATGTTTAGTTACAAAACTTATGCGTAAGGAAGTATTGTAGCTAACTTGAGTAGATAAATAAAATTTAACCCGAAACATAATTTATAAAAAGAAATATGTACTTACCATATTTTCTTTTTCTTTTTGCTGGTTGACTTGTGGAAAAGAGTTCAAAACTTCAAATAGGGACGGTATTTACACTATAAAAGACAATATAAAACTAAAGGTAGAAATCTGCTACCTACGAATAGAAACAGCAAATGCCCTTTCCAAAAATAATCCCATCAATAAAGGCTTCAAGAGGGGAGGGGAAAGATTAACATCTGTAAAATATTTGTGTTTAAGTCAATTTTTTTAATAGAAATCATAGTCTCTGTTGTGAAGTAAATTCCTAGAAAACCCAGTGTAATACAAAATACACTACACTATACAGAAGCGTAGTAGCATATAGGTTCGTTCAAAATACAATACACTATACAGAAGCGTAGTAGGATCTGGGTTAGTTCAAAATACAATACACTATACAGAAGCGTAGTAGGATCTGGGTTTGTTCAGACTAGAATAGAGATTCTTTTGGAAAACTATAGAAAGAACGAAGAAGTAGCGTTCTAGTGTGCAGGCGGAGCGCTTTAAACTTGTGTTGTATCAACCGGAACGCTCGTAATATGCTTTCGTATCAACCGGAACGGCGTTCCGTTCCAATAACATAGATAACGTTTTAATGCTTCAAACGCTTTTTTTTTTTCAAGTTATTAAAGAAATTTTAAGTGTCAGGATCACGTGACGTTGAGATCGAGGTTTGAATCTCGTCTGGGTGCACTGGCAGGACTATCCCACATTCCTCTCATTTGTCACCTTGGTTTTTTTCCTTCTATCCGCTCTCCACATTATTGCAAGTGTATTAAACTACCCTTCCAATTCATATTCTTACCCCTTAGAGTGGGTTGAAACAACTGTATTTTTAACGCACTGCTATTACAACAAATATTTTATATAATAATAATAATAATAATAATAATAATAATAATATCAATAATTATATTCGAACGGTTCATAAACTTTGCCCAAAACAATCTTATATATATATATATATATATATATATAAATAAAATAGCACCGCGTCTTACTACCCGTTCGAGCTACTCGCTTATATACTAGTTACTCTATAAAACCATTTTGTATAGATCACCCGCAGTACACCCGACCGAGATTCGAACCTTGCTCTCCCGATCATTGACATTAAAGTCTACTGCGAGAGTAGCGCGTTAGACCTTGTTGACACCGAAGTGATTCTTAACAAATAGACCATGCCTAGTATTACGCTTTACACCCACAAGATTATTTTTAAAAAGAGAACATTAAAAACCCCTCTTTGAAGTCCGCGTGGTCTAACGCGCTAGTCTCATAGTAGACTAGACAGCCGATGATGGAAAGATCGAGGTTCGAATCTTTGTCGAATGTACTGTGGGTGGTTTTTTCACTCTCCCTCTATGTCAATTTGGGTACACTTTCCTGTAAATAGAACGTTCCTAATTCCTAAAACCATTAGCGCAATTGGTACACAAGAGTATAACTCGAACGGGTGGTAAGATACGGTGGTAAACAACGTTAAAATATGGCACATATTCAATTACTTTCCGTTTTATCTTAGAACTCATTTTATAGGTACGTTAACAACCCCAGACCATTTATTTCCATTTTGCGAATGAGAACTAAACCCAGTTTCTCACTGATAAATGTTTGCCGGGAGTTGAACCTGGAACATCAATGTCACTAGTCAAACGTTTCAAACTTATCTCAAGTGTCGGACTGTATCCTAACAATTCATCAAGAGCATTTTGTGTTCAAACCAGCAAGACTGCAGATTAATTTATTTTTTACTCCAAAACAAGATGAATTGCTACGTTATTTTATTGATAGCTCGCTCAACCTACTAAATGAATTTTCCAATACGATGCGGAATCAAGTAAAAAGGGATAATAGTCGGGGGAGCTAAGCCTTTCAATTAGCAATTATTTCGAGATGGTCCTTATATTCTTCTTTCCTCCTACCTCGGTGATTATTCCAGTCTGTTTTTTAATGACTCTGCGCCATTACTTCTCCTCACACCCACACAAACCTACCAGTAGTCGGCCCAATTTGACCACGCCACGGAACTTACTCTCGCTAATTGAGAAGTCTTCCACTCGCTCTTCCTTCCCCCTATCTTCCTCTTCACGTCCTTTCCTCAACATCTCTCATTTGTCTTTCTCTCCTTCCCATCTCTCTTATATCACTGCTATTTTTTTCGATCCCCACTTTCTCGTGTCTACATGGTATGTATTTTACATTTCTATCTTAATTTGAAATTTTTTGTTTTTCTTGAACTGTATTAATTTCTTTTTTCCCAAAATTTTTATTCTCTCTTTCTCTACATCCCTTTATTTATATTTCACAATGTTTCAATTCTCATTATTCTTTTCATACTTATATTCATCCATGTTCCTTGTGTATACTTTTTATGTGGTCAATTATTAATTAGTCTCACTGGTGAACGCACGAACAAAGACGTTAAATATAATATGATCTGGTTTGCTGGTGACTGATAAGGTTGTGGTTCGAATGTCGGTTAGACGTACTGATGAGTTGTGTTTTTCCTAAAAAAAAAAAAATATCTTTTCCACGCAAATGCGGGTACATTTACCATAAAGTTGGCGTTTGTCGTCCCTTCTCTGCTAGTGTAAATATGTGATTGCTTGGACGGCTGGAGGCGGAGCGGTTTAAAAATTGTTCTTTCTTTATATGTTCTTCTTTCTCCGAACGTTTATTTTTTCACTGCTTCTTCCTTCATTTTCTATCTTTTTCTTATCCTTTTAATTCCTGCCATTCTTTTTTTACATCTCTCTTCCTATGTTTAGATGCCTACGTGCCTAATTTGAGCAGTGTGTTGAGTATTATTTTTTGAGACTGTTCTTTGTTCCAACTGATGTTAAAAGGTTTGAAAATAACCCAATCCGATGAATGACTTTGTTTGTAGTGCACATTTGTCGGGATGACATTTGTTTTGACTGCGGATGAAGCTTCCTCTGCTCAGTCGCATGTTTGTGTAAAAGTGGATGTATACAGTAAGCACGTGCTCCTCGATCCAGGAGCTTCGGGGAGTCCCAGGGAGGAGTCAGCTCTGTTCAGGAAAGTGTTCATATTCACGAGATATGGGTAGGTCATGTTAGTGATGGGTCGGTCACGTTAGTGATAAGTTGGTCATATTAGTGATAGTTCGGTCACGTTATTGATAAGTTGGTCATGTTAGTGATGGGTCGGGTCACGTTATTGATAGTTGGTCATGTTAGTGATGGGTCGGTCATGTTAGTGATGGGTCGGTCATGTTAGTGATTAAGTTGGTCATATTAGTGATGGTTCGGTCAGTTAGTGATAAGTTGGTCATGTTAGTGATGGGTCGTCACGTTGTGTTGGGTCGGTCATGTTAGTGTTGGGTCGGTCATGCTAGTGATGGGTCGGTCATGTTAGTGATGGTTCGGTCAGTTAGTGATGGTTCGGTCATGTTAGTGATTGGTTCGGTCAGTTAGTGAAGTTGGTCATTAGTGATAGTTCGGTCACTGTTAGTGATAAGTTGGTCATAGTTAGTGATGGGTTCGGTCACGTTAGTGATAGGTCGGTCATGTTAGTGTGGTTCGGTCACGTTAGTGATAAGTTGGTCATATTAGTGATAGTTCGGTCACGTTAGTGATTAAGTTGGTCATGTTAGTGATGGTTCGGTCATGTTAGTGATGGGTCGGTCACGTGTTGAGTTCGGTCACGTTAGTGATAAGTGGTCATGTTAGTGATGGTTCGGTCATGCTAGTGTGGGTCGGTCACGTTAGTGATAAGTTGGTCATATTAGTGATAGTTCGGTCACTTAGTGATAAGTTGTCATGTTAGTGATAGTTCGGTCACGTTAGTGATAAGTTGGTCATGTTAGTGATAGTTCGGTCACGTTATGATAAGTTGGTCATGTTATTTATGGTCGGTCATTAGTGATGGTCGTCCGTTATGATGGGGTTTGGTCATGCAATGATGGAAAGTCATGCTAAGATGGGTCGGTCATGCAGTGATGGTTCGGTACTTATGAAAGTTGTCATATTAGTGATGGTCATCACGTTGGTGTTGGGTCGTCATGTTAGTTTGGGTTTTAGTCATGCTAGTGTGGGTCGTACATGCTAGTGATGGGTCGGTCATGCTAGTGATGGGTCGGTCATGCTAGTGATGGGTCGGTCATGCTAGTGATGGGTCGGTCATGCTAGTGATGGGTCGGTCATGTTAGTGATGGTTCGGTCATGTTAGTGATGGTTCGGTCACGTTAGTGAAAGTTGGTCATATTAGTGATAGTTCGGTCACGTTAGTGATAAGTTGGTCATATTAGTGATGGTTCGGTCACGTTAGTGATAAGTTGGTCATGTTAGTGATAGTTCGGTCACGTTAGTGATAAGTTGGTCATATTAGTGATAGTTCGGTCACGTTAGTGATAAGTTGGTCATATTCGTGATAGTTCGGTCACGTTATTGATAAGTTGGTCATGTTATTGAGGAGTCGGTCACATTAAAAAGTTATTCCTTCCTGGTTTCCATCGCAATGAGAAAGTAAACAAACAAATTACAATACAATAAATACATATTACTTTGAAAGTTCTATTCTATGTAATTGCTGTAATTTGATTAGTATTTTGTTTTAGTATAAGCTAACTTTAGGCTACAACATTGTGAAATATGCAGACAAACTTGACAAAAAAATTTAAAGCAAATATATAACGTTTTAATAATAAATTTTAATTTTGTATACCGGAACATTGTTTCAATATGTAAATAATTTAAATAACATGTAATTTTGAATAAATACGAAATAACCCCGAAAAGTGATATTTAAAAAACGAATTTTAACTAAAAATAAAACAATTTTAACAGGGCTCTAGTTATTACGTATGAGTTCATAAATTAAGATAATGAATAAATTATATTTTTACTGAATTAAAAAAAATATTGGAAATCCAGATTTGCTAGGTTCTGTCCCGTGGTCTGTAAAATGTACAAAGTTTCAGATTATCTAGGGGCTTGTAGAGGGCGTAGAAAGACACACACATTAGGAAATTAACTATATAAAATAATAATATAGTAAAATGTTATCAATTTTGTCCACCAACATATATGTTTGTATTTCCTAAAAAAAGCCCTTCCAATAAAAACGGGATTATAGAAGGCCTATGATCGTCACGCCAAGGTCAGCATCTGACAGTTACTAATGTTAATAAAAATAAAGCTACGGGTGACCTGGTGGTCTAGGGGTAAGGTGTCAGACTTCTGTGCTGGCGGCCGGGGTTCAATCCTCGGTCCCGGCAAAGATTTATCTGATTGCCAAACCCTTCCTTCACCTCTGACAAGACGTGTATTAATCACTACTTGTGACTGTGGGGAATGTCAGGCCTCCACCGTGGTTCGGATTCCACGTTAAATTGTAGGTCCTTCATTTTATCTCACAATCACCCTACCATTACACATTAGCGTACGCACTGTATAACCCGAAGGGGTAGTAAGACGCGGCGCTAATAATAATAATAATAATAATAATAAAGCTACGTTCATAAATTTATAGGTAAAAGCAAATTATTTGCAGCCGTCACTTTTAACAGTTAGTGTTAATGCCGATAGCATCATAAATTAAGACTTAGATGTCGTCATTAATGATAGAAAAAATAAACAGAAAAATGTATTTGTTCTAACCAAATATCGTTTCAAACTTTACACCATAAATGGTTAACCGGGCTCGTGACATAGTGGTCAGAGCGCCTGGCTGCTGACCCAGAGGTCCCGGGCTCGATTATCGACTGCCACAGAGGGATTTTTCTTGAAAGGGGAATAATTCCCATGGTCACCAGGGTTGGGTTAATAGGTTTAAGCTAGCTCAAGATCTTGATTGTCGTCACACACCCATATTCACTATCATCATTCCCTCATCTCATAGAAACATAGAAAGAGGCTCTATGGAAAGGGCGTATTATTAGTACATTCGGGCGCCCCCTGGGCAGCGGTACATTAGTACTGGCTAATGGCTCGGCAAACTGAGCTACAGATTAATGTAGCACAGACACGCCATTATTATTAGTAATATTATTAAACAGCCAAGCTATTATATTCGATAATTATGGTTATAGCTGCATCTAAATATTACATTTTTAAAAGTGAAAATTGACACTTGGACATGGGAATAGAATCCGAGACCTTTGGATTAGACACCATTGCTCTAACCCCCTGATAGCTAGTCCCTTACTCAAGGTCATTCTTCACTCATATTCTAAGGCAGAGTCTATGATGGACATGTGGAAATCGTCAGCTACATATATTGATAATTTAAGATTATGATCCATCAGATAACGCAGCCATCTTTGATTCGGTAAGGCTTTATGCTGCCAAATGTAAGATTACAACAATGCGCACATCAAGATGGATTAAATAGCAAATCTATTATATCACCAAATTATAAAATAAAATAGCTATGCACGTCTAACTTAATTCTAGAAAGGAAACGTCCTCTTAAATTTCAAGGATATATGTGCATTGGTTCAAAAAATACACCAGTGAATTTTAAAAACTTTTAAGCCACATTTTTACCCTTTGAAGGTCAAATTTCATGAACCGCCGTCTTATCTATTATCTATGGATTAAAAGAAACTTTCACACCATATTTGAAGTTTCCAGGCCCAGAGTTTGTGGAAATACGGCGACGAATGAGCTAATGAGTGAGTGAGTTTTTACTTATGTATATAAGTAAAAACTCACTCATTTCATATATTAATTTATATATTCCTTATTTATAATTTGATAAGCCCGTTTCCAGTGATAGAAATCACGAGTAAATGACTGAACAGATTTTGACAAATGAACACTCATTTTAAAGATTAGGGAATCAGGATGCCGGTAAGAATAGTGGCCTAAAACTAAAACCCAATTTTCCTTTGTGGACAGTGGTTCATCTGTACAATCATCCCGTTTACATCAACATGGAAACCATGATTTGTGTATCGTTGTATATTGGTAAATACAATATTTGTCTTTGTTTAAAAATAACATCAGCTCAATTGTTACTTGAGTGGTTTGGTGCAACGAATAGAGATCTGGGAGAGGGGTCATTTAAAAGTTCTAATTGAGCCGTGAAGGGGGAAAATATAAGTTTTTATTCAAATTACACTATGGAAACTAAATATCTAAGTAGAGTTGATAGCCTTTGACGAGTAAACTTTTAACTAAAAAGTGAGTGAGGACTTATTATATAGATCCTTTCCCAATAAAACGTCTAAAATACATTTTAGTGTAATAATCTGCAGACATCGCTGCATCGACCCACTTTATATATATATATATATATATAGAGAGAGAGAGAGATATGGATATAGAGGAAGAGGGAGAAATAGAAAGACAGAGAGAGAATGAAGTTCTACTCTACTACAATATCCTAACATTCTAAACTATTTTTAACATAATTTATTTCGTTATGCCTGCAAGTCTTGTCAGCGTTTCGGTAGACGCCGCTATAAGCTTGAGTTATGTGTCATCCTGGGAATGTTTTTTTTTAAACAACGCGTCTTACTACCCATTCCGGTTGCACGTCTTTGGGCGTGATACTATCCTATAAGGTTCAGCGTCATTGGCGCAAGTTGCCGGTGCATAATGCAAGCTATACATATTTTCTAATCTGCATATAGGAGAGAAAGGGATATATTATGGTTGGGCCACGAATATCTGTTATGACCTGAGTTTAAAATGGTAAATCTAATCTCATTACAGTTAGACCATGAGTTCACCTGCGATTAAAATGTTAGTGTTAAACCCACATTACAGTTGAGCCAAGAGTTCCTTCTTGGTAATAATTGTAAACAAGGCCTACTGGTTGGCGTATTAACTCGGCCATGGCTGCTGTGCCACTCCATTTAAGATGCCTCTAAATGTTTTCTCAAGCTGAGCGAAACACAGCAAGTGATTGACAGTAAGACACAACCAAATTATAATCTAACCTAACCCAACACAACCTAACCTATAGCACAACACGATCATAACCTAAACAAGCCTAACCTAAAATAAGGCGAAGGGGCTGGAGGGGCATAATTTGTATTTAGCCGAAGGTTTATATTCTATTTTGTCCTTTTAGCCAGTGAACGTGATGCAACTAAACTATGACGTTACTCCTCCTTGATCAGTGAACGTGACTCAACTAAGCTATGACGCTTTTGGGATAAGGGGTCCTTGGCTCATCTGTTATTAACCTAAAATGGCGCTCCCAAATAGCATGTTCTTACGTCCTGGTTTCTTATGGTTATACCTACCTGCCTACCTGCCTACCTGCCTACCTGCCTACCTTGCTTCCTGCCTGCCTCCACACGTGTACATGCATACACGAATGCACGCATACACGCATAGATGCATGCACGCATGCATGTATGTATTGTGTAGTGGAGGAGTAAAAAAATGAACCTCAATACATTCGACCTGGATTCGAACATTCTCCACGTAACCATCCAACCAGAAAAGTCGATTATGACCGATGCCTTTGTCTGCGTACACACCGGTGCGGGTTTTAATCTTTTCCTCTATATCCTGCGTGTAATTAGCAATTATTTGTTTCCATTTCTCCCACAATTCTGAGCTATTCCGTGCACTCAGTTTCCTAAACGAGAACTATTTAGTTCTGAAGATTACCTAATACTTCACCCTTTCACGAAACCCGATCTTGGAGTTTGTCTTATTCTCTGAAAACTTTATTTCTCGACTGTGGACTGCCTCCATTTCTTGGCCAGGGTGTGGCTTGATGCGTTCTCCTCTGCCCTGGGGTGAGCCAGAATATACATACATATCTGTGTGAACCTGTTGAGATTTACTGGGCGCGAATTTAGTGCAGGTGTTTTGAATAAATTGTATCCCTAGGGGCGGGTTGGAGACTCTACCCCTCCTGTTGGTCGAACCTTCATGTGGTGTGTGTGATGCTGTTTGGAGCTCCATCTTCCTTCGCCTCAATTGAATTCTGGATGGAGCACCCTTGTTGCGGGCAAGAGCGATCTAAAGGAGCCTCTCGTTTGTTGCGGTGATAAGTCACAAGCTGAGGACTGTTTGCTCCTTCTGTCACGTCTTACAATGCTTTCACGCTCTCTAGCGCTGGTACCTACTGGTAACCTTGACATATTTACAGACAACTTTCAGAGCCTCAACTGTACAAATTCACTTACGTTGACTATTTACTTTTTTGCTATTTTACAGGTAGAGAAAGTATTGTGAGCGTCAAAAAAATCGAACTTTGAAATTTTGATAAATTTCGCCGTTTCATGATCCCCCGAATCCGAAAAAGTTGTTTTTGAATTTCCGTTGGTCTGTCTGTATCTAGGAGTAGAACCTAAACTATTTTACCAATGGGCTAAAACTTGGTTTTCATAAGGTTGCCCCGAGGTTTTTTTGGAATTTGATATATAACCCTAAGATTAAGGGTAGTTTACTGAAAGATGAAAAGAGAAAAAAACTATTTTCTCAAAATCGGCTCTAACGACTTTAATTAAATTTAATTTCCAAGCTTTGATACATATTATAAACAAAATGACTAATCTCAATATTTCGGCAAAATGACTTTAAGGGTTCCGATCTGATGCGTAAATTCTCACTTTTTATCACATCTCCGAAACTATTAGAACACTAAAGGTAAAGTATTGCAACCGTAAAAAAAAAGCCAGAGATGTTGAATGACTATAAAAAGTGGTCTTTGCAATGCCGTCTGTGTGTATATGTTTAACCCTAAAATTAAGAGTAGCTTAATAAAGGGCGAAAAGAGAAAAAATCTATTTTCTCAAAATCGTTAGAAACAATTTTGATTAAAACTCGTATCTAGGCGTTGATTAAGATTATAAACACCATGGCTATTTTAATTTTCCTATGAAAATGACTTTTAGGGTACTTTATAGACACAGACATTTCCTTATCTCCGCAACTATTTAATATAATAAATAACTTATCATTGCCACACTGTAGTACTATTGAAAATTAAAAAAAACTTTTTATTTGGAATATATCTTTATAAAACCAACAGTTTCTGAGATATTGGAAAATATATTAATACATTTTTGTGAGCTTTAGTTGTACAGAGATACTACTTTAGTTTTAACACAATAATTTTCTAATTCCATAGAGTAATAAATATTAGTAAATCTCTTAAAAAAGTTTTTTCTTTTTTCTTTAACCTCTTAGGGGAAATGTTTGTAAAGCAACGATCTATTTCTATAATTTTAGACTCAATATTCAATATTTACATTTTTTTGGGACCAAATATACTAGTGAGGATTTAACTCTTTATAAAGAAAATAATAAAAATTAAATCCGGGAGTCAAAAAATATTTAACCTAAGTATAACGCAATTTTTGCTCGGGTTTGCTAGTGTATATTAATTCGTTTCACATAATATATTATGAGTTTTGAGGAAATATCTCAATTTTAAAACAATAGTCAGAAAGTCCGTGTGGAGTTCCGTACCATTTATTTAATTTATAAATTAGATCCAGGGACTTTATCACGTGCCAAAATTGGGATTCGAACTTCAATCTCCCTGTCATCGGCAGTATAGTCTAACCCGAGAGTGACGCCTTAAACTGTGCAGCCACCGAATCACCGTATCACAATACTAATCTAATAAGGACTTCACTTTTCAGTTTTTATAACGTACTTTAAAAAGTAAATGAACATGTTAGAAAGTTATTTCTTTTTGTAGTGGTTAGCGGTAAAAGTTAATTATAATCTTTAAAAACAAAATTAGTAAACATCATCCGTATCTATGTTTTTATGCTTTAAGAATCCTGTGAATGTTGTAAAAAACACCGTATTTTACTACCTGTTCAGATTTTAAGCATATATGATTATTACTTCAATCGGGTAGGGATGAGGAAGAAAGCATTTTAGAGGTAATCTACCCTCACTTGCGTGGAAAGAGTGGGAAACCATTGATTAAACCCTCCCCTTATTAAACATTCCTATCTACGTGTCGCCGGTAAACCATACTAGACGAGATTGGTGCCTTATCTCGTGCGTCTATCTATGCGGGCTATTTTCTATCTCATACAGGGATGACATATATTTTTAATGTGGGCAATGTCTTATAGGTGTCATTACGAACCACGCCATATTTATAGGGGCTGCATTTTAAGGTTTAAATTATTATTATAATTATTGGCACCGCGTCTTACTACCCGTTCGGGTTATACGCACTTACGGTAATGTGTAATGGTAGGGTGAATGTGAGATGAAATGGAGGACCTACAGTTTAACGTGGGATCCGAACCACGGTGGAGGCCTGGCATTTCACACATTCACAAATTTTGATTAATACACATCTTGTCAGAGGTGAAGGAAGGGTTTGGCAATCAAATAAATCTGTGCCAGGACCGAGGATTAAACCCCGGACACCCAGTTTAGAAGTTTGACACCTTACACCTAGACCACCAGGTCACCTTTAAGGTTTAAAATATGGTTGGCTGTGAGTAAAGTTTTAAATGGACGACTGTATCGGTCGAGGTTTGGCATATTCTTCCACGAGCCCTTGTTGCGCTGACTGTTGAACCACCCCTCAACCCACGCCCTAACTGACTTGGTTTGGAATTTCAAATTCCGTTCCCGGGTCTGCCTGCTTCTGCCCGGCATATTTGATACCAGGACTCCCCGCCGAGCGCCTGACATACCTCCAGCTCAACTGTCCACTCTAGGGTACTCCGATAAGTTGAGAGGAAAATGTACATCCGCTGACTTAAAATATGACAACAATTCTACCTTAAGAATGATGATTATTTTAATGTTTTATCTTAAAAAATAAGATCATGGTTGTGTCGTTTTAAATTATATAAGAATTGGAGTGAGGGGAGGAGACAACTCTCCTAAGCTAACTGACAAAAAAAACCTCTTTGCTTCCAGAACGTTTGATTATTCCAACATTAGAATATAGTCTAATTTATTTGATCGCATCTTTTTAAAATCATATGTTTATTTTTAATTGAAATAACCGTTCTGGTCGAATGCCCTTGGGGCCATGACAATTTTTTTTACCCATCTCCGTGATTTTGTGGTCAGGATATAGGTCTAGGAATTATGGTTTCGTCAGATGGTGCCCAAACTCAGTAATTTGGGTATGGTTTGATTCTATTACTTGTATATTAAAAGTTTGTTAAGGTTACCGTCTTTGGTTAAGCAAGTTTGTAAGTTTTATGCTGATATAACTCTTTGTATTGTAGCTTAATGCTGGATCCCCAAATTTAAACAAACGGATGTGGTTAGAATTAAATATAATTCAGATGCCGAAATATTTTCAATAAAGTAATCGGAACTTGATAACTTAATATTTATTAGTGGAAAAACTGCCATAATGGTGAGAAAGATGGGAGTATAGGTAATTTTGAATTAAGAGCTGAGTTTTTGTAGTTTTTTATAGCAAATAATTTTCTTGGCCAAAATAAATAAAAATTGCTCCAGAAGAAACATAAGAGTTTAATTTTCTTCACATGGTGAAATCACCGGTTGCTGAATATCTGTCATGAACATAGCAGCCTTAGATGAGAATATTTTTAAATGAATAGTAAAAGCTGACATTAAATTCCAGGACTCTTGACATATATTAAAAAACTGTTCGATATGTTTTTACTGGAGAGTTATTTGATTTATTTTGAAAATGTTTTGATACTGCAAAATTACTGCCCTTAACTCGCGTTCCCTGTACTTACCAGTGGTAGAACCACTGTCAGATAATTTTGCAGTTGTTCAGGGAAAATGTTATTTTAGACTGTTCAAAGAAGATAAACATTCTATCGCTCATTATTAAAATACTTTTTAATTTAGGTTGTGGCGATTTGTACATGGAATTTTCATTCCAAAAATATTTCATCACAATTACTTTGGTACGTTCTTATTACCTCCGATCTGAGATTTGTTCAGGAAAATCAGGAGTTTTGGTCCGAGAAAGTTAAGGAGTTTCTTCCTCTCCCCCTTAGATTTTGTTGTCACCCCTGACTTTATTTTCCTTCCTCCTCTGATATTTAAGTGCGCTACGTCAGTCTCTCTCCCACTTTATTAAATTTGTATCTCCTTGTAAACTCTCCCAGTTAGCTATTATAGTCCCAAGCCCCCTCATATTTTGAGAATGCACATTGGATTCTGAGTGGCAGGGAGAGCAACCAGTGTGCATTTGAGAGTGAGGGGTTTTCCCATACTCTCTCAAGGAGACTGATGCTACATTTATTTATATCGCTCCTTATTCATCCTGTTCCGTAGATTAGTCTCAGACGTCAGTAGCCTGTACACTGACATTAACATAGAAACCCCGCATTGGTGGTGACATCGTACAAGGCGTCACTCTCGCAATAGAATAGGCTGCCGATAACGAAGAAGTCACGGTTTGAATCTCGGATCGACTGTACTGAGGCTGATTTTTCCTAGATGGTTTTTCACTCTAACTTCACTCAAATGTAGGTGACCTGGTGGTCTAGGGGTAAGGTGTCAGACTTCGGTGCTGGCGGCCGGGGTTCAATCCTCGGTCCCGGCACAGATTTATCTGATTACCAAACCCTTCCTTCACCTCTGACAAGACATTTGTGAATGTGGGGAATGCCAGGCCGCCACCGTGGTTCGGATTCCACGTTAAACTTAGGTCCTTCATTTCATCTCACAATCACCCTACCATTACACATTAGCGTAAGTGCGTATAACCCGAACGGTAGTAAGAGCGGTGCAAATAATATGTAATAATTCACCAAATGTGAGTTCACTTTATTGAATTCATTATAATATTCTTCATTATTCTTCATTTCTTATTATTATTACTGGACCTGTGTAGGGTAAGTGTCAGACTTCTATGCTGGTGGCCGGGGTTCAATCCTCGGTCCCGG
Source organism: Timema cristinae (assembly GCA_039000515.1). Taxonomy (NCBI): domain Eukaryota; kingdom Metazoa; phylum Arthropoda; class Insecta; order Phasmatodea; family Timematidae; genus Timema; species Timema cristinae. The sequence continues at coordinate 17,024,279 of JBCFYV010000935.1, forward strand.
CACAGATTTATCTGATTACCAAACCCTTCCTTCACCTCTGACAAGTTATCTTGTGAATGTGGGGAATGCCAGGCTTCCACCGTGGTTCGGATTCCACGTTAAACTGTAGGTCCTTCATTTAATCTCATAATCACCCTAACATTGCACATTAGCGTAAGAGCGTAAAACCCGAAAGGGTGGTCTAAAATAAATAGTACGGTGTACCGCTCATACTTCATCTCTCTTTAATCTTATAATATCTTATAATAGACATTTACTAAAAAATAGCAGGATTTATAAACAAAATAATATACATTGTTGCAGAAACACTCCACCAAAGAGAATAACAATCACTTTCATATTTCAAAGTACTCCATACAAATATACATGGTTGCTTATAGCTCAGAAACATTTTTATAAAAAATATATTTCAAACAAAATATTTTTATATATTTAATTATTACATCTTTACAATGATAAGTTATTTCGTACCTCAAAGTGTTGCGGAGATATTATCAAAATAAAATTGGAAACTTTTGCCTATTTTTAGTGCCCTTAAATTAATTTTCATGGGAAAATGAGAGTTGCCATTTTGTTTGTAATGATAAACAGTGTCTAGATAAAAAAAAAGTTAATCTAACGAATTTTGAGGAAAAATATTCTTTTTTTTTTGGACTTCAGTAAATTACCCTTATTTATAGAGTTAGATATCTAATTCTAAAAATATCTCGGAGCTACCTTATGAGAACCCAAGATACCAAGTTTTAACCCAATCGGTAAAATAGTTTCGGTTCTAGTCCGAGATATAGACAGACGGACAGACGGCATCGCAAAAAATACTTTTTTCTCCTTAGAGGGGATCATGAAACGTCGACATCTATCAAAATCTTGAATTCCAATTTTTCGATGATCCCAGTACTTCTTTCTCCAAGGGGTCGAGAGAAAGTAAATGTTTAAGAGATAATGTTTCCTTAGAGACACCCGCCGCGCCGTGCGTGACTTAAGCAACTTTGAATGTTTTCTACACCCGTCAGAAGTGCCGGATTTACGTATATGGGGGGCCTTGAGGTGACATACAGTGTGAGGGCCCCCCAAAACCCATGTAAATTACATCATAGCATATCCAAGGGAGGTTAAAATTAAGTAACTGTTTTTGTTAACACAACAATCAAAATTGTACATTTTTCAAGAGTCGGCAGGATTTTATTTTTAATTTATACTGCGCACTCGTCAATTTGTGTTAACTTAATTATTTAATGCAGGAAAAGTTTATTGTAGGCACAAAACAAGAATGCGTCTACATTAGGAAATCAGAGTTTTCTTTCTTGGAGGCTCTTTGGGACCCCCATAAATCCGGTATTGCCCGTCAATATTGTGCATCCCGTTACACCCGGCTGACCATGTTGCTGTGGCACTGTGGATAGAGTATTGAAGGGATCTAGATTTATCGACACAGAGAGTACATAGTTGATCATGCAAATTTCCCTCTTGCTCTTCATGGTTTATTTTCTAAAGGGTGCGAGGGACATTTTGAATGCCCGGATGGTATGTGTGATGTGAACTTGTGGTATGTCTGCTGTGAAATATGGACCCTCTAATTGCTGGGTAATGGTGTCAATAACTGCCGGGCCCCTATTCGTACGTGTCGTGTTTCTGTTCTTTACACTTTACTGTTAGGTCAGGGTATCTCTTCTCATTCTGTTAGGTCAGGGTATGTTCTCATTCTGTTAGGTCAGGGTATCTGTTCTCATTCTGTTAGGTTGGGGTAGCTGTTCTCATTCTGTTAGGTTGGGGTATGTTATCATTCTGTTAGGTTGGGGTAGCTGTTCTCATTCTGTTAGGTTGGGGTATCTGTTCTCATTCTGTTAGGTCAGGGTATGTTCTCATTCTGTTAGGTTGGGGTAGCTGTTCTCATTCTGTTAGGTTGGGGTATCTGTTCTCATTCTGTTAGGTCAGGGTATGTTCTCATTTTAGGTTGGGGTAGCTGTTCTCATTCTGTTAGGTTGGGGTATCTGTTCTCATTCTGTTAGGTCAGGGTATGTTCTCATTCTGTTAGGTTGGGGTAGCTGTTCTCATTCTGTTAGGTTGGGGTATCTGTTCTCATTACGTTAGGTCAGGGTATGTTCTCATTCTGTTAGGTTTGGGTAGCTGTTCTCATTCTGTTAGGTTGGGGTAGCTGTTCTCATTCTGTTAGGTTGGGGTATCTGTTCTCATTACGTTAGGTCAGGGTATCTGTTTTCATTCTGTTAGGTCAGGGTATCTGTTTTTATTCTGTTAGGTCAGGGTAGCTGTTCTCATTAATTTATCCTTGCCCCATTATTATAAATGCGGATAGCCCGGATGGGTAGTAAGAGCCGGTGCACATAAAACAGGGCACGTCTATTTTTTTTATAACTTTCATAAAAGTGCAAACGCAATAAAATTTATATTCCTTGTATTCCAACTCCTAGACGATCATAACAGGCTAATGACTGTCCAAGCTGTCTCCGGCACACTTTTAACGTACACTCTGTTCGCCCTCAAAAGTGCGACGTCTCACATTGACGGATTACACCATGGCCAGGGTGGACTGGCACGCTCCGAACGACCCGGGATTGCACATATGAGAGGCTCTAACAATACCTGCTGCTGTGGCCGAATGGTCTAATATGTCACTCTCGTGTTAGACTAGACTGACGATGACAGGGAGATCGAGGTTCGAATCTCGCTCGGGTGAACTGGGAGCTGCTTTTTTCTAAATGATTTTTCAATCTCTCTCGACGCAAATGCAGGTTAGCTCCCTTTATATTCAACCTTCTCAATTTCTAATCCATTAGCGTAATTAGTACTCAAGCGTATAACCCTGACGGGTAGTAAGACCCGGTGCTCACTATAAAATAAGAGAAAACTTGTTTTAAAATTTTTAGGTTTTATTTTTTAAATATTTTAAGTTTTTAAAATAATCATCCAGCCGCTACTTCCATACACAAATCATTTTATGTCTGGCTTAAGAGATTACTTATAAATAACACCAAGAAATAACAAACGGGGGGTTTTTACATTTAACGCCATCGTATATTTTCACAAATGATATATTACGCCCCCCCCCCTCAAACTTAACTCACTGGAACTTTTGACTAAAAATCAATGAAATCAATAATTTTAAATTGAATTGAATTGACAGCTTTATCTTGGTTTAATTATTTACGGCAGCCCAAATTCAAACCGGCCCACGGGGCTATATCCCGGTGACCCAGTCTCCCCTTGACCATAGCCCTATATGATAAGCTAACGGGTGACCTGGTGGTCTAGGGGTAAGGTGTCAGACTTCTGTGCTGGGGGTCCGGGGTTCAATCCTCGGTCCCGACACAGATTTATCTGATTCCCAAACCCTTCATTCACCTCTGACATGACGTGAATTGATCACAACTTATGAATGTGTGGAATGCCAGGCTTCCACCGTGGTTCGGATCCTACGTTAAACTGTAGGTCCTCCAATTCATCCCACAACACCCTACCATTACACATTAACGTAAGTGCGTATAACCCGAACGTTTAGTAAGACGCGATGATAATAATAATAATAATAATAATAATAATAATAATAATAATAGTCTAATAATAATAATAATAATAATAATAATAATAATAATAATAAAAACTAGCAAATTTATTTTTTCCCCAAAGATAGATTTTAAATTATTGTTAAATCTACCCACCAAATATATGCAAGGTTAAGCAGCACGTAAGTGTGCGAATAAATTGTTTTATCTCATGAAAAGGAACAAACACTCGAGAAATCACATTTACTGATAAAAATTTGTGATCTAGTATGAAAGCTTCAGACAAAAAAAAATTAAAATTCAATATTGGCACCATTTCTAAAAATAAAGGTATTGTTATTTCTGGTAAAAAATATAAGGTAATCCTTAAATTTTATATACTCTAAATTTTGTTTTTGTTGCAATAAGATTCTTAAATTTGATTTTATCTGCATCAAGTTGTGATAGAATTATTGATATTTAATGCGACCTCATTAATATTTATAATTGTTTTAAATTCCTTAAGGTCAAACGATTTTGACACGCCTGGTATAGCCTTATAAGATACGACCAAAGTGTAAATAATAATAATAATAATAATAATAATTAGCACCGCTTCTTTCTACCCGTTCGGTTTATACGCTTCAAGTACTAATTACGCTAATGGATTAGGAATAGGCAAGGTTGAATTCGAATAAGTGAACCCGCATTTGCGTGGAGGGAGAGTGGAAAACCATTTAGGAAAAACCACCCCCAGTCCACCCGAGCGAGATTCGAACCTCGATCTCCCCGTTTTCAGCAGTCGAGCTCAACACGTCAAGCGCGTTAGCCAACTACGCCACAGAGGTGGGTAAAAGTGTAAATAATTGTGGTACTCTCACAGCTTTTCAGGATAAACGGAGTGTTCATGCGATTGTGAGCTGACAGGACTTTTAAACATATTTTATATTAAAAAAATACTATCAAATTTAAGTTATAAACTTTGTGTTTTGTCCGTGCGTTCCTAGTGCCTTGTTCCAATGCTATACCTCCCGTCTTCTGCTGCCAACCCTTTGACAGACACCGCACGATGACGCCATGAATCAAACCCACCCTCTGGCTTTCTTCCGGGTCCCCTTCCCCTTCTTTTAAAATCTCACGCAATTTGATTTCGTTCCGTCTGCTCGCAGGGGACCCCACCCGCACCTTCTCGGTCGTTTGGAAAGTTCTCAAGGAGGGGCGTGGCTTGTGATCGCGTGATACGCGCGACTTGACTCTGGTTCCTCAGGTTAAGTTGCGTGCTTGTTGGCTACTCTCGGGCGTGTTTCCAAAGTATGTACACTTTGTACAGTAGACACATTATGGCTGACATCATCAACACTAAATATCTTGCATTTACCAAACATGGACGCTTTTATATTAAATAAATTAGTTAGGCCTATATTTAACGGGAAAATGAACATTTAATAAACTCACTACTCGCTTCGTTGGCCGCGTGGTCTAACGCGTCACTCTCGAGTCAGACTTGACCGCTGATGATCGGTCGGGCGTATTGAGGTTGTTACAAATGGTTTCCCACTCTCCATCCACGAAAATGTGGGGACACTTACTATAAATATAACCTTCCTAATCCCATTAGCGTAGTTAGTACATAGGCTTATAAACCGAACATGTAGTAGTAGTAAGACGTGGCGCTAATAAAACCCTTCCATGATAATTTCACTGCGTATATTTTAGGCTACAGTAGCCCATGGCTTCTTTGGTGCTGATTGACAGCTCATAGCTGACTTCTGACAGTCTACATTTAGGTATATACCTAAATTTTGACCGTCAGAAGTGACAGATGCTAAACACATGTTTATGCATATCACATGGTTCGGCGTAGGGATACATAATTTGGTCAGGTAACTTTTCAAATTTGTCAGCTGTCAGTCAGCACCAAAGAAGCCATGAGCCTACTATAGCTATGCTAACCGCGAAGCCCGGAAAGTTCATAATTGTTAAACAGTTTATTACGAAAGTGTATGAATTAATTATATTTGGTTAAGAGACTTGTTTAAGTGTTATAGTTGAACATTATGGTTTTATGTACTTTACTTAATGATATTGTTAGGGAATATTTGTAATTCTCTAATGTTAATTGATTGTCACACGTTTGGTAGAACTATTCAATTACTTCAAAATAAGATTAACAACAAATGGCACTATTAAAGGCAAAACACCAAATGTTAATTCCCTACTAATAAGTGCTAATAAATGTATAGTTAGAACTGTATTGTTATCGATAGTCAAATAGAGCTAAACAGGCAAGGTATATTTAGGGTGAAGGGATAACTATTCCTTCTTAAGTTCTGACAATTTTTATAATATTGCAACAAGCAAAAAAAAAAAAGTAAGGTGACAAGTGAAACCAAACAGGACTAAAGTCTCGTCACGGCCCCTACAGATGGCAATTTGCAACCCGCTTTGCTGAGTCTTCTCTGGGTGAAAACGAAGCCTTCCGCACCAAGAGCTACCATAGTGTTCCATTATAACGATGAAGGGAGAGCTAGTGTCATGCACTAACAAGGTATTCTCCAGGTGATGATAGAGACTAAAGTATCCAGTATGTGTAATGCGCTAACAAGGTATTCTCCAGGTGATGATAGAGACTAAAGTATCCAGCTTGTGTCATGCCTAACAAGGTATTCTCCAGGTGATGATAGAGACTAAAGTATCCAGCTTAGTATCATGCACTAACAAGGTATTCTCCAGGTGATGATAGAGACTAAAGTATCCAGCTAGTGTCATGCGCTAACAAGGTATTCTCCAGGTGATGATAGAGACTAAAGTATCCAGCTTGTATCATTCGCTAACAAGGTATTCTCCAGGTGATGATAGAGACTAAAGTATCCAGCTTGTGTCATGCGCTAACAAGGTATTCTCCAGGTGATGATAGAGACTAAAGTATCCAGCTTGTGTTCATGCGCTACAAGGTATTCTCCAGGTGATGATAGAGACTAAAGTATCCAGCTAGTGTCAATGCACTAACAAGGTATTCTCCAGGTGATGATAGAGACTAAAGTATCCAGCTTGTGTCATTCGCTAACAAGGTATTCTCCAGGTGATGATAGAGACTAAAGTATCCAGCTAGTGTCATGCACTAACAAGGTATTCTCCAGGTGATGATAGAGACTAAAGTATCCAGCTAGTGTCATGCGCTAACAAGGTATTCTCCAGGTGATGATAGAGACTAAAGTATCCAGTTGTGTCATGCGCTAACAAGGTATTCTCCAGGTGATGATAGAGACTAAAGTATCCAGCTAGTGTCATGCGCTAACAAGGTATTCTCCAGTGTGATGATAGAGACTAAAGTATCCAGCTAGTGTCATGCACTAACAAGGTATTCTCCAGGTGATGATAGAGACTAAAGTATCCAGCTGTGTCATGCCTAACAAGGTATTCTCCAGGTGATGATAGAGACTAAAGTATCCAGCTAGTGTCATGCACTAACAAGGTATTCTCCAGGTGATGATAGAGACTAAAGTATCCAGCTAGTGTCATGCGCTAACAAGGTATTCTCCAAGTGATGATAAGACTAAAGTATCCAGCTAGTGTCATGCGCTAACAAGGTATTCTCCAGGTGATGATAGAGACTAAAGTATCCAGCTAGTGTCATGCCTAACAGGTATTCTCCAGGTGATGATAGAGACTAAAGTATCCAGTTGTGTCATCGCTAACAAGGTATTCTCAGGTGATGATAGAGACTAAAGTATCAGTGTGTCATGCCTAAAAGGTATTCTCCAGGTGATGATAGAGACTAAAGTATCCAGTGTGTCATGCGCTACAAGGTATCTCCAGTGATGATAGAGACTAAAGTATCCAGTTGTGTCATGCCTAACAAGGTATTCTCCAGGTGATGATAGAGACTAAAGTATCCAGTGTGTCATGCCTAACAAGGTATTCTCAGTGATGATAGAGACTAAAGTATCCAGCTAGTGTCATGCGCTAACAAGGTATTCTCAGGTGATGATAAGACTAAAGTATCCAGCTAGTGTCATGCGCTAACAAGGTATTCTCCAGTGATGATAAGACTAAAGTATCCAGCTAGTGTCATGCCTAACAAGGTATTCTCCAGGTGATGATAGAGACTAAAGTATCCAGCTAGTGTCATGCGCTAACAAGGTATTCTCAGGTGATGATAGAGACTAAAGTATCCAGCTGTGTCATCCTAACAAGTATTCTCCAGGTGATGATAGAGACTAAAGTATCCAGCTAGTGTCATGCCTAACAAGGTATTCTCCAGTGATGATAGAGACTAAAGTATCCAGTGTGTCATGCGCTACAAGGTATTCTCAGGTGATGATAGAGACTAAAGTATCAGTGTGTCATGCCTAACAAGGTATTTCCAGGTGATGATAGAGACTAAAGTATCCAGTTTGTGTCATGCGCTACAAGGTATTCTCCAGGTGATGATAGAGACTAAAGTATCCAGTTTGTGTCATGCCTAACAAGGTATTCTCCAGTGATGATAGAGACTAAAGTATCCAGTGTGTCATGCCTAACAAGGTATTCTCCGGTGATGATAGAGACTAAAGTACCAGCTAGTGTCATGCCTAAAAGGTATTCTCCAGGTGATGATAGAGACTAAAGTATCCAGTGTGTCATGCTAACAGGTATTCTCCAGGTGATGATAAGACTAAGTATCAGCTAGTGTCATGCGCTAACAAGTATTCCAGGTGATGATAGAGACTAAAGTATCCAGTAGTGTCATGCGCTAACAAGTATTCTCCAGGTGATGATAAGACTAAAGTATCCACTAGTGTCATGCCTAACAAGGTATTCCAGGTGATGATGAGACTAAAGTATCCAGTTGTCATGCGCTACAAGTATTCTCAGGTGATGATAGAGACTAAAGTATCCAGCTTGTGTCATCGCTAACAAGGTATTCTCAGTGAGATAGAGACTAAAGTATCACTAGTGTCATGCCTAACAAGGTATTCTCCAGGTGATGATAGAGACTAAAGTATCCAGTTTGTGTCATGCTACAAGGTATTCTCAGGTGTGATAGAGACTAAAGTATCCAGTTTGTTATGCGCTACAAGGTATTTCCAGGTGTGATAGAGACTAAGTATCCAGCTAGGTATGCGCTAACAAGGTATTCTCAGGTGATGATAGAGACTAAAGTATCAGCTTGTGTCATCCTAACAAGGTATTCTCAGGTGATGATAGAGACTAAAGTATCCAGTTGTGTCATGCTAACAAGGTATTCTCAGTGATGATAGAGACTAAACTCCAGGTGATGATAGAGACTAAAGTAGCCAGCTAGTGTAATGCGCTAACAAGGTATTCTCCAGGTGATGATAGAGACTAAAGTATCCAGCTTGTGTCATTCGCTAACAAGGTATTCTCCAGGTGATGATAGAGACTAAAGTATCCAGCTTGTGTCATTCGCTAACAAGGTATTCTCCAGGTGATGATAGAGACTAAAGTATCCAGCTTGTGTCATGCGCTAACAAGGTATTTCTCCAGATGATGATAGAGACTAAAGTATCCAGCTAGTGTCATGCGCTAACAAGGTATTCTCCAGGTGATGATGAGACTAAAGTATCCAGCTAGTGTAATGCGCTAACAAGGTATTCTCCAGGTGATGATAGAGACTAAAGTATCCAGCTAGTGTAATGCGCTAACAAGGTATTCTCCAGGTGATGATGAGACTAAAGTATCCAGCTAGTGTAATGCGCTAACAAGGTATTCTCCAGGTGATGATAGAGACTAAAGTATCCAGCTAGTGTCATGCGCTAACAAGGTATTCTCCAGGTGATGATGAGACTAAAGTATCCAGCTAGTGTAATGCACTAACAAGGTATTCTCCAGGTGATGATGAGACTAAAGTATCCAGCTAGTGTAATGCACTAACAAGGTATTCTCCAGGTGATGATAGAGACTAAAGTATCCAGCTTGTGTCATGCGCTAACAAGGTATTCTCCAGGTGATGATAGAGACTTAAGTATCCAGCTTGTGTTTTGCGCCCGCCCGAAAAAGAGAGTGCTCTGCACGAGATGTTATAGTTGAGTACTGATTACTATTATTAGTACGTTTTAATGAATTCAAATGAGTGATCTCCTTGATAAAATTTTGTAAAATGTTTAATCTTTATTGTAGGCTACGAGTACAAGTGTTTAAAGGAATTACGTTCAAAACGTCATAGCTATATTAAGTTAGTATGTACACTCCATTTATTCTTAAAGGTAGCACGCCTACCTTGATGAGTTCTACTATGGAGCAGCCCACAAGATATGGTCATGGCGTAACTAGTCAAGGTAAGACTGCTATCTTACAGGAAAAATGGAGAGTACCTAGAATAAAAATTTTCTTGCCTAACAACACAAAAACTTTTATTTTGCTATTAACAAAAAATGTACTTCTTGAGGGAGGAGGAGGGACAAGGTCGTGGACCCAATATACGCCACTGGATCATTTATTTATAAGATTGTAACATTATTTAAAAATATATATATGTTAGTTTGATATTTAGAGAATAATAGATGTATTACTCGATACTTTTAAACTCAAGCAACTCAAACCAAACATGTCGTGTAACTGTAACTGTAAAATCCAGTTTTGGTTTTCTATCCCAATAGGATGTTTTAAGGATGTTGTTTTTTAGATGATCTTGTTTCTCATCCTCTCTTTAAGGGGAATGCTTGTGATTTTTCTTAGTACTCACCCTCATATTCATAGGCTATACAGCAGATTTTAAGGTCGAACAAGTCTTACTGACTTAACGAAGCGATACACACTAGAGTGTGGTGTGGTGTTCAAATTCTCTTTTTTGCCGTTTGGCTACGAGATGATTTAATTAGTTCCGATGTGTAGGTCTTCTTAGTTTATACTCTTGGAACTAATGAAGACCAATTGCAATTTAATCATAAAGACTGGGGTCGCATTTAATGAAGTCAAAAGCTCTGCCTACATACCCGAACTATGAAACTTAATTATTTGATTTAACATTATTAGGTAGTGGGTCTAGTAATTTAACATTTAAAAAAAGAAAATATATGGCATATAATTTCTTTATGTTACTGTTAACTAGACAATTTCCTAGATTAGTGGTAATTTGGCGAGTTTTTTCCTTCACAAAATAACATCTGAGTTATATAGTCACTTTTAACTATAGGTAACTTAAACCAATCAACTTAATAAGGCTCTATCACGCGATTATAACTAGTACTAGTTTTTAGGCCTGTCTAAGTCAGTTTGATTATAGCCTTCAATAGATAAGTAGCCTACATAGAAGGCTAGGATTCTGTCAGTTATTACGTAAGAGTGGATAAAGTGAGAGTGAACTAAATTAACTATATTCTTATTAAATTAATTATACAATCGTTTACGAAAAGGCTATGGCTGAAAAGGATCTTGGGCAGATAGATGCCAACCATGTTCCAGGTTTTATCTTGTAAGTAATTGATAGTAATTGTTGAGAACCACAGTTAAATTGGAAACTACCTCTGTTTAAAGTCTCAAAATAAAGAGGATGCTGGTGCCTAAAAGTGCTAAATATACTCTCAGTAAGAAACACAAGTACATTCCCTTGAAAGAAACCTGTTAAAATTGTTGAATGTATTTTATTCAATTTTGTCACTGCCAAGTGAGTTCCATCGCATGGCCTTGTTAAATATTCAAGTGTCTTAGAATAATTATTATAATGTCTATTTTTAAGTTTATTTTGTGAGGTGGTATTCCTGAGGGTGTCAAACTATTTAAAATTTATACCAAATTGTTGCCTTTCCCCCGCTCATCCTTAGAGTCGACTGAGCTCACTCATACCAATATAACAATGGACCTCGCCTTCTAAAATTCTAAGTACCTCCTCATTTATTATTATTATTATTATTATTATTATTATTATTATTATTATTAGCACCGCGTCTTACTACCCGTTCGGTTTGTACGCACTTACGCTAATGGGTAATGTTAGGGTGATTGTGAGATGAAATGAAGGACCTACAGTTTAACGTGGAATCCGAACCACGGTGGAGGCCTGGCATTCCCCACATTCACAAGATGTCTTGTCAGAGGTGAAGGAAGGGTTTGGTAATCAGATAAATCTGTGCCAGGACCGAGGATTGAACCCCGGACCCCAGCACAGAAGTCTGACACCTTACCCCTAGACCGCCAGGTCACCCTCCTCATTTATTGAGCAACTTCTTCACTTCATGGATACAGAAGGGTCATTCGAAATATTCCAGTTAGGCTCAGCCTATTCGCAAATGTTTCATGAACCACCTAGTCGTGTGCAAATATTTCCTCTGACACGACTATGATATTTTTTGTCAACGGTAGTTTCTCAGTTTTCCTGCACCAAATTCATTTCATTGGCCAATAATGGAAGTTAATGTCGATCACCTGTACATTATTGTTTAAAACTTGAGACTTTTAAACTCCTTCCACAGCCGGGAGTATTTAATAATTGTCTGGGCGATTGTTGTCCATTGAGCGTGCGGAATTGTTGGTTAAAATTACTTTAAGTCATCCAACAACAGTAAAAAAATTCTACCAAATAATGAGAAATGATTATTAATCAATGCCTATTCTACAAAAATGATTGTTTGCATCTTTTATTTCATAGTTCGGAACCATGGTTGACTCTTCCCATACAGTATGGCCTCTGATAACTGTTGCATCATTCATTGTCTTCCTTATGCAAGGTTTTTGTTCTGCATTCAACGTCAAATACATGCTGCTGCAAAACTTGACTTCCTGGTTCATGTCAAACATATATTGGATGATTTCCGCCCTCTGGTAAAGTCTTCCCACTTTCTGTCAACCAGGATCAGTATGTTATGTACATTTCAGTTTGTGTCAAATTTTCACAATCAAAACATCAGGGATTCTCATAAACGCATTTACTGGAAAAGTTTTCTGTGAAGATATCTAATAAAGTTTCTCACAGCTTCTTAGGCTCGGCCGATGAACCAAATAAACAAATGAAGGCAAAAGATCAGCCTGAGAGGATATGGCATTTTCAGCTTCTTTCTTTCATTGTATCCTCCCACATTCTTTCATTTATAAGATTCCTTTTAATTAGAGTAGGCATTGATTTGTTTGAATACTTATGTATGTTAATGAAGGTTTGGGTTAAATAATGATGTTGAACGATGCCTGTGTAATTTTCATTTGCCAAAGAAACATTTTTACTTTCTCGCTATCTTACAAGTAGAGAAAGTATTGTGATCGTCAAAAAAATCGAACTCAAGATTTCGACAATCTTGACGTTTCATGACCCCGAATCAAAAAAGTGGTTTTTGACTTTCCGTCTGTCTGTCTGTCCAACTAGAGCCTAAACTATTTTACCGATCGGGCTAAAACTTGGTATCTAGGGTTTTCATAGTGTTGCCCTGGGCAAAAAGAGAAAAAGTCGATTTTCTCAAAATCGGCTCTAACGATTTTAATTAAATTTCATTTCTAAACATTTCTAAATATTCCAAACAAAATAGATTCTCTCAATATTTCGGTGAAATTCACTTTAAGGGCTCCGGTCTGATGCGTAAATTATCTTATTTATAATAT